>CM055020.1:2086617-2654179 GCA_029204005.1 Salix udensis
CTTTCCTCTATAGCAAGAAATGTCCACGGGGAGAGAACGGTGCCTAGCTTGCACGAGCCCTTTGAAAAAGAGATACCCCTCTTAAATAAAAATATCCCAATTCTTTGCCCATTTACTATTTTTTCTTCAAATTTAACCCTTTTTAATACATGTTTCTTCAAAAATTAAGAACGGAACAATAATCAATTAATATTATATAACGAATACATTTAGTAATAAACTTATATATTTAGCGTCATACACTACACTTACTATAGAATAAGTATAATAATAAGAACAATAAAAATTAAAGTCATCGAGAAAGAATACTATTATTTCATATAATTTTGTAATTACATATTACTAATCTATACTCTTAACAGTGTATCTATTTATAGACACATATACATAAATATTGATAATATCAAAAGTCATAATATATATAAATTAAGATAAACTTAGATAGATTCAAATGATCTTGAAGTAATGATGAATGAATGTAATAAAAGAGAGATGTAAGTAGGTATTTAGACATCCATATATACAATTTATAATTTTGTAGTAGCCCTCTTGGATGTTTATTGTACAACCTTACGAATTAAAAATTATCTCAATAAAAACCTTACAAAGAAAATCCCTTTTATAAATGTATCTTCTTAAGTCCTTAAGTTGTCATGTTTCAACATTGCATCACAATCCTTCAAATATTGTAGTTGATAATGTTTTAATGAATAAATTTGTTACATTGTCTTTTGAGCGAATTTGATGAACATCAATGTCACCATACTTATCAAATTCATGTGTGAAAAAAGAATTTTGATGATATATGATTTGTTATATCTTTATTAATGTATCATTCCTTTAATTGAGTTATAAATGCAATATTGTTTTCATATTGAATGGTTGGAGTTCCTCTGCATGAGAATAAATCACATGTTTTATGAATATGTTAAGTCATGAATCTTAGTTATATGTTATTTTGGTTTACTTTATGAATTGCAAGTATTTCAACATGATTTGATGAAGTGGCAACTAATGTTTGCTTTATAGAGCTCCATGATATAACAATATTACCACATGTAAAAAAATAACGTAATTGAGATTCACTTTTATGTGGATCAAATAAATTCTAACTAATTTATTACTAGCATTATTTAAATAAAAATAAGCTCATATTATTGTTCCTTACATGTAATAAAAAAAAATATGTTTAATTTCATTTTAATGTCTCTAGATAAAAGAATAGCAATATTTTTCAAACAGATTCATAGAGAATATTATATCAGATCGTGTAATATTAACTAGATACATTAGCACACCAATTATATTGAGGTGTAATACTTTAGGACCAAATAATTCTTTGTTATCCTCACGAGGTATACAAGGGTCCTTTTCATGTCAAGTGATTAAACAACCATTATGGTACTCAATGAGTATGATTTATCCATATAAAGTCTTTTAAAGACCTTTATGTAAGTTAACTGGTAAGTCAATTTTTTATCTGCTAAATGTTTATTTATAGGTCTAGACAAAAAATTATTTTCCCCAAATCTTTCATCTCAATCTTTTTCTTTAAATAACTCATTGTCCTTAGTATATCTCTATAATTTTCAATAATATTTAAATCATCAACATACACAACAAAGATAACAAAATTAGATTCTGACTTCTTCATAAAAGCACATGAGCATATAATGTTATTATTCAATAAATACTCGATCAAGGCAATTATATCTCACATGTCTTAATTGCAATTATATCTCACATGTCTTAATTGTTTTAACCCATATAGAGATCTTTGTAACTTGATTGACTAAACCTCACACTAATTGCATTGTATGATTTAGGCATTTAAAACCCTTCAAAGATTTTCATATAAATATCATTATCAATTGATCCATAAAAAAAAAGTTGTAACAACATCCATTATGTATATATAGTTTTTCATAATTTGGAAGGCTAATAACATAAATAATAATAATATATAATTGCATCAATTACAGGAAAATATGTTTCCATCTTAATAAATGTCAAGTTTGTGTGAAACTTTTATGCCAATAATCAGGTCTTATGTATTACTATTTCATCCTTCTTATATCATTTTCGTTTAAATACTCATTTGTATCCACCTAGTTTTACACCTTGAGGTGCCTGAATCAAAGGTCCAAAAACTAACATTTTACAGGTAAATGTAATTCAATCTGAATTGTTTTTTTTTATTATTTTATTTTGATCAATAATTTTTGTGTCTATATTCTTTGACGAATTTGGGCTTAATATATTCATTTTCATTAATAATTTCAAGTGATATATTATATGAAAAAAAAATTATTAACAACTATTTTATTTTGATTTCATATTTTTTTATAGAGACATAACTCATCGAGATCTCTTTATTTTTACTATTTTTAGGTACCTGAATCTCTTCTGGGTTTTATGGTCAATTATATTTATACTGTCATTAATATATATTTTTTTCAATAATGTCAATTTAATTATTTTCTCCTTTTCTTTTTTGAGATTTTTTTTTTGTCTTTGAATCAATTAGTCTATTAGGCTTCTGATGTTTATTAGACTCATGTGCTTTAATTTTTAACAGATTTACATATTAGAACTTTAATTTTGGTCGAAGAATTTATAGTCGGTATATGAGATATATGTTTTTTTTTAGTAAGTGAATGCATTTGATAATTGGTTTGTTATGTCTTGAAAACAAAGTATGTTTTGAACTTCATGTTCATATTGTTTTGTACAATGATCAAAATTCAATAATGACAATGCATTCTATATAATATAATCTCATCAAAATGATAGTCAGCAAACCATGTGATAAATGAATCACTTGTTAAGAGTTAAAGATATGAATAAATATTAAACTCCATAATTAAAGGAGAGACTATGTTATGATTTTTGAAACGATCGGGCAATCAATTATTTTCATTAAACTACAAACATGCATAGTGAAAAATCTATTTATTTAATTTAGAAAAATTGGCTTTAGTTTAATGTGTTTTTGTAATGTAAACTATAATTTTTAAAAACACTTGGGTAATATAAACATATTTAAATTATAGAATGATCATGGCAATTTTCTATTTAATTTATTCTGGGTGATAACAATATTATCAAACTCATACTAGCAGGTCAATTAGATGGCACATCAACCCTGAGACTAGTTTGAATAAATATTTTGTCAAACTTTAGAGTTAACACGAGTAAATTTAATCAATTTAATAAGTTAATTCTTTGATAGGAATAATCTAGTTAAAACTTAAATGAGATAAAGTTTATTTATTCTTAAATATTTTTAGGAAAACAATGTTGTGTTATATAAAGAAAAATCTTGAAAGAACATTTTTAATTCTTCTAAATGAAACTGAATTGATCTTCGTAATCCATGTACATCCAATTCAGGAGTAATGTGCAGGAGTGGGCAAAAAACTGGTCAATCAATTAAACCAAAAAAACCAGAAAAAAAACAATTGAAAAAAATGAATCAGTAAAAAACCCTAATTAAACTAATTATAAAATTCTAAAAAATACGTGGTTTGGTTCGATATTGGTTTTATATGGAAAAAAACAATTAACCCAAACCGAACTCGAACTGAACTGAACTGGTTCGATTAAAAAAGATACCATAAATACAAACTTTAATATTTCTTTCATAATTTCTAAACTCTAACCCTAGCTGCAATCGCCACTCTCCCTCCCTCTGCAACTGCAAGTCTCCCTCGTATTTCCCTCCCCCCTTTATCCTTTGTGTTGCGCATTGGTTTTTTATCGATAAATTTGACAACTTGGTTGCTTTTAGGGGTGGACAAAAAAATCAGTCAACCAATTAAACTGAGAAAACTAAAAAAAAATAATTTAAAAAACTGAATTGGTAAAAAACCTGATTAAACAAATTATAAAATTTTTAAAAAATATCCGATTTCGTATCGGTTTATAAGGCAAAAACTGATTAACCCAAACCGAACGAAGCCGGTTCGGTTAAAAGAGGTAGTATAGAGTTAGTATAAAAACACACATTCTCTTCTCATATTTCGTTTCTTTCCTCATTCTAAACCCTCTCCCTCCCCCCCCGGCAACCAGCCGCCCCCTCTCCCTCCCCCGGCAGCCGTCCCCTCTCACTCCTTTGCAACTGCATCCGAACCGGACGATTTTCTCCTCTGCAAGCATCCCCTCTCAACCCCGGTAAGTTTTCTCCTCTGCTGTTAAAACTTCTTCATCCAGTATTGTATTCATGCTATAGAGACGAATCAGTATTTTTTTTCTTCTTCTCAGGTAGTGATTTTTTTCTTCTTCTCTTTAACTTCTAATGTTATTTTAATGCCCCAAATAAGACCTAAGATCGAACAACAAGGTTGGATTTGCAAGTGGGTCTTGTGTGTTTCTTTAAAGTTATGGCACATGGTAGACCACAAATGTGATGCATCAAGCAGGCCACCTCACGGTTACTGCAGAAAAAACTTAAACCTAAACTCAGGTAGTTTATCTCCCTTCACAATTGCACATAACTACGGTATTTAAAGCTGGCGAGGCACTTTGTGACCTTAGAAAGCTAGTAGGACACAGTAGATTTGGGAATTAATAAGAAGATTATAACTAAACTAAGGCTGTGTCCACAGATGGGGTTGTTCAGATCTTTTGATGTTAGATGCTGTCTATTCTAGTTGGTTGATGATAGTCCACGTTCTTTCGCCCATGGGATTTGTGTATGGTTAATAAGCAATTCTTGGTTGTTGTTTTTTTGTCGGCCTACAATGGAATTATAGTTTAATAAGCATAAATATTTGTGAGATGGGCCGACTTCATTGCCTGCATTTATGCTGGGCTTGAAAAATTATAGCCTAGGAGCTTCCACAAGAAATTGAGCGCCTTTAGTAACCCTAGCAGCCATTTTAACAAGAGAACGAGCAGCCTCTGCTGCGGGACGGAGCCACAAGGCAGTTCTTTCCCTCCTAAGACGAGCTTGGTGCATCAGGTACCTTGCTATTTGATTATTTAGATATACCTTAGTCATTCTCATTGGATTTTCGTCCACGTACACTTGCAATGGAAAGCTTGAAAAGTGGGATTGGTGAACTTTTAACAAACAAACAGAGTTTTTTTGCTCTAGTTGGTTCTAAGTGTGCACGCAAGCTGTTCGATGCAATGCCACAATGTCTGTGTGTGTGATACTTCTTTGGTTAAGGTGTACTCCGTTAATTTTTGTACTTTGGTTTGAGCTTTGCTATGTCGTCGTGGTCTGCCTTTGTATTGTATTTCTTGTACTCTCTTTTTGTCATGTTTCATTATCCTTGTATCAACTTTGTAGCTTGTTTGGGCCCTTGTGCTTCTTTTTCTGCTAATACTGTAATTCCATTCGTAAGATTTGCACGCCAACTGTTCAATGAATCATTGGATTCTTTCTGTCTATCTTGAATAGAGGATACTTTGTTTATCTGAACCAGATATTTAGCTAGGGGAAAACAAATGTTGGGAAGTTACTATAAGCTGACAATTTGTATATTGGCTGGAAGTTTTGTCAATTCTTGTGGTTTTGCCCTGATTTCTCACAATGAAGTTGATTAAGGTAGTGTTTATTTATGCGGCCACTTTATGCTTTTAAAAAAAATGATTTTTTTTGTTGTTTTAGAATCATTTTGATGTGCTAATGTAGTTATCTAGATATGTAAATAGTCTTACCGATTTAATGTCTTGATGATATTTACTGATAAAGTAGGACAGAATGCGGGTATATTTCTGATCTCTAGAGATTTTATTAGAGAGAGGTTTGTTTGGCCTTCATTACTCAATAACAGTCTGTTGACATTGACGTGCCTTTTTTTGTGCTTTTCATATAATATAACAGACAAGGTATTGTTTTCTATACTCGTTTGAATGTGTTTTCTGTATTTTCATTCCTCTACTTGGAGTCTTCTCTTCTTTAAGTTTCTTTCACTGTAGAATTTCATTTTATACGCAAAGTACCTTTCTAAGATGTTTTTTGGACAATTCAGGCACAAGAGAGAAAACATGAATGCATTCAAAGCCTTCAAAGCCCAAGCTCCAATTGCATGGAGTCCACACCTGTATATAACTTTGGTGAGGGGCATTCCAGGAACTAGGAGACTTCACAGGCGTACCTTAGAGGCATTGCGTCTTCGTAAGTGCAACCGGACTGTCATGCGATGGAATACTCCTACAGTTAGGGGAATGCTCCAGCAGGTTTTAATATAAACTCATATTAAGTCTGCAGTTGCAACTTATCAGAAATATAAAGACTTAAATAGTAAATCATAGTTGCTTGGACTTGTATGTCATTGTTTTGAATGTAATTCTTTTTCCCATCAGGTGAAGAGGTTAGTTGTGATTGAGACAGAAGAGATGCACAAGGCCCGCAAACAAAATGATGTAAACCACCGAGCTGTACGCCCGCCATTGGTCATAAACCACTTACCTGCCTCTGCAAGCAGTTCTTAGAGTGAGCTTTTTCTCTATGTAATTCTTCGGGGCATCTGTTTCTCAAGATACATGTTTTCTCTTTCAGTGCTGTATTTATAGAAGGATGGCTGATTCAGTTAACTGGAATTGCACTTTTCCCTAGTCGACATGCTGGAGTCAGTGGATTAACTGTCTCTTTTCTTGGGTATTGACATAAATCTAAAAGCTTTGTAGTTTAACTGGTGCTTGTGTAATGAACACTTGGTTCTAAAATAAGAATCTGAAAATTGTGTTTTACCATTACAAAGAATGGAAACACAACATGACGCCTTAAGTAGCTCAACTTTCAATACGTCTGAAAATCGAGTATAAACGACCATCCTCCAATTGTGTTTTTACAGGCTGTGTTAAGAAATCTAAGAACATTAGGAAGCCCTTGGAGAGCTGCAGACTGGGGTCCTTCCTATTTATTGATGTCTTTTTTCCTTGAGCATGTTTGTGACACAGTTAAATCTTTCCCTCCTCCTTCACCATCTCTATAGCAGTCAAATCATCTGCAGGTTTAAACCCTTTCTCATTACAGTTTCTGGGCTTGATATAGTGCTGGACTTTGTACTGATGCCCCCTCGCAAATGCTAGGAAAACGAAGAAGTTCAACGCTCCTAGCACTGCTAGTAACCAATAGAAGTTATTCAACTTCCCTTTGTTCAAGTTGCTCCTCAGCCAGATTTTCTTGGTAGCTTTGTCAACCACAGACACCAACAAGCTGCTAACAAAGAAACCCATTGAGATAGTACTCAGGAACAGCCCAGTGCTCATTGATTTCATCCTTGCTGGTGCCTCTCTGATGAAAAACTCAAGTTGCCCAACATAGACGAAAGCCTCCCCTGCACCCACTAGGAAGTATTGGGGGACTAGCCAAAAGGCACTCATCTTTCTAGATTGTTGAATAGCAGTTTCCCTTCTCTCTTTTTCAATGCTAGCAGCAGCCATCATGGCTAGAATTGAAAGAACGAGCCCGGCTCCGATCCTTCGGAGGCTTGTCAGTCCCTGTGCATTGTGGGCCAGCTTTCGAGCAAGGGGAATGAATAGCCTTTCATTCAGGGATGTAAAGAGGAGAATGGTGATGAAGAGAAAGGTGGCGTATGAACCTGAAGGAATAACCAAACTCCCAACTTTTCGATCCATGAAGGTTGCTTGCTCAATCGTAAAAGTTGTCATTTGAGAGTAAACTGTCCAGAAGAGGATACAAGTAGACCAGATTGGGATGAGCTTTAGTATCATCTTCACCTCCTCAACTTCCATAACTGTTGATACTATCCAAGGGTCGTTTTTTTGTTCCCCGATGGACGTGGGATCATCCATGATTGCAGCCTTGTCAAGACACCTGATGAATAATAACACATGAGAGGAAATGGGATCTTGTAAACAGATTTCTGCAAAAATACTTGTATGAGTGGTAACAGCAATAATCGATCGAATTCTTGGACATTTTCCCTTAAACGAAATGAGAATAATATAGCAAATCGCTGTTTCTGAAGTAATTGTTCTGCCAAATCAAGACTTACTTGAATTTCTCAGAGTAGGGAACTGTGGCATTATCATACTCGTTCAGAAAGCTGGGATGAGAAGGATGAGGTCGACTCCTCTTCTTCCATGCCAGTAATGATACCCTCCATATGATCGTTAAAGGGCTACCTCGAGGCATCTTGAAACGGTACAATGGAGTCCCACAGAAAAATACCGCGACTGCGATCACCATTGTTCCTGCTGAAACTCCATAACCCCACCCTCTTCCCACATTATCTTGTAAATATACCAGCACAATAACTGCAAACAACGACCCCGTGCTGATGCAAAAATAAAACCGATTGAAGAAGAGGATCATTGCCTTCTCCTCCTTGGGATCAGTTTGGTCGAACTGATCGGAGCCAAAACCCGAGACATTTGACTTAATTCCACCACCACCAAGTGCTACAGTATAAAGCGCTGCGTATAGCAGAACCAGCTGGTTTCCTTTCACCTCAATGCACCGATGATGCTGTTTCCTGTAGTCATCGCACGGCGGCGGTCTCATGCTTGGAGTGGTTGTGGCTGCTGTCAATAGACTGACCCCCTGATGCATATGAAAAATTAAGGAAATTGGCAGCATGGCCTGAAATAAGAGGTAATTGCGCGCAGATTTTGGCAGGCCTAGTACCTTCAAATTTTAGTTCTACATAGAACCTCCATCAATGTTTGGCTTCGTGATTTACTAACATGCTACTGATTTTTCTTGGCCGGAACTTGTCAGGGTATCTCAGTTTGATGCAATATCAGGTTTGCATGTAGGCATGCGATACATTATTTTGAAACTCACCAAAGCAGTTATCACTGCGAAGATCGCAACTGTCAAGTACCGGCCAAGCTTAGCATCTGCCAAGAAACCTCCGAAGAGGCCAAGAAGGTTGAGAGTACCCATGAAGTTGGTGACCATGTTTGCAGATTTTGCCGATGAAATATGCAACACTCCTACCAGGTATGTCACTAAATTCATTGATATGCCCATGACACACATTCTCTCCGAAAGTTCGGTTCCTGCAAAACAAATCGGAGTGGGGATTAACCAAGAACTTCGGTACATTTACTTAAACAAGACATTGACTCTTGTTAATTAGTGAGAAGCACCCAAAATGAGCCCCGCAGCGAGCCATCCTCCAGTTTTGGACCTGTCCGCAGGACCTCCTCTAAAGTCTACTGCGGGATCATTCTGTGCGTCTTCTTCCCCGCTGTGGCCTGCTGCTAAAACCTGTTCCAGTTGAGATGATAAGAGAAATAAGGTAAATAACTATGAAATATCTGGTATCACAGTGAATTTGTTCACGCAAGCAGCTACCATTTTGAAGGGAGAGAGACAGAGAGAAAGTATCGATGCTATGTAGACCTTCACTTTACAAACGAAGAAAAGAGTGAGAGTTCATGAGGAAATATATAACTACTTGGTTCTGCAGTGCTAGAGAGAATTGGTGAGTGAGTTCATGATTGGGAGGGAATATAAATAAGGAAATAATTTTGCTTCTTGTTTCTTCTTTATCATATTTTCATTATGAGAATTGAAGGGATTTTTTATTTGGATTTGAGGAAACTTTATCCCCGGAAAATACAATTTGTGTGTCCAGATGATCGAGTAAAACCCTGACTGTCTCTGACTCTTACAAAAGGTGTACGTACTGACTCGAACTTGAGACTTGTTGTGTAAATTACAAGCTCTTTATCATCATATCACGTCTATTAAAGACGAATCGAAGGATCTTCTAAAAAGTTAGACACTTGGAAAGCCATGGCCAATTGGATAGAAAGCCTACCCTAAACCTTAACCTTAAGAATCTCGTATGGTATAGTTACATTAAAAAGAATATTTGGCGTGCTCCCACCATTCTTTCATCCACGATAGGAAATGGTGACTTCGGAATTAACATTGTGAGGCTATAGGCTCTAGCAAGCAAAGAATAATGCAGAAGCTATGGCGAAAGTCTCAATCTTGCGATTGCTACAAGCCTACAAGCAAGGTAGTCAAAATCGAGATTTTGACACGGATCGGAAAGGGCTCCGAAAAATCGGATCGTAAGATCGGATCGTAAAATCGTAGAAAGATCGTAAAATGTCCGTACAAAAATTATTATTTTTAATTATATTTAAATTTAAAAAATGAATTTAAATAATAATAAAATGCTAATTATTATTATTTTATTATTATTATTATTATTATTCTACGATTTTTCTACGATTTTGAATGATTTTTCTACGAGTTTGACCGAGTTTGACCGGATTTTGGTTTTTCTACCGGTTCAACCAGGTTTTCGGAGCCAACTCGCAAAATCGTACGATTTTACGAGTTGGCTCGTGATTTTGACTACCTTGCCTACAAGGGTGATTATCCCCACCCCATATGATCCAAATCGAACAAAAAATCTTTTTTGTTTTGTTTCTAAATGAAATGAAGGATAATTGGTAAGAGATTAGTTCAGAAAGCTTAAGTCAATTCACTGATTAAAGAACAGATAATACCAGGGTTTTTTTTTTATGAAAGAGATAATAGCAGGTTGTGCTATCAATCAAGCTCAAAGCAATTCTTTGTGCATTGGAAAAGATAACTTGAGAGAATGATTGAGGATGGTAGGGCTTCACTCTCTGATTTTTTGTTTCGGTACGATGCATTCCCCAAGCCAATTGATCGAAGCCGACTTTGCTGATTTTTCCTCGAGCTTGGAATCATATTGAGCCATGTTTAATAAATATTATTTTGGAATAATACGTAAGCGTCTTAATTTGTGACCAGAAACCAAATTGAAAAAATTAAACACAGCTATTCTAAAAATGTCAGATCAGGCATGAAGGATGATGCCTGACCAGTGTCTCCACTGTCGGTCGGCAACACAAGTGAACAAAACTTCCCTTCCCTGTCCATCTACTTTACTTTTCAGTGCTTTTCGTTGTTCAAGATACTTTCCA
The DNA here is from genome assembly GCA_029204005.1 of Salix udensis. NCBI lineage: Eukaryota > Viridiplantae > Streptophyta > Magnoliopsida > Malpighiales > Salicaceae > Salix > Salix udensis. The sequence goes on from CM055020.1 coordinate 2,097,514, forward strand.
GATTTTTGTAAGGCTTGATTGTCTGATTATGGCCATGCCAGGCCACCCTGTCGAGTCCGTGAAAACAAAAACACGTCCAATTATTGATGATGTGTCTAAATCTGTTGATCATGTTTTGTCCCTTTCGATTGACGATGCAGTAATCCAACTGGGATTTTCCCTTTCGATTTTTTAATTTCTGATTATATCGAATAAAAGCTTTATTTATTCATGTTCTAAAATTGATTTAGTTTCTAAAATTAGAGGTGTTTGATAAAAAATTTCTCTGATGAAGGCAGACATGTTACTCAAAAAAAAGAATGCCCAAGACGACTGCAACAGAGATTTATGTACAAGACGACTCTTTTTATGCTTTTCGAATAAAATATAAAAATAAATGGAATACTTAAATTAAAACTTCATATTTATATATATATATATAAAAAACATCCAATTATTTGGAGTCATGGCCCATCCCTAATTCGCAGTTTTAGCATCTTAGAGAAACTTGATATTATGTTCAGGTTCAAGTTCTCGTACCCTCTGCAATGGGGGGGGGGGCAACATTATCAGCAGAGGAACAGGGGGGTCAAATGATTTGAATTGTACATCAAACCACATAGTTCCATTGTGGCCTGAAGAGATTCAAGCTAATTCTTAAATTCGATGCTGCAGTCAACAGGTTGAATCTGCAAGGCAGCATCTCGTTAAGCTATTGCTACTTCACCTCATGCGCATGCGTGAGCAGAGGCATTGGCTGGCAAGCGAGTCATTTGACACAACTGTTCCTCTCTGTGCGTCTTCTGTGATCCTAACTTCTCCATTGCTTCCATCCAGAATCATCCGGGAAATAGTTTCACCATCAAACTCTTCAATCAATTTGAGCAAGCTTTCACTTACTGGAACAGTCAATTGTCATATTGGAGACCTGGATAATTTTGTTGCCTTGGCAAGAGCACTGGTATATTGCTTGAGGACCTGTTAAGAACAAGCACTGGTTCCACTGTGTACGACACACTTGAACCATTCATCTGTAGCATTTCCCGAGATCAGGATGTTGGGTGTCTGTTTTCCTGATCAAGAAAATCTGTCCATGATATTCCTCTCTATCTTAGGGTTGTAGCTAAAACTTGACGAGGTTTTTTTCCAATAAGTAACAAAACCCCAAGAACATTGTACAATAATTTCTTCAAGCAGTATATGATTGCCTCAGACACAGCCAGTATTAATTGACATCAAAATGAATTTCAGCCGGTAATTCCAACTAAATAAGAACAATCATCATTGGCTACATAACATTCATCACTGCACAAAATTCAAGAAATGATGATTTTTGAAAAGGATTTTACAAAACATTTGTAATCGCAGAAAACGGCTCCATGTATCTACTCAAATGAGATCCACAGATTCCTATCAGCAAACGAGACATGAAATTGATTTCGGCCCAATCATAGCATCGCCGGTCAACGCCTTTCTGGCTACCGCCGACGTGGCATTAGACCTTAATTAATCAGAAACAAATACGATTCAAGAATTAAACCCTCAGAGACCCGTTCCAAATCACACACACAGCGTCACACAGTAGCCCATGTAATCCCGACCAATCAGCGACCCAAAGAAGACGAATCCCGGAGAGGAAACGCCTCTGTAAGGTAGCGACTGGTGGATGGGAAACGTGGGTACGTCAGTGTGACCGCTGCTGCTTAAAGTGTCATACGGCACTTCCTATCTTTTGGGATGACTTCCTCATAGGGAGAATATTTTTCAAAACGGCTAAAAACAGAGAATTTGATTTAATTTTGAAAAGCTGAAGCAGAAAATGCGTCTGGTAAACCCTAAAATTCTAGATGAGAGATAGCACGTTGAGGGGGAGGAAGGCAACGAGGGGTTTATATAGAGAGGTGGAGAGTAACCCTAGCTAGCTGTGGCTGTGCGGTTTTCTAATTGGGTGCTGGATAAGCTGGGCTGCCTGTGTATTTTGTTAGGCCCATTAAGAATGGATCCAGCTTATTAGGCCCTTCTTTGTTTTTCCTTATCTTTTTCTCGTATTGAAAAAACATAAGCTAAAATGTATAAGTTTCAGCTATAATAAAATAAATTATATATTTTTTAGTTAGAAAAAATTAATCTTTTAATTCGAGAGTTTTTTTTTTCATTGATCATTAAAAATTTATTTGAAGGTGTATGTATTTTTCTATTTTCTTACACATTAAAATACATTTTTATCCATAGTTAATAGAATTTAGAATTATTGTCCAGGAGTTTTCTTAACTTTTCACAAGCTTCTCGATAGTAGCAATATTATTTTTCTCCCGAGATTAAAAAATATTAAGTTGTTAGACGATGATGTTTTAGATTTTTTATTATACATGTGCAGTGAAAAAAACATTTTTAAGTTTAGAAAATACCTAGAAAAATATGCTATGTTCTTAGAGGTATTTTTGTATTTTTTACATGGGTATTTTGTGTAGTTTACAAGGTCATGAAGGAGTTTTGGTGTTTTTCACCTTCTCTTTTGAATTCTTTAATTGAAAAGTTGGGGTGCGTGTTTTACATACACCGGCGAGTGAGTGGTATCCACGTTATCCAGATGGCTAGTTTAATATAAATTGGTGGTCAAATTTGGTTATTTTTTTTATCTTTATAGAGGGTATGATAATTATTTTATTGTGCACATAAATACAAAAAAAAAATCAAAAATACTCTTGATTCCAATGCTAAAATTCAGGCACACTAAGCACTCGTTTGGTATTGAGGTGCAACCTGCGTTTTCAACAAAACGCAGGTTGCACCTATAAATATGTGTTTGGTAAATAATAAAAAAAGCTGGGTTAATTATGGGGCCCACTATTTCTTAGTGTTGAACCGGCGTTTCACGGAAAGCAGAAATTTTCTGCTTTCCGTGAGTTACATTCTTTTTCTAGGGTGGGCTGGAATATATATATAGGGCTGGGCTGGGTGTGTGTGTGTGTGTATATATGTGTGTGCGCGTGTGTGTATATATATTTAATATTAAAAAAATTTAAACATTAATTATAATAAATAAATATATTAAAGAATATCACAATATAATTTTTGTATCGCAATTCTAATTTTATTTTAAATGATATTTTATAATTGTTCCGGGATCATAGAGACCTTCACGTATAAATTTAATTTGGATGAAATTACAAGTAGTTTGATAGGAGAATAAAAACAAGTGTTTAATTTACTTGAATTATTAATTATATTTTTTTATTATAATTATTAAATACTTAAAAAATAATATATATATATATATGTGTGTGTGTGTGTGTGTGTGTGTGTGTGTTTTAAACTTCAAACTCAACCACAGTTTTAACCAAACACTTCACAGCTTATTTTGAACCGCAGTAAAAACACTTTTTTTAAAACTGCTTTTTTTCAACCTCAACCACAACAGCAACCGCAATACCAAACAGACCCTAAGGGTTAGAATAATAATTTTACTTTTTCAATCCACGGTGAATTGTGTGTTTATCTACAGTGAATTCATGACATCCTTTAGCTTTTTATATAATAATCAATTTTGATTTTTTTTATTTGATTCTTCTTTTGTCTCTCACAATTAAGCTTTTTTAAGCCCAAATTAGCACTCAATTGAATGTTTTTGAAAGAAAAGTCAGATTGAAAGTGAGAGGACCAAAGTTAAAATAATCGGTAAAAGATGTGGTGACTTTAAATTTTATAAAAATATTTATTTTAATCCCCATATATTTTTATTTGTGGGTGATCATTGTTTTTTAGTTTTCAAATATTTAATTTTGATACCAAAGTTTATTTCTCTTTTTAATAAGAAGAGATAGAAAATCAATTTTTTCTAGTGTAGAAAGAAAAATAATATTGTTTATTAATGTTCCAACCACCAAAATATTCGAAATTTAGAGTGTTGTAAATGTTATTTAACAAACTAATTTTTATTTAAAAATATATTAAATAATTTTTTTTTAAAAATAAATATTTTTAATATTAGTACAGAAAAACAAAAAAAAATTAATCTACGCATAGTAATTAGATTGATTCAAAGTGTTTCTTCTCAATATTATATACAAATATCATTTAATATCCACCTTAGATTTATATATATTTTTACATGTATACAAAGAGAGATATTTTTTTATTTAAATAATGATATTTTTATATAATATATAAATAAAATTATTATTTATAATTTTAGCAAAGCTCAAATTATTATTTTTTTTAAAAAAAAACTTTTAAAACTTTAAACATGAAAGGGCGTCTCAATGGGCCAGTAGTAGTTATTAGATTCTAGCAATTCTATTCTTGTCTTTCTTTCTTAAGAAATCCAACTTGTTTCCCACGAGAGAAAATGTTTTTTGTACACACACTGCATGTCACATGTTTTGACACCAATTGGATGGGAATTGAGGATTAATTCTGATTAAATCTTTAATTTCATGGAGGGACTCGTAACAATCAATGATTTTCTCAGTTCAGGGGGTTGACAGTTGAAATACATTTATATCCAAAAAATCGCCACCCTTTTCGTCAGCGGGAACTTTACTCGAAAATTCAAACCGCCGTCCTTCCATCCACGATACTGTGTGTGCGGATCACAAAGCAGCGATCGCTTCCGCTTTCGGGGAAGCTTATTTTAGAAAGAAAAACAGTGAGAGCGCCTTTGGTTAGTCAAATCAAATCAAATATTATGTCTATGGGCAGCGACTCCACCTGGGTTGGTAAAAAGCCCATCAGACGCATCGGTGGCATGGCCGATGCTCTCTCCATCGCTGCCGATCTCGGATTTTCAGTCGCACCTCCCCCTTCTCAGGTCAGCTTCCGATTGCTCTTATATTTCTAGGTACCCTTTTTAACCCGACCTGCATTTTTCTTTTGGTGATCATAAATTGTCCAATCTGGGGCCGATAGATAAAATTTCCAGGTTGTTGGTTGTTTCCGTCAAAACCCAATAATTGTGTTGATTTTAATCATAGAATTTTGAGATTTCACATCATTCTTGGGCTCATCCTGTGTAGGAGGAACTTCAGAACTTATCCACTGCTAGTGGCGAAAAGGGTGATGACTTAATTAGAGTTTTAAGGGAACTAACTGCAGTACAAAGAAAAATAGCTGATCTACAAGTAGAACTTCAGGGTCGCAAGGTGAAGTATCCTCATTCATTTTTGTCCCATATATGTTTACAGTACAAAGTTTAATTGATTTAACTTTGTAGGATGATAAAAATGTGGCGCATCTGACACATGTTAGTGAAATGGAAAAGAAGATTGACACATTGTCAAGGATTACTACCATACTCAAGGATGTCATTCAGAATAAGGTGATCTATCTAGGTTTTAATTGAGCGTGTGCTGATATTGATACTCTTACGCTGTACCCCAGATGCTTTGTAGATTCATGATGCCCTATGCATGTTAAGTGATGTGATTTTTTTTGCTTGTTCTTGTCGAGGTGGATAATCTTCTCCACCTATGATGAATTTTCTTTTCCACATGATTTACTAAATGTATGGATTACTTAAGACCTATAGCATGGACATAATATTCACTTATGGTTCAGATAATTATTCTGTGGCCCTGTGAAAGGAATTGTGTAGAAACAATTTCGAAATTCCAACCGCCAAACTGAGCCTATATGCACATAGATTTAACAGACAGTTTCTGAACCTAACTTACATGTGACATCCATCCTGTAGAATTTCTCTTTGTTTCAAGTATTATGGTTAGTGTCTGGGTGTGCTGGCTTAGGTGGGATTGCTTGTACATCCTCCTCTAAAGTACAGGGATAAATTTTCCCTGTAATATCAGGTTCTATCCTTTTGTGAAACTCCTTTCTAAACTTGCACGGGGTTTCTTCTTCATCCATTATTTTTTTAATGACTTTATGCTTGTCTTTTGTAAATATTGGCAGGATCGAATTATATCTCGTCTTCAACAACCATACTCACTGGATTGCATACCAGTAGAAGCAGAATATCAGGTTGGTTATCCAATGACAGTGTGCTTTTGTGATACAGTAGATCATAAATTGTTTTATTTTATTTTAATTTTTGTTTTCAGAGACTTAGTTCACTGTGTGTGAATGGTCACTTGCATCAAGTGCTATAAGGGCAGCACATTTGATATTCTTGTTAAATTAAAATCATCACCTGCAGCAAAGTATTTCATGTCAAATAGCCATTAGGAACTATTACAACCAAAAAAGCCAAGTCTGATGCTGTGTGTTTTGCTTTCATCAACTCAAAACTGGAACTATTCTGATTATCTTCTATTGCCTGGATGGTGTAGAAACAATTTTCAGAATTGCTGATGAAGGCCGCTAGTGATTATGGTGCTTTGACAGCTTCAGTTGCAGATTTCCAGTGGAGTCAGAACTTTAAGGAACCTCCTTCAGTGTGGGGGGTATGTTCATAAAAACGCTGTGCATAGTAACATTTTTACTTGTTGATATTTGTTTATGCTTTTTGGACATTTCAGCCATTCTGTGGTCCTGTTGTTGTATTTCACTCTTCTGTTGGAATTAGTAATTTTTTAACAATCAAATAAATCAACAAAAATTTTTAGCAATAAATAAATATAGCATCATTTTGCTGTGTACAAGTTTCATAGGAATCACATTGATATGGTACTATTGCATTTATTTATTGCGAAAGAATTTGCTTTGTGATTGGCTTTTGAAGGCAAAGTCTATCTTTAAGAATGAAAACTTTTTCCAAAAAAACACAATAGCCATTTATTATAATGAATAACTGGAAGGTTAAATGTGTTTAATCTTGCTGAGCTTTCTGGAAACATCAATGCTCTTCAGTCAATATTAATAGGGATGCCAAACTGTTGGGAATTAATCAATATTTCTCTTAAATGTTGTTATTGATATTTCAGTAATTCTGGATAGATCTTGTTGCTGCTACCTGTGAATTGTAGGTGTTATGAATTATCAGAACATAAGACTTTACTTTTAGCATGGTCTGCAATTTTTTTTTTTTAGCATTTGCACCAATGATGAGCATTTTCCTAAAAGTTGTCAAAAACTATGTTAGAATTAGGGGAAGGTCTTGCTTTATAATATCTGATACTCTTCTTATTTCACCAAAAAAAAAATCACGCAGGAAATGTTACGTCCTATTCCTGTTGCTTTAGCATCCTGTACCCGATTCTTCGAAGCCATGTCTGCCATGAGAGAATCATTTGCCACCCTTCAAGATTTGAGAGTTGGCCATTCAGGTAAAGATTCTTCTCAGAGAGTCTCTGGGGATTCTGACTTTGCGACTCCTCCCTGGAGAAATGAATCAAGCTTTGATGACATGGCAATCAAAACTGTGAGGAGACAAGAAGCAGACGATGGAAGTAGTGAAGTGGGAGATGTTCATCAAGTCGATGACATGAGCCATAGAAGATTATCTTGGCCTCCATCAGTTAAGCACGATGGTATTTAATCAATTACATTCCATAGATTGTATTCTGCGTAGAACATTTCATTTCAAGCAAATTGTCCATCATATCCTGCGTGCGTTAGAAGTATTATATACCATGAAAAAACACACCAACTAGATTTGTTATTCTGGCTTCTCGTCATTATGAACTAAACTACATCGTTTGCTCTAAGGTGTCACACCTTTTCTTCCATGCTTTTACTAGGAAATTTTGAGCTATATAACCGTTATTGGTGAATATAATTTTATGAATGTAGATGAAACAGACGGTTCTTCCTTCTCTTCTTCTTATCTGCAGCGCTAAACTTGTAGGGCAACGAGAAAGATGAGGAGACCACGTAATTTCGCCAAGAATCTGATAAGAAAATATATATTTCAATGTAAAGATATTCAAAAAGCAAAGCAATCCATTTTTTCTCATTTAATTATGTATTAATACTTTTTTTTAATAAAAAAAAACTAATCATTTAAAATTTATCAGAACAAAATAGTTTTTTAGTATAATTTTTTTTCTCCACCTAAAATAAAATATAGTTTGCTTGAGCAATGTTTTTGTTTAATAAAAATTAAAGGCAATTAGAAGAAATATCCAAGAAAAATCTAAAAATAAGAATAACAAAAAGCATATACTTAATTCAAACATTTTCATCCAATTACTGAACCAAATCTTTTTTATATAATTTATTTATTGAAATATTGATTTTTGAAGCAAAAATTATCGGAGTCCTAAATTTTTTTTTTTTTATTATCATGCTGAGAATAATTGAAAAATATAAAAATAATAAATTACAACTTCTTGAGTTTGTTTTTTATGTGATCACGTAATAAAAAAGTTGTGCAGAAAAGCCATGAAAATTCCCCCTCTACCTCAACATCGCAAGTAAATGTAAAGAATTTTAAAAATCAACTGAAAATAAATAAATAAAAAAACTAATCTAGACATGAAATAAAATAAAAACATGATGATGATTCAACAAACATCACTGTTCGAATAAGAGGATTATAGTATGTGAAGTACAATGTTTTTAACGGTTAAAAAAACATTATTGTTGGTAAACAATTAAAACAATTATTTTTTAAAGAGGATTATAGTATATGAACAAAATTTATTTCTAATTAAAAAATTATACACACAAATTTCAAAGAGGCCACGTTTATATCGAAACTTCCTCTTTATTGGGAATTGCGATGCCACCTTCTTGAGCATAAACAATGCTCATCTGCTTTCTCTCTTTTCATCGATAGAGAATCCTGTGTCCTAAAATGCAATTCATTTGCATTAATTCATCGTACTATTTTATTTTTTTATGTTAGAAAACATTCTCTCCTGTAAAACGAAATCTGTGGTTAAATCTGAAATTTTTAATTTATATAAGTGATATTTAAAAAAAAAAAATTATTTTTAAATAATTTTATAGTTTTATTATTTGTACAATAATAATAATAATAATAATAATAATAATTTTAGTAATTATTGTTTTTTGTAAAAATATTTTGCTTTTTTTTTCTTTGGAGTAATTTAATGATTTTAATTATTTGAGCAAAGGTATTGATGACAAATTTTAACTATTATAGTCATGATAATGACAATAATATAGAGATGAATTTTTCAATGATTTTTTTATAGATAAAAAATTGACTACTTATTTTTTTTTTTTGATTATTGCAAGTGTTTTTCATAATTTATGTATTTAACTATTATATTTAATTTAAATTAGATTATACAAATAAACTAATTCTAAAATAGTGAATTCAATAATTCAAATATCCAAAATTTTCTTGTTTTTTTAATGATGATGATAATTTATGTTGTTGATTTTGTTGAAACATGCTAAATAAATAAATTTATATCGATTTAAAATTCATATATTAGATATGAAACTTGCACTTTACAGAAATTCTGAATAAAGTTTTTATTATTTTTTACAAATTTATATAATAATAATAAAAAAATCTCTTACAGTTAATATTTTCTATATAATTAATATTTTCTATATTGAAAGTAATTATATGTTTCATGTGTAATTTTACTCTGTTCCCCCTATCCAACCCGCGCGCCTGCGCCTCTTTCGGGTTTTATATCCCCAAGCTTCCCACCAGCCACCCCGGCTAACATTCTCCCTGGCAATGAAAACAACAAAAACAACGACGATGGCGTAGCGGGAAAGTATCAGACTCCGACACTTTTTCTCTCTCGAAAGTCACAAATTTACCATCCTCCCCTGCTCCTCCTGCAACCGTTTATAAATGCGCAGAACGAACACGCGAACCTTCTCAGGAAACGCATTCCAAGCCAAGCAAACTCCTATATACCACAGAGACGAACCTCTCTCTCTCTCTCTCTCTCTCAGAATTGAATGTAATCTGGCTGTTCGGTCACAGAAGCTGTCCTCTTAGTCTACGGTTGTTTTTTCCCTGTTTTTTTTCGATGTAATTGTCGGTTTGTATTGATGATGATGATCTCAGTGCCGTCCTTCGATAATCACCACCGTTGATTCGTTATACTGTTCTTCTTGCCTTCGCCTGTTATGAAGTTCGCCGGTGATTCTGAAGGTCCTTGTTAATAAATTATTATATTTAATATAATAAATGAATTGAACTGAAATAATGGTAATGACAAATGTGTTGTTATGCTGTGCAGTGAATTGTGAGTCTGGAGCCAAATTTTAATGGGGAAAGCCGATGATTCAGAATGCGTTTTTCCTTTAACAAGTCTCCAGATTGGGTATTTGTTTTTATCATCACTTTTGCATCTTCCTATTTCATCGCATTAATTAGCTTTGATGTTTCAACTCCGAGAGATAATTCTCGTTTCCCTTTTTGTAAAAGAAAGAGAAAAAATAGGATTAGTTATGAGATAATAAAGATGATGGTTTTTTTCAATGTTTATATTTTGCCTGATTGTAGAGGAAAGGAATGGTCAGTGAGCTTCATGCAGACAGGGTGTTATGCTTTTGCAATTCTAATAGTGTAGTGTCTTCTAGGAAAAGAATTCGTTTTTCCTTTTCTAGCAAAAAGTGCAATAAAAAGGGAGAAAAGAGTGAAAAGCCTGTAAGAAGATGTCAGTAGGTGCAAAATTAATCACTTGATGAGTTGATATAATTTCAGATTAGAGGTATATGAATGAGAATCTTCCACAGTGACTTTTTATGGATAGTGTGGAATCTTCTTCTTGTATTGGCTCGTTGAAAGCACCTGTGTTTTGGAAGACATGATCTATAATGGCCAGCATAGTCTATGATCTGTGATTTTCTTATGATCTTCTTGTGTTTTATTTGATGTGGGCATAAAAGTTCACTTGTTCAAGATTACTTTGAGCAGCTTGTAGGATGACTATGACAACCATTGATCAGTTTGTTTGCATATCCTTATCTTGAATGTGGTTGATTGCATCTGAGTATATGTTGTGTCTGCCTGCTTTGAAAATGCTGATTTTCTTTCTTTCTTCTTCTTATTTTTTCTCTCCAATTCCTTCCCCTTTTCAAACATATGGTTGTGAACCTTGTGGTGTCAATCATGAGACAGACGACCATTAGGCCTGTAGTGTATTTAGAGTATGGATACTGAATACTTACTCTGTTTTACTTTTTTTGCCCTCGGTGATTTTAGAGACTTGCAGTCTTATCTCTCAGATCTTAGCCTTTTCGTTGCCTTTGAAAGTGGGAAAATATTTATTTTGGTGGACAATCGGCCATGGCTGAGAAACCTTGGTTTACATCCAGCACACTTGTGGCAACTGATGGTTACCAAGGTTGCGAAGACTTGAGATGCGCTTTTTTAAAAATCCTCATTTTCAAGTTTTTCCTTAACCATCTCTGATTAATGTCATTTTCTCATTCACTCAGTCTCGGTTATCTCCTTTTGCAAACACAAAGGCTCGGAGCGGAATAAAGGAGGGAAAAGAGGCTTCTTCTCAGTTCAATCCTAGTAAACCAACAAAGCTTGAGAGATGTTTTTTGTTGATTGAAGTGGCAATTTTGTCCCGGAAGAGGGGTTTGCCTCCCGTGAAGAAATTAAGGAACTCACTGTTCTTAAGCAGTGAATTACACAGGACGCTATATGGTTTTATTGTCTTTGAAGTTGCATGGAACGATGTGCGGGGTATCAACTACTTAAACGAGCTTCTGGTACTGCCCCTCTGAATGCCCCCTGTTTTGTTTGCAGTTATGCTGAGCATTGTTTTGGTCAATGATTTCATGTCAATTGCAGACTGACACATCTCTGGCTATTGAAACTAAGATAATGCAAAGATGGGAATTTGATAGTATAGTTCAAGCTGCAAGTAGTTTATCTTCATGGTTTTCTGGAACTCTCTCCGAGCTACTACAATTGCAAGATTATCTTGATTCTGCTACAGGTATTTCGTTGCTCTCATGATTCCTTACTTCACAATAGTAGAAGAAAGCAACTATTTTTTCTTATGAATTCCGAAGTGGTAAAAGGCATATAATGATGAATAAGGATTTACTTTGAAATTCGGATATTTTGGCATGGAAGAAACATCCTGCTGGACTTTAGGTGGTAAACTAGTATTCACAGTTGGTTGAAGAGCTTCGCAGAGATTTTAATGCAACATGTATGCTTATTGGATAGTCATCTCAGGATCAATAGCTCTCGCTTTTCATCGAGAAATGCTGTTGGTGTTTCAATAGGTATGGTGGTAAACTGTAGAAGTAGTTGCACCCCCGATAATATGTGATGACTGTAACATGATCAGATTTGTGTCTGTGAGGTGAACAGTGGGGTTTAGTCTGCACAAGGTCTTATGCCTGGTCTTTAGAATTTGGCCTTTGTAGGTTGCTTCTTCTCACTCTGGGAATTACATGAAGTCCAAATATCTGATGGTTTGGTTCACCAACACCGCCATCATCATACTATTCAGATGATATTCATGAATAATAAGCTTAATATAGGCAAATACATAGGACCTTTTGCTGGCATTGACAACAGGAATGTGATCCTAGATTGTTGCATCTTTTGCCAGTTGGTGAGCTGCGACCTAACTGAGATGTTAATATGTTGCTGTTGTAATTATATCTGATGGGACTCTATATTTCCTTTCCTAAATGAGCAATTACTCTGTTTAATACGTCCTGAAATTTTCAGGAGATACCTTTTATGATGCAGAAGGAAATTTCTCAATGACACCCTCTATTGATGACGATGAAAAAATTTGTGATGATAATCTGTGGGCTGAGGATAATTCTTCATGCTGCCTTGGTGGCAGTTTTAATGTGTTTTCTGGGACCCCAGATAATATAACGAGTGAGCCACTCACTCCTCCACCCACTGGGCCTTATAAGAGAAGAAGAGTGACCAGGTCGGGAACTGGAGTTGAAGTTGATTGTTATGCTGAGGAAACACAGGGTGGAAATGAAGACTTGTTAGACAGCTCTGGTGCCAGTGATTGTGAGAATGTTCATGAACCTAAGCTATACAGGGATATTTTGATTTTGTTTAGGTTCAATGATCATGACCTGCCATTTAAACTAAAACAAGTGGTAATGTCTGACCTGCGGTTACTTACTTTATTGGAAGCCGGGCTCCCATCTTGGGTTCTCTTTCTTCAGTCATATCCAGGATTTTGCCATCTTTATCGTCCTTGGATGTGCCCTCTGGCAAGAGCATTGTATGTGTTAATCTCAGTTATCACCGTTCTCATTGGATTTTTTGACTTGTACAAAAATGTCCCAGTTCTTAAGGCAACTGCTTCTAGTTTGTTTGGACCATTTTTTGACTGGATAGAGACTTGGGAGATGGTTTCCAGAATCAAGTACCTGGGAACAATGCTATTTCTACATAACTTTGAGAAAGATGCTACTTGGTTTTTGATGGTCACACACTCCACTAGATCCTGCCTTTCAGTTTTCACACAGCCACTGGTTGAACCGCTTGCTGAGATTTTAGGATTTTTTCTTCCATTGTGGGATATATTCATTGAAGTGATAGAGAGTTTGTATTCCACTGTATGGGTTGTGATTGAATCATCTTGCAGTGTAATGGGAGACCTACTAGAGATTTTTGTATGGCCTATCTCAGTTATCTGGAGCATTGGTGTGTACTCAGCTGTTTTGGTTATGTTATTTTGCCATCAATACTCCATTATTTCAAAAGGATGAATAAATTCCTTGATCTGTTTGTTGCTTTTTGTGCCGCAGCAACTTCAATTGTATATCCCATATTCTGGATTGTTTGGGAAATACTTTTCGCTCCAATTCGCTTGGTCCTTGCACTAGCTGCTCTTTTGGCTTTCACTTGTTCCTGGATATCGGAAATGATTGGGGATATTTGGCAATCTGTAAATGGAATATTCGAGCTTGCTGCAGCTTCTGATGCAACAGTGAGTACATATGAAGTTTCAATGTGGCGTTCACTTTGGAATGACCTTTTTTCTCAGGTTGGAAGGCATCCTATCATTACTGATTAAATTTTGATCACAAGCATGCAATTATGAAGTCAGTGATATTTGTGTTCATAATTTGTTCAGGTTTTCCGTGCTGTAAGGAGCATATTAAATGGTTTTGTTGCGTTCTTCACAGCCTGTAACAGGCATCGCCTAAGGTAATGTTCACATCAGTTAGACCTGTTGCTATATGCTTCATTCCTAGCCAATGCAGTCCCTGATTAAACTTGGTTTGTGTGTAAAATATCTCAATTTAAAGCAGTATAATGGGTAAACAAAAATATTTTCAAGACTGTTCTCACCCAATTGAAGACTTAGTTGCATTGAGATTTCATTCCTTTGAACTTCTATGAACATATTGTATATCCTGGCATCACAAAGCATAAAATGAGAAAAACTTGAAGGATCTCGCTTGGCTTAGCTTCTAATTGCTGTGTTGGAATTATTGCTGATTTTTTGTTTGCTTTCCTAGCCTGCGGATTGTTGACAAAGCTCCGCGTATCTTACCATATTTTTCTTCTGGTGTGCAGCATTTATAATCACATACAGGATTTCATTCAGAGAATACCTGGTCGGGGGCCAAGGTCACAACCATTGGATTATAGAAACAGCAGCAGGACACCTGAGACTCGAAGTCGGGTGGTAAGTTTTCAATTTTTCTCCTGATATTATGGCTCCAACTTCTGATGATAGAATTACTCCCTAGAACATGTGATTTCAGAAAGAGGTAAGAAAGAAAAATGTTGATAGAAGTGGAAATCGATTGTTAGTATTTGTGATCTCCACGAGATACTGGTTTATTAGTCTCCCCATATCTCTAGTGGAGAAAATTTTGGTGCTTGTTACATTGGGTTCAACATGTAAAGCAAATGCCAAATTGCAATTATTTTTTTTAGCCTGACTGTGTTGCTTCTGAATTTGCAGTCTGAAGGGAGTAGGAAAATCCACATTAGATGAAGCTAATAAGAATTTGTTTATGGGTACAGAAGAGACTTAACTTTGGATGCAGAGCCTGCCATACACTATGAAGTGCATTTGACGACAAATAAATAGCACTTGCAGGGGATTCTGCAGCTTTTTACAGAGGTACCATAGAAAAAAGGCAAAGTCCTTTATTCTTTTGTTTGTTTCGTGTTGTATTTTTCTTACCAATCCATAAGATGTAAATAGCATCTACATGCAGTTTGTATAGTTATCAAAGTATTAACCAGATATTATCTGTAAAGTGATGTTTGGGGACATTAAAAATGAAGATAGAAAAATGTTCTAAGACTCTCTCTCTCTCTCATCAAAACATATTTTTAACTTCATTAATTGCTATGAAATAAATGATGTCAAGCATTCCGTCCATTGAAGGTGTGCTTGTAGCTACTGCGAAGCAGATCCTATTGAGAACTTGTCCTTGCAAACAAATCCCGACTTTTTTAGTTATTCTAAAACTTTCAACTTGGAGAAGTTAAGAGGGAGAGAAGAGGCAAAGATAGATGAGCCATGTCCCAGCAAACCAAACATTGCAAATCCAATCCCAGTAAGATAGTACAGTTACTGTCAAAGCTCTTGGTGGGAGCTGATATAGCAAAAACAAGACCTGAATATATATGTTCACTGCCAACAATCCCATGATCCTACTAGCTCTCCATCATGCATTAATTACTTGTTTTCACAGCGCCACCAGTTTGGTGCAACATAGCATCGATCTCATCCCCGTCCTCCATGTCCAGCTGCAGAAAGGAAAGAAAAATAATGATTGAAAGGCGATATAAGCATTAACTCAATGCCTATAATCTTATGAATGTGCAACTGTGTGCATGAGCGTGTTGTGTGAGAAAGATACCTCGTCAGGAGTTTGCTCTCCGCGGAGACGACGGCCATCAAACAAGAAGGCAATTGAGTTGAACTCAACAGATTGGCGATCGCAGTAGGCATTCATCAGCTTCTTCAATTGTGTGCTTCTTTTGATCCTGAAAAATACTTCATTTCCATCCTAAAACGAAAGTCAAAACATGCCTTTCTTTAATCAGCATGTTCTCAGAAATAGGACTCTCAAAACATCATCAAGCACACCAAACTTTTGAATCTCGTATCGTCAGAACAAGAGTTAGCATGGACTACCCCTCGATAAAAATTCAATTAAATATCAACTTGAAACTTGTAATTCAATGATTTAATATTTAACAATAGACTTTCAACATCTAGGAGAAAAATCACGATTCACTGGCAAGGATCAAGATACACAAGGTGAGCAAAACTACTAAAAGCACAAGCTCCTCAAATTCTTCTACTTGTCTTTGAAAGCAGCATGATTTTCTCACACAATTGCTTTCATCTGGAGTTTTCCCTGAACATAACCCTTTTAAAATCAAGAACCCAGAACATAAAAAAGAAGAGCTTTTTAACTATTACCAAGCAGATCACTTGGTAAATAACTGAAACAATAAAAATGCCATTCAAATTGTGAAGAACACTGTAATTCCCAAAGTGCTACTCCTCAATTGGTGAACCTATATTATTAGCATAATAACAAAGAAAACCCACACCCCCATTGTTTTAATTCACATAATAAGCACACCCAGAGAACAATAAACCCATACGAACTTCACATAAGCAAAAAGCCCCGAGACGCTTGATTGTAAGGCATTAAGCAAAAAAAAAAACCCAAATTTAACACTAATTGCAGAGCTAAACCCTAAATAGACCAGGATAAAAAAAAACTCCATGACAAAGTAAAAACAAACCTGGCCTTTCACTTTGAGATTGATGTGAGCAGACTGATCGTTGGGTTTTTTATCTTCCTCTTGTGGCTGACCCGTCGCCCCAGACATTTTTCTCTTCTTCTCTCACTTTCACCCTCTCCTTTTTCTCTTCGAATAAGGGAAAACAAGTGATCGGGATTTTTAAACACCTTTTGAGCCCTAAGCAGAACCTGTTATTTGTAACGGGTTTGAGGTTATTTTTTTGAAAATATTTTTTTATTGAGAATTATATTAAATAATATTTTTTTATTTCTTAAAAATTATTTTTCATATTATCCTATAAAATAATTCAAAAATATCAAACCATTTTAATTTTAAAAAAATTCAAACTTTTTTATAAACACGCTTTTTTTTTAATGCGGGAGAATTATAATAATCACTTTGTCTTTCTAGGAAACTACGGCACTGTCCCCTTTGCCTATTTGACTTTTTTTTTTTTTTTTAATTATGAATTCAATTTATTAAAACTTTAGAATAGTTGCTTAACTTTTAAAAGCCATTTTTACTTTGGATTTAGAATGGTGTTCTTATTTAGCCTAATATTAGTCTTTTATACCATGTTCTAGTAATGATAATAAATAAACAAATAAATAAGCAAGTATTATCAACCTGATTTTTAAAAATGAGATTTTTTTCAACTATAAAGTCAATGTATATGTTTAATAAAATAAATTGAGAATTATATACCATAATAAATACATAAAAAAATTGCTAATATAAACCCAAGATTAAATTGTACAATTAAAAAAAATACATATATATGTATATTAACAAATTTGATATAATGATGCTGTGATTTTCATGAGTTTTTAGGTAAATTTGAGCTGCAATTTTGCTGGTAGTTAATAATCCAGCAAGGACACTAGAGAGAGATTCAGCACTGAAAAACATCGGCTAAAGTTGCTCTCCCCATACTTTGTAGAGTTATGAAACATGAAACCCATAATCAAACCAGTGAAAACATCTGGGTTCAAAACATCGACTGCAAAAATTCCTATACGGTCGACAAAAACCCAGCAGAGAGTAGAAGACACCTGCAGTGCAGCAGTAGCTAAATAGGTATTTGACCACAGTTGATGCCACAGGTGTTTTTTTTTAATAATTTAATTTTATTCCCTTTTATTTTCAATCTCTTGCAGACAATAAAGTCTTACTCTTTTGCATGAAAACGAGGCATCAACAATGGTCTGCCATCTATGAGGAGTCTCACGGTGGCTAAAACAACAGCCTGGAAGTGATATTTCAACTGGTGGGAAATTGCTTCTCTCCTGCCAGAGTTTTCCCAGTGTCAGCTTCCAGAACTTGAAAATAGAAGTTAAATGAGTTTTGAGATCAAGTTCATTCGATCATGGACGGGTTTTTCAAGGGGCGGAAGACAATCAAGGAGGTCAGATGTAACATTCCGTGTTGATGCCCGCATCAACTGCAACAAATAACACATGAAGAAGTGAAGCGGGAGAGAGCATGCGAAGGAAGAGAGAGGAGCCATGTCCCAGCAAACCAAACATTGCAATTCCAAATCCTACTAACATAGTTTAGTTACTGTCCAAGCTCTCAGTGAGAGCACATTTAGCAAAACAAGACCAGCATAAATACTATGTCCATTAAAAACAATCCCAAGAACCTACTACCACCTACATCCACTAGTAGATTAGCTTTCCATCAAGCATAATCACTTGCTTTCACAGCACCACCAGTTTGGTGCAACATAGCATCAATCTCATCCCCATCCTCCATGTCCAGCTGCAGAAAGAAAAAGAAATGAAAGGCAATACATGCATTAACTAAATGTCTGTAATCCATGTATTTATATCTATAAATGTGCAGCTGTGTGAATGAAAGATACCTCATCAGGAGTTTGCTCTGCGCGAAGACGACGACCATCAAACAAGAAGGCAATTGAGTTTATCTCGACAGATTGGCGATCGCAGTAGGCATTCATCAGCTTCTTCAACTGCGTGCTTCTTTTGATCCTGAAAAAGACTTCATTTCCATCCTAGAAAAAAAGAGAGTCGAAGATGGGTGTTTTTTAATCAGCATATTCTCGAAAATAGGAGTCTTACAACAAGAGTATAAATTTCAAACTTTTAACCCATCGCATCATCATAATAAGAGTGAGCATGGACTACCCCATAATAAAAATTCAATTAAAAAGCAACTTGAGACCTGTAATTTCAATGATTTAAATACTCAATAATAAAGTTTCGACATCTATAAGAATAATCAAGATTCAAAGCTACAACAATGAACAAACACAAGCAAGCAACTACTAATAGTCGTTCCACGCATCTTTGAATCAGCGTAGATTCTCTCACGCACAGCTGCATTTCATCAGGAGTTTTTCCTGAACACCACTCAATTTGGAATCCAGAACTAAAAAAACATGATAAAGAAGAGCTTTTTACCTATTACCCAGCAGGCCTAACTGGAAAAAAAATTAAAATTCTCGTTCAAATCTTGAAGAGAATTATAATTCCCAAAACACCACTCCTCAATTGGTGAACCATTATTGTTAGCATACTAATAGAGAATACTTACACTCCCGCATGAATTTCGCATTAGCAAAACGCCCCCAGAAAGCAATAACACTCCAAATGTAACAGTTTGTAAGCCAAAACAAAAATATTAAAAGAGAAAAACCAAACCCAAAAATATGTAAAGACGAAACAGAAACAAAAACCCATAACAAAGTAAGAAGACAGAATCAAATGAAAGAATAAACAGACCTGGCCCTTCACTTTGAGGTTGATGTGAGCAGACTGATCGTTGGGCTTCTTATCTTCCTCCTGTGGCTGACCTGGCGCCTCAGACATTTTTATCTCCCTTACTCTCTCTTTTTTTCTTTCTCTTCGAGCAGGAGAAAACAAGAAATAAGGGTTCTTCTCTTGACCGTATTTTCTTTTATGTTCCTTTCTCTGCTACCGGAGACTTTCTCGGAAACACGGTAAATTTTCCTAGATTACGTGTTGAAATATGATTGCTCTGTTGGTGGGCTGAACCACCTCAGCTTACCCTGCAATTTTGGATGAAATTAGCACTAATTCAGTTCAACTATACATTTGAGATTTGAGATTAGGATCGTGTTTCTGTAATTGCTTTTTAACTTATTTTGTTAAAATGTTTTTAAATTACTAGGGTTTGCGTGAAAACCGTATTTTTAATTCAAACTATACAAAATTACTAGGGTTTCTACAAACAATATTGTTTTTTAATAATATTAATAGAACATAAATATCTCTTATATATCATTAATGAGATAATTGTTTGACAAATCTCTTATTAGGCCTTATATATACTTGTGAGTAAGGGGGATTATTATTTTTGTTTAATCAAACACACTCTCTCTCTCTCTCTCTATATATATATATATATAAAAAGGTATAATGATTTATCATATTTTTGATATTTATATAATGAAAAATTGTTTAAAATAAATTATAAAGTCTTAGATTTTAATAATACCTAAGTTTATTGGGTTTGACATGTTCATCAGATTTACATCATCTTGAACTTGGTTGATTATCAAGTTCAAATATGTCTTACTTAGTTAATTGTTAATTCTTAGTTATGACAAATACGACAGATCTATATTATTTTGGATTTGATTCATTGTCAAATTCAAGTATTTTGGATTGATTTTACACGAAATACGGATCCATCTACCTTAAGTAGAACTTTTAAAGAATGACAATATCTTTTTATTGGGTAACAAGTCTTTGCACTATACAAGTTTCTGTTGACTAGTTAGAATTCATAGCGACTATATTATTTGATGATGACTCCTCAAACCATACTTTTTTTTTCCCTAATAATAAGATGTAAAATATTTACTATGAATTACTTTTTTTAATGTCATTGCAATGTTGAGTATGATATTTATAATAAGATGTCATTGCAATATTTTCAAAAACAATCGATATATTATACACTGCCTAAATTATTGACCCTTGAGCATTGTGATTTATAAAATAATATCGATATATAAAAATTCATCGATGCATATAATATCGAGCTAGACCATTCTTCCTGATCTCAGTTTCTACTATCAAGAGCATTTTTAAGAAAAAAAATGTTATTTTAAATAGCCAAATTTATAAAATAATATTTTAAATAGTATCAATATGATTTTTCTTATTATATATATTTCATTGGAAAAGAGTCATTTGAAAAGTCAATTGGAGTGAAATAATTAAATTTTATATTGTTTCTTAAAAGAGTTTATTGTTATATTTTTTTTTGTTGGTTTTGATTTTTTTAGAAAGAATGTAGAAATAATATTTTTGAAAGAGAAATCACATCTTTATATTTTATTTAACACTTTTTAAAAAATATTCAAAGTATTAAAAAATATATTTTTTTAATATTTAATTCTTAGCATACTTCTTCATATTTGCTCCAAACGAGGGTCGTGTAAAAGAAAACCCCCAACTTCACTAACACTCCAGGGCGGAAATGGAACCCACATCTTTGTCAGCCCGCTAAAACCCTCCCGGCAGCAGCAGAAGACAAGACGAAGGAGAAACAAAATGGTGAACAAATCATGGAAGATTATACCGAGACCATTACTTGAAACAATCTTAAACAACCACGCCCAGCACCACCGCGTCCCTCAACCTCTCATTCTCCATGGCCCCCGTGGCGTCGGCAAAACCACCCTCTTCCTCGAACGTATGCATCATCTTTTCTTTCCAGGGACTTGAAAAAACGAAAGAGAGATCAAGCAAGCTCTAACTTGATTTTCTGCATTTTATTTGCAGGGCTCCTTGACGATTGGAACAAAGGCCCTCACATAACTGGCTATGTAGATTTTGCGCAGTCAATCAAAGACCATCACCCTCAGCATAACAACTCCTACCCTTGGGCTTCCTGGTCTACTTGTGATCCACCAACACTCCACAATTGCAAAAATCAGCTCGAAACTTGCCTTGAATCGATGACCCAGAAGGGAATCCAACTCGGAGCCATTACTTCCAGCCAAATCTTCTCTACACTCAACAAATGGCATAGCCTTGACACTGTCCTTCGTCGTATAATACTCCAAAACAATTCCAATATTGCTTTGAAATCGAGAAATTCGATCTCTAAGGTTTCAAGTTCGGTTCTTTGGGACCGGGCAGTTTTTGCGCTATCTGCTCGATCAAATGCCAAAGAGATTGACGAGATTCTTGGGTTGGAAGAGAAAGGGAAGAGCTTGTCTGTAGAGGAGGCTTCGTATTTTAGAGAGGCGGTTATGGCTTTGAGGTTGGCTAAGGAGGTTATTACAATGCAGCAAGGGTGGAGAGCCCGTGCCATTGCTCATTTGAACCAGACCGGTGGGTTTTCGAGGTCGTTGGCCAATTCGTGCACTGATTGGCCTTGTTTGCTGCTCGAGTTGCTATCCAAAGCTGCTGAGATTGATTACTTTCAGGTCATTATTGAGAAGAATTGGCATTGTTGTTTTTGCATTTGTTAATTCTTGTGTATCTTCACAAGTATTTGCGTGATTCAATTTTACAAATGCTTTGTATGTTTGGTGGTTATATGGTTGAATGAAGCTCTTTTATTGTCTTGTGATTTGCAAATTGAGCAGCCCAAGCTGGTTATAAACAATATTGAAATTCTCAAAAAGGCTATTTTAGTGGATGATTCAATGGTTTCTGGACCAATGTATCATGACAGTCTGATATGGAGAATTGTAGCATTGGGTGCAAATGAGAGATGCCTGCCCATTATGCTTGCGACATCTGATAGGTTAGTCCATTCCGCATCATCCATTCCTTTTGTTTGCTTGTTCTTTGCACCATATTAGTTAAATCATGCTATTTTCTGATTAGTGGTTTGTGGTTTTTCTGAGTTTAATCTTGAAACAATTGAAAATACACACTTATCAAACAAGGGACATGAGCACAACCCCATGCTTCCGGAAAGATTGTGGGTGATAGTGTGGTTCATTATACACCCTATTCAAGTTAAACGTGGTGATTCCATGAAGCTCCTTCCTTCATTAAATACAAAAACAACTCCTTTGCAAGTTAATCATGTTGGGTTAGATTTTGGGATGGTGTATAATTGCTGGGAGATCGGAAGGTTTGCAACTTGTGAAATAAGAACATCAAAATTGCCTCATAATTATTAGATGAAAACTCTGATAGAATGTAATGATGCAAATTACACATTTCCTACATTTTATCTTTTCTGGAAGTTTTTGTCCTTTCACTTAGTGTTACATCTTTGCAAGATTTTTCCCATTCCACTGCTTTTGGATTCTAATAAACAATGTTGTCACAGCTACTACTCATACCAGGCCTACTGGGATTTTGGATTTCCAGATATATTCATTTCCCGTGAGGTATTCAAACTTAAACTTCTACTGCCACTATTACGGCTGCTGCTGCATGTGCATGGGCGGGGTATGCCATCTTGTCTGCATGTTATTGTCTTTGATTTTTTTGACAAGATATAGCTGTTGCTTACTGCTATGTTGAAACAGTGGAGAATACTCACAGGTCCATTCCTTTGGGATAGAGGACTTTGATTAATCAATATTTGTTATCAAAGACATTTCTTTTCCAGACTGTTTCTTGCTTTGTAATTCAGCCTTTGAGAGCCAAATTGCAAGTCTGCAGCCTAAGATATTTTAATTAATGCTACCTTAATCTTGCACACATAAATTTTAGTACTTCAATAACTCATAGAGATGCTCACAAACATGCTATTGTAATTGCTATGGTCCTTCTAGATGGGTCCCTTTTCCAATCACGTGGCTTTGATGTATTATTGTTAAAAAATGCATTTCTATTTCACTTGATAGAATCTTTTCATTGAAGAAAATCTGTACTTGTGAAAATAGAAAGCATCTGGAGATTGATAATTATGGTGTATGTCACTCATTTCAATATTCTTTGTTTGCAGAACTTCGGATGGGCTCCACAAGAAGCTAAAATGCATATGGTTACTGATTACTTCAGTCAGTCAGAAGTGAGAAATTTTTTTATTTTCATTTCCTGGACAGAATATTTTGAAAACTGAAAAAGCAATGAAATGCCCTTAAAGAATTGGAATAAGAAAAGAAATTACTGCAAGTACTGCTTTGCCCTAGTTATCTTAAAAATGAAAAGTTACAACTTCCATCATATTCAAAATTTACCTCTCAATAGTCTTGGATGAATCATGCCTGGTTGCTTAATCTCGGGTTCCTTGCGTTTTTATGGGAATTAAAATCTTCTTTTTTTTAATTGTAGTGGGCGGTGATTGTTGAGGTGCTTGGTCCAAACCCTCGTCATTTGTTTGAGCTATATGCTCTCAAACAAAGTAGCTATTACCAGAAGTAAGATTTTTTTTCCCTCTATATATCTAGTGGTTGAAGCACCAACCATTTATAGAAACTTATTTCTTTTCCACTATATAAATGGTGAGTTTTTGTTTTTTGTACTATATCCAATGATGGTATTATAATGGACTAAAAAGCATTAATTATTCTCTTTTATACAAGTGCAGTTCCACAGACATGCATGCACAGATAAATATAATCGTGTTTGGGTCATCAAATTTGCTGTCTTTAGTTGTGCAAGATTCTCACTCTTACATTCACCAGATGTAATGTAAACATGGATGATAGTGTTAATGTGAGCTATGAAATTGGTGAAATGAAAGTGTATATGATTGGATGGAATCCTTTATTTCTATAACTATGATGCTGCATGTGTTATTTCCTTTCTGCATTGTTGATTGCAGGGTCCTTGAAGACAAGGCTAGCACATTTGAGGATATTGTAGACGCATATTTAGCATATTTGCAGGTAAGATATATAATGACATCTGAACAAGTGCTCATCTCATTTTCTCCTGTTACCATGGTTAGTAAAGGACTAAAACTAATAATTAGTTGACATGCCTAATCTATGAGCCTCGCTTGCATATTCATGACCTTTGCTTGAATTTTGTAATTGAGATTTCTAAATGCAGGACATGCCTATGTTCCAGTTTTCTCTTTTTGTTATTTTGGTTAATCCTATCCAGGACTATGAGCTAGTTATTATTTAACATGGCTAACCTTTTTGATGACCTCTACCTGATTTTCTTTCTTGAAGTAATCTGTTTGCATAATAAATGTAAATGGTTTAGTGGTGGCTGAAATTAAGTCTTGGTTGAATTCTCTGCTGATAGTAATCAACATTTCATTTTGTTCATGGCAACCATTTCAAAATGAATAAAATAGGATAAGATGCATCCTTTTGTGGTTTGTCAATTATGTTAATCAAAAAGTAAAGCAAAAGGAGATAAAAGCAAAGCTAACTTACAGAATGCTACTAAGAAAAGGAGACTATACGAATCTTCCTCTCAGGACTCTGTTTTTGAACAAAAAAACACTTTCTTTATATAGCCTGCTGAGGCTTTGATTTAGATCTTCGTTTTCCCCCTCCCCCCTAGAATTATTCAACTGCATTCAGGTGGCTTAAGCACCAGTCCACAAACTATTTCTTACATTATGAGAAAGTTTGCTTTGAGTCAACAGAAAGATAAAATGTTCCAGATCAAATGTTCTGGTTTTTTCCCATTACTCCTTGCACAAGGGGCATGAGCGGAACTCAATACAAACTTTGTCTCTAATTACTGGACCCACTTAAAGCAATCTCACTCAAAATTAATGTATGATTTAAATGGGCTTTAGTAGTTGGCCTTGATTGACTCAAATTTGATAACACAAGGTCAGATTGATTGAATCGGAAACACAGGCAAAATTGACTGATGAAAACAAATGCATGAGCAAATATACGGTTAAGCCATGTTCTTTATCCACAAGTAATATCAATATTTTTATCTCGTGCCATGCTCTCCCTCATCAGCTCTTATGTCACTTTATTTTAGGTTACTGTGGTGAATCCTGCCATGGATAGAGCACTGGAATTACTGCAAAAGTTTGCCAATGATGCAAAAAGTGGAAAAATTCCAAAAGATAGATTACGTTTTGGTTCTCCTTGGAAGCATTCTTCAAAACTGGACGACCCTACTCAATGCCAGCAGTGGGCAAAGCTTCAGCTGCTGGATTTTGTCCAATCTCTAATAAATACTGAATTTGGGGTAACCCGTTTCTTTTTTTCATTATATTCTTAAATAGTGTAGTGTTTTTTTAGTCCTGCATTTAACTTTAATAACCTTTTTATTTGTATGGGATTTAGTATTTGTAACAGTTTCATGATGCTCAAATTTCCTCCATATCAGGGTGGTTTAAACACTGAATTAATATAATATGCCTGCTACAAGTTTGTTAAGATGTTTAACACTGTTCCTAGATTGGACATCCATAATCTTTGTTAATTACTCGAACTGACTGGGTGTAACAAGTATGCTCAGCTTATATTTGAAGACGGGGCTGTATTTATAAGCTGTTGATGCAGCTGTTATTGTTCTCAGAGGCTGGTATTCATTTGTTTAATTTTTAATCTCTCTTGGTGCAGGTAAATTACCTAGGTGATTGTAGCTTTGAGATATTTGATGATCCATGCACTGTTGCTTTATTAGAGGTATTGTTTGCTTTCTTTGCACGTCTGGCTATTCTGCATCCATGATTTTGCTGTTCATTACCCCCCCCCCTTTTTTTTTAAAAAAAAATTAGCAATCTGTAATATAATTTGTGGAATGCTTATTGGCCTAGGAAACCATAATTCTCAATCTTAATTCAGCACTGCCTTGAAAAAAGAAAAAAGAAAATAGTATCTTGTCTGTTTTTGTTGCGCTGTTTTTTTTCTAATTTGGCTCATGTATAACAGCTAAAATACATGAATTGGTTAGCCTTCAGTTTACTTTCAGTCCTCATGTTGGACTAATCTTCTTAGATAAGCTCACTTAACATAATTTGTAGGTTGGTTTACTCTACGCGCAACGCGATCCATCATTAATTCGCCCCATAAGTATAGCCATTCAGAGATGTCTTGTGAGATGGTAAGTGATCTTCAGCTTTTGTATCCTGTTATCCAAAATGAGCGTGAAAATGCTGTGTTTGCATATGATGATGTTGCCTCACAGGCTTGTCCAGGAACGCATGAAAATGAGTTTACAGAACCTGCTCCAATTTATGTGGCAGCGAATTGTACGTGGCCGTAGTTATCGCCATTTGATGTTACAAGTGGGCTACAAATAACCGAAAAGGTCAAGAGTATGTGATATCTATTAAATCAGCATTTCTCCGTTGTCTGCTCTAACTTTGTGCGACAACAGATTTTCAAAAAACCTGACTGCTCAAGGGGATTGGCACAGTTTCAATACTATATGGGATCTTGAAACAAATGACTGATTTTGAATTTTTGTTGCGCAGGAGATCTTTGTTTGCAACAATGTCTGTGAATATGAGTTTGCTAGGGGCTGTCACCTTGATCACAATACCAAGGTGGTTGACATCCACTGGACCGCAAAGCTATCTCAAAGTTCAAATGTGAGTAAATTGTTTATATCTTGATTCTTGCCTGGGTTATGGGGATGTTGGTTGTAAGATGGCCTTCTAGACCCCAAGAAAGAGTTTTGTAAAATCCCTCATTTGCATCATAGCATAAACAAATAGCGAATGTGTTTGTTATTGCAGAGGTCTTTGCATGAACCGATAATATCACATGGTTAACCTTGCCGGGTTCTTTGGGCAAAAGCATTCTTTCAGGGTGAGTTTCCCTCTGATGTTCACTTGCAGATGTAAGTTATTTTTTGAACTTGATGGTTTATAATTGCAAATGTGCATACAATGGTCAAAAGCCTTGATTGTTTAACCCCTATTAAATGTTTGATCTCCTGGATTTCCTTGCACATTAATGCAAAATTAGTATATGCAAGAGATATTATCTAAAAAAGGTGGCTATATTGTATAATTGCATTATATTCTGCTTATACTAGCCCTTCAAAGATATTTCTTCAACACTCACCAACCCCCATGTCGTCACTTGCCAGTCTTTAACACCCCTTTACTTTTCTCCAGTGTACAGATGTGTTAAAATTGACTGCTGATTGAAAGAAAACAGTCTAATACTGTAAGATTCTCCTTCATTGGACAATCTCTCAGCTTTTGTCATGTATATATGATGACAACTCATTCATTCCTTCAATAATAGAAGGCTAGATAAATAGCTCCGCATTATTCGTGAATGCATGTGGTGGGAAAGCAACATGCATCTCCAGGATCTCTTAACTGGCACTTTCGAGGATCGCATTGCATGGTTTATATTTTGCTTGAATCACTGAATGAGTCACCATAACATGGGATTTCATAGGGCAAGGATCTGCGACTTTTAAGTCGATACACCTGGCGTGGGCCAGGAGATCCAAAGTCCACGTACCCATGTCACTGACCATCACAGCAAGTTGTCGCTCATATTTGCCCCTAGACTACTACTTCTAAGTTCTAAGTTCTAACCACAAGCAGAATTCACACAGTGGAGTTATGAAGTGTCTGTCTGTTGTCATTTCATTTTAAAAATATTTTTTAAGAAATGAATTTTTATTTTATTGTTTTGATCATTTTGATATACTACTATCAAAAATAATTTTTAAAAAATAAAAAATATCATTTTTCATGCATTTCTAAATGAAAATTATTTTGAAAAACAATAAGATATTGCTAAGGGAGCTTTGTCTTCTTTTGTTTTCATTAAACCTGGACATTTGTTATTTTCAAGTAGCAATGTTGCTATCTTCCTCCACAAACCAATCTCATATTTGTTGTAATTGTTATTGAAATCTGAAGAATTCAAACTTGTTAATAAAACCATTCGATTATCCAAAGAAAAAAATATATAAATCATCCCAAAAATGAAGTCTTACCAAAACTCTTAGTAGCTGTGTATTTATTTTTTTACCCTTCCAAGAAAAACATATATATGGATTGGGGTTGTGGGTATTTTTTTTTATTTTTTTTCATTTAAGTTATATGGTTTCATGACGTGGGTCATTTAAACCGTTGGGGGTTATTTGGAAGGTTAAAATCATCATTGCATTCAATCTTCTTTAATTTAGCAATGTAGTTAAGCGTCTCTCTCATGGCCTACCCCCTTAACTCTGTTTTTGGATCCACCTTTAGTGTGTTTTGGGGCAGTGAGTACAATTCTTTTTAAGCTTATATTATATATTATATGAGTGTATTAGATATTGTTTTTTACTTAGAAATGCATAAAAAAAAATTGTATAAGCCAAAATTGAATGATGTGAAAATATTTATTTTTAAGCTTATATTATATATTATATGATGTGAAAATTTTTATTTAAAAAAAAAATCAAATTTTGTATAGGACAAAATTCAAATTTGACCTTAAGGGAAGAAATTTGTAAATTTTAACAAAAAAAAGAAAGAAAAGTGAGGGCATACCTAACTGACTTGAGATCGCCGGATGTCATGGCTTTTTTTACTCAATCAATGTCACCATCCGACACGCTTCCATGATCGCCCTGTGGGCCTTTTCTCGAGTTAATACTGACTTTTTAGCCGGCCGGGATTTTTATATAGTCCATGCTCTGCTTCCTAGCCGGATTAATTTTTTTTTCCAAGTAAATAGTTGCTGCCACTGCTGTTTTTGTCCGTTGTGTTTATTTTTAATAAAATAGTTTGTGAATTATATGGCTAGTTAAAATATATTATGATATTTAATCTTGTGAAATAAGGATATATGTTAGCTTATCTAACCAAAAATACATATATCTTTTTAATTAAATCATTTTTATCTTCTTCATGTGTGTTTTTTGTATTTTCTTAACCATGACATTTGGTTTTATACAACACCTTAGATATTGCAATTAGACCATTTATAAATTCAATTTAGCCTTTAGTTGCATCCAAAAAAAAATCAACCTGATTTAAAAAGAAATTTTAAGACCCGAAACTTCTTATGTCAAGATGAAGGGTATAAAAATACCTCAATATAAAAATCCACATAATAAAGATAAGATCTTAGCTATTATTTTTTTTTTTAGATTATTTTGATGTGCTGATATCGAATATATTTTTTTAAAATAAATTAAAATATTATTTTGATGCATTTCTATATAAAAAAAAAGTACTTTAAAAAGCAACTTCAATTGCACGGGGTGTTTGACAATGCGTTTTAAAAATATTTTAATATAAAAGTGAAATTTGTTTTTTTTTATTTTTTTTTAAATTAATTTCTTTTGGTATTTTTAGATTATTTTTATATGTTGATATCAATAATAATATTTTTTTTTAAAAAAAAATATCATTTTAATGTTATAAAAAGCAATTTAAAAAATAATTACAACCATATAAAAATGTTTTCTCCTTTTTGTAGATGCAGTGTAAGGATTTATAGTTTCTTACATTTAACATGCCCCGTCTCCATTTTGGATAGCTCTTTGAAGAAAAACAAAAAAGAGTCATGGTTGGACGTTGAAACCTATTCTCATCATCAATATATTTTTAATAATTTTATAATTAAATTCGGATCAATTTATATACATTTTAATTAAATCTTTTTTAAAAAATATCTCTTAGACTCAAGACGTTTAAGAGTAAATTAACCTTTCGAGAATTCCAACAAGTAATGATGCTAAAACATCTTCAAAGTAATTATATATATATATATATCTAAAAAGTTAAATTATGAAGTGAGACTCTAATATACGATTTATATTATTCTCTAGTACATCATTTTAAATGAAAATTCTTTAGGCTTGAAAAGTTGAACATATTCATATTATCTTGTACTTAATTTCTATTAAATAAAATAAAGATAGTAAAATTAAAACTCATGACAGCTATATCAATAAGACTATAACGAACATCTTATTTTAAAAACTTAGACTAATGAATAATACTCTAAAGTATGTATAATTTATATTATTACTGAATAATACCAAAAAGTAATCACGAGGGAAAGAAAGAGAGAGGGAGAGAGAGAGAAGATAGTTCATGCTGTCACTGTGTGTACGCGCGCTTGCTTGCTATGCGCAGAGCATGATGGCAAGAATTGTGGAATAAGAAAATGGCTTAAAAAACGGGGGAAATGTGCCTAACATTGGAATTACAATTATTTATGTTTATTGCGTTTACAAATTATACACTCACAAATATTCCTTACATGGAAAATGTCAAGCATGCAGATGGCCAAAAGGCACTAGGGAATTACAATTGGAAGTATAATTGAGGTTATTTTTTATAAAAAAAAATTATTTTTTGATAATTGTATATGAAAATAATATAAAAATATAAAAAAAATAATTTAAAATAATTTTTTTTTGAAAGAGAGGAGGCAACGCCGCAGGTCCCACGCGTTTCATTGTAAACAGAGAAAAGGTGGCAAGAGCTGATACTGTCAACATTCTCTGGTCTGGCGACAGCGGTCCCTCTGTCTATATCATCAGCCTACTCCACTATCCCCTTTTAGTAACACTTCCTGCTCCAGTGATCGTAGCAATATTCATCAGTTCAAATAATACATTAATACTGCTGCTGCTGCTGCTGCTGCTCCTTTGTGTTAGCATTTGTTGCTTGACCCCATCTATCAAGGGTTCATTTCCAAGTAAGTGAAGCTTCACCTAGCCAGCCATGTAGAATCTCCATGGCTCTTCTTCTTCTTCTTCTTCTTCTTCTTCTTCTTCTTCTTCTCCCTCCCTTTCTTTTTTACCCAACAAGCAATGAATGCTGCTTCATATTAGATATTTGCAATAAATTCGATAATATTCACTCATGCAATCTTCTTCTACGTCAAACAATATATATATATATATAACACCACAATGCTGTTCTATTTTTAGTCTTCGCTCTTTCTTCTTTCCTTGATTGTAAATGAAGGGGATTGAGAGAATGAGCTGCATTTGCAGGAATATGACAGTATTTAGCAGGGATTAGATTAGATTAGATTACACAAGCTAGGTACGGATGCAACCAGAGTCCAAGAACAATGAACGGCTTAGATGGGATCGCAATGACGAGGTGGAAGAGTCTAAAGCAACGGCTGTCATTCAAGGGCCTCGGTGGTTGCTGTGGGAGCACAAGCTGGAGTACCAGAAGTAACACTCCGGCTATGCCCCTCATCGATTCAGAGGAGGAGGAGGAGGAGAGCACGGTGGCGCAAAACCAAGCACACGGAGGAGGGTTTGCTGCAGCCCCGGGCGCAGGGATGAATCTGGCGATGGCATTGGCTGCTGAGCGCAATTCACGGGCTTCAAATGTGAAGACATTGATGCGATTGATTGAAGAGACGGACGGTGTTGACTGGTGGACGAAGAACAAGACTGGTGGTAAAAGTAGGAGGGACAAGGAACAGAAACAGGAACGAGAGAATGATTGGGTGTGCTGCGTGTGCATGGAGAGAAAGAAAGGCGCGGCTTTTATTCCATGTGGACACACCTATTGTAGGGTTTGTTCAAGAGACATGTGGGTCAATCGAGGGTCTTGCCCCATCTGCAACCGTTCTGTTCTCGACATCCTTGATATCTTCTAGTGATGATCAGGGAAGAAGAGCCTCTCAGGGCTTGAGTTTTTTTTATCATTAATCAACCCCATATTAATGTTTAATTAATTAAATATAATAGTTATAAACAATGTAGATCTTTCGTACGATTTTGGATATTATATGAAAGACATATTGCTCTTCTATGCACCTTTAATTTTTTTTTAAGTAGTTTTCATTTGAAAAGTTGATATTATTAAAAGTGAATTATCTTTTGATTTTTGATGATTTCATATAAAAAATGAGTTGAAAAACATTTTATTTTTTATTTTTTTGACTATATCATGAATAATAAACTGGAAACTAACTTGTTAATGCTCTATTTTTTTAAGTTTATTAAAATAATAGGGATAAACTATGATACATACAAAAATTGAGAGATGATGAAATTGAAAAAAAAATCAATTTTGTAAATAATAAGAAAAATAAAATATAAAAATAAGGGCCATCTTTTACGTAATTTATCATTCATATTTATACCCAAAAAAATAAAAAATAAAAAAGGGTTTTTTATTTGATACTTGTATTAATTAATGAAGAGATGATTCGGGAAAAGTTTGATTTTTGCATGCACTTGGTCATAGCAAAGAGCATAAGCTCATTAATATAGCCATCTACCACGATTCTGTTTGTATCTAAGAAAAAATTGGATGGATCTTGCCTTAATTTGTGAGATTTTTAAAATATAAGATTTAGTTCAATGTTTATTAAATTAATTTTGGTGTTATATATTAAAATTGACTAAGAAAATATGAAATGTTGACTAAGAAGAAGAATTCACCTTTCTATTTACAAGGGATTGAATTGATCACCAACCACACCTAATAAATTACAAACTTTAATACGGACTATGAATATAAGGTAGGTATAAAAAGTTTATGAGCATCAAAACAAGAAATAAGTGGGTAATTGTCTTGAATATATTGAATGGACCGTCCGAACTAGAAAGAATATGTCAAACTTTATTGTAGATCAAACCTAATAAAGTACGGACTTGAACATGAATGATGAATAAAAAATATATATGATATAGGATCTTTAAAACAAA
The DNA here is from genome assembly GCA_029204005.1 of Salix udensis. NCBI lineage: Eukaryota > Viridiplantae > Streptophyta > Magnoliopsida > Malpighiales > Salicaceae > Salix > Salix udensis. Next base: position 2,130,547 of record CM055020.1, read on the forward strand.
AATAAATGAGTAATTATCTTAAATAGGATGAATGAGTAATTCATATAAGCTATCTTGAATTTTTATATTTAAAGAAAGAGATAAAATAACCAAGAACAACACAACTCAACAAAAAAAAACAGCATTGAACTTCAATCAAGTACACATGTCTTCAAAACATGTTTATCAAGTAGACATATAATTGTAGGCTGATAACTCGATAACTTATAGATGGTGATTTCTGTATGTAGCGGTCAAGTAAACTGGTAATTTTACATTAAAATTGTTTTAGTTATTTGATTATTTTTCTAATCAAATTACTATCTGTGTTGGAAGTTGATTTAATCAAATTGATATTTATTTAATTTTATGAGATTTAAAACTTCAAGATTAAATTGTAAATTTCTCTTAATTTAGAAAGATGCAAAGAAATCCCTAAATCAAATACTTAAAATTGTTTTAAGGATTAGCGTTCCGTAGAGTATTACATTACAATAAAGCTCGTCAAGACTGAAAACCCTAACAGCAAGTTGAAGGGTAATAATCATTTGCCAATTTGCCATTTATCATCTGATTACTAGTGATTGTAATGAGTATTTACGATCAGGTTTTCTCTGAGCATTGGGCCAACCTAATCTCTCTCGTTAACAAGGACACTGAGTTCGTGTTGGGCCTAATGTGGGCTCCATCCTGGAGACCCAAAAATATCATGGGCTAAGGATAATCTTGATGGAATTAGTGTTTTTTCTAGATGAAAGACTATAATTTCTGAGTTATTGTTTGCATCATTGTGTTTCTTCACCTTGTTGTTGTTACTGTTATTGTGTTTCAAAAATATTTTTTAAAAAAATGATTTTAATTAATTAAAATTTTAAAATTAAATATTTTTAGTGTTTTTAGATCATTTTTATATATTAAAGTAAAAAATATATTTTAAAAAAATATTATTTTGATATATTTCTGAACGAAAATTATTTTAAAAAACAACTTCAACTATACTCTAAAAAAGTCATCATATAACAAAATCATGAAAAGCAGGATAGATAAATTTCTTTTAAAAGCCCATCAAAACTCACAAAAAAATTCAATTAAAAGACAAAAAATCAGGCAATCAGAAAGCTTTTTTTAAACATCCATTAATAGCTTTAAGAACCTAAAAAAATTTCCTAAGAAGCCCTAATGTTTTTTTTCTTTGTTAAAAAAAGTTTTCTAGTTTTAATATTAACTAATCGAACTAAACATAATTTTTTTAAAGTACTAAATGCTCACTTCTAATTAGCACGCTTAACTTGCATGAGAAAATGCACAGTGTCCCATCATGCTTGCCTAGAATGAAGATTCATAACTTGCACATGATACTTAAATAAAATGCCAGCATTTAGCCAACTTTTTGGGCTTCATGCATTGTTTCAAGCATAGCTACAAGAAACAGCCGGTCCATGACCCCAGTTGAGTTTAATCTGCAGTAAATTACTTTATTTTGAGTAAAAATTAAAAATAAAATAAAATATCATTGATTAGATCTACTAGGTTATCTATATTTAGCCGAAACAATGTTTTTAAATCACACGATAACTATGACCACAGTTTCACGCCTCTTCCTAATTTATGTGCTGTCCAGATGTCCACACAAACTTTAAGAATTTAAAAAATATTTCTATTTCATCCCCACTAAAAGTAAAGAAGGTTCTAATTTCTTTTTTTCAAATTTGAATATTCAAAACATATTAATCACACGATAATGCAAGGACAGAACCATGAAACAAGTGGTAATGAAGGATAATATTTAATATATAGTTCCCAGATAAGTGACGTGATGTCAAAAAATTTATGATACTGCACAGTAAGTCTCGAGTTCGAGTCAGGATATGCATCTCTTGTAAGAGTCTAGAACAGTTGGAGTTTTACTCACTCACCTGGACCTCAAAGTATGGTTTCTAAAAGGATATGATTTCCTTGCATAAAAAAAATAAATTCAAAATATAGGCCCAAATATGAATAGTATTTGTGTTAGTTTGTTTGTAATTATATTTCAAAAATATTTATGAAAAATATTTATTAAAAAAAATTATTTTTTTGTTTATAATATTATTTTTTTTGTGTTTTCAAATATATTTTAGCGGACCGGATATGTAATACATAGACTCCTTTTTTCTTCTTCGAGCACTCCTATTTAGTCTTCCTTGACCTTACAAAATCAGGATGAACTCTCAAAAATCGATTTAAACACTTTTTAAATCCCTTCTTATCTTAGTCAAGGCATTCTGATTTTTTTTTTGTTAAAAAGTAAATTAAAATAGTTATTGTTAAAAATACTTTTAATACCGACACAAATTAAAATAACCTGAAAATATATATAAAAAATATATATTTTTAAAACACAAAACAAACATGCCATGAATAAATTCAAGGTTGACCCATTGACTGGGCAAAAATCAAAGTCACTCGTCTATTTGACTGCATTTATCTAACGGGTTGGACACGCAATGCCAGCAATGAAAAATGTGACGAGAGAAGCTGCCTGGCAAGAACGCAAGATTTTCCTTCGTATCATAACTCGTGGTCAAATATTTAGAGTTTTTCTGGGATCTGCCTTCATTAAAATCTGAAATTACTTAGCTTATAATCATAATATAACATGAAACAAGCTCTCAGAAGTTGATTGAATTTGTTGATCAGGAAGAAGATCACAGTCTCCATGTTTATACCTTCACAAGCTTGCTAGTCGCCGTGAGAGAAGCAGTCCTCCAGTTATATTCTACAGTCAACTTTCCATTTACCAACCAATTAATGCCTAATCCTTACAGCTATTAGTCAACACTAACATCTTCCAAAGTCGTAATAATTCTTACCGCGGAAACATTAATCAACAAGTTCGGCAATCACAGGACTTGAAATTTGAAGACACCACCACCACGTAAAAGATGTCTTAAATGTTGTAAGCATTCCTAATTCTGTTTAAGAAGCGAAACTCAAATTGATTTCCGAGCCCTGCTTTTTAAGGTGATGTTACTTTAAATAAGATTATGACTGAAATGATTGTAATTATTTTTTAACGTTTTGATAATCCCTTTGGCCCCACCATGATCACCTGCACTAATCTTCTTCAGACCCCTATAAATACCAGACCTCACCATCACCTTTGGTATCCGAAAGAAGCAACCAAGCCAAGCATAACTTAATAAGACTTGAGAGAGAAGCAGAAAGATCAGAGAGAGAGAGATGGAGTTCCCAGTGATTAACATGGAGAAGCTTAATGGTGACGAGAAGGCAGCCACCATGGAAAAGATAAAAGATGCCTGTGAGAACTGGGGCTTCTTCGAGGTATTCAAAAAACTCTTTTTTTTTTTCTTTTTTTTTTTTTTGATTTCTAAAATGCCTAGCCCTCTGCCTTCCAGCATTCATGTTTCGTTTAGATCGATCACCCCCATCTCTTATATTCTTTTCCTTGCACGTTTTTAGCTGTCGAACCATGGCATAGCCCATGAATTTCTGGACACTGTGGAGGGGATGACTAAAGAACACTACAAGAAATGCATGGAGCAGAGGTTCAAGGAATTGGTGGCAAGCAAAGCCCTTGATGGTGTCCAAACAGAGATCAAAGATATGGACTGGGAGAGCACCTTCTTCCTGCGACATCTCCCCGAATCAAACATTGCTGAGCTCCCCCATCTCGATGATGAGTACAGGTATGTTTAATATTCAATCTGTGTGTTAAATACACTCTAACGAGCACAATGCTTTTAAATTCGCTTTAGTGAAACTTGGCCTCAACTGTGCCCAATTTGATTGATACAGGAAGGTGATGAGAGAATTCGCATTGAAGTTGGAGAAGCTGGCAGAGCAGCTTCTGGACTTGCTGTGTGAGAACCTTGGACTTGAAAGGGGGTACCTCAAAAAGGCTTTCTCTGGATCAAACGGTTGTCCGAACTTCGGCACCAAGGTTAGCAACTATCCACCATGTCCCAAACCAGACCTGGTCAAGGGTCTCAGGGCCCACACAGATGCTGGTGGCATCATCTTGCTTTTCCAGGACGACACAGTCAGCGGTCTGCAGCTTCTAAAGGATGGCCAGTGGATTGATGTGCCTCCAATGCGCCACTCCATTGTTGTAAACCTTGGTGACCAGCTTGAGGTATTCCCAGTAAACAGTTTAAAACCCTGTAACTTCAGGCATTGGATCAAATCTAAATTCTCCGAAACTTCTGTGAATTCGCAGGTGATCACCAATGGCAAGTACAAGAGTGTGGAGCACAGAGTGATTACTCAAACACATGGTACTAGGATGTCGATAGCCTCTTTCTACAACCCTGGAAATGATGCAGTCATCTACCCCGCACCAGCTTTGGTGGAGGAAGAAGCAGAGGGGAAGACACAACTGTACCCGAAATTTGTTTTTGATGACTACATGAAGCTGTATGCTGGACTCAAATTCCAAGCCAAGGAGCCGAGATTTGAAGCCATGAAAGCTGTAGTAGCTAATGTCAATCCGGGTCCAATCGCAACTGCTTAATCTTATTTTCAGTGGAGGATCAGGATTGGAGGTGTTTCAATTTCTATTTTTTCTTAAGAGTGGAATAAATACTTGGCAGTGAAAGGCTTTGATGAAGCTGCTGTTTCTTCCATAAATCTATCAGTATGAAAAATTAAGTGCCTGAAAGGCTCAAACACACGTTACAGAATGTAAGCAAGATTGAAAAATTATTGTCACGGGCAGATACTTTCTTCACGATTCCTGACAGAATTGTTTTTATTGTATTATTTTCTTGTTTATTAAACTTTTATAAGAGTTATACGAGAAGTATCAGGTGGGCAGTACGAAACTCAGTTCATAAAGAATTCTGGGTTAAGATTTTATAATGTAAGCAAGATCTAGAGTTTAGTTTTTCCTATTTCGATTTTAGAACAATAAAGATGTTTTCTATTTATGCAACTTTTCAGAACACCTCAAAAACTTTCTTTCTATTTCTCTATAGTTTCGGAGTGCTGGAACCCTAGTGTTTTTTTTTCACGCGCACATTCCATTTATTACAGACAAAGAGTTACCGGCAGAGTTAACAAATCATGTCTGCATCTTATTCAGTTCAAGCCATCATCGGACTGGAAATGAATGTTTAATGTTTCAGATAGCAACAAATTCCATAGAGAAGATCATTCGTTTGTTTATTAAGATGGCAGCCCGGATTGCCTCGGAGGAAAATCATGGTCAAATGAAGTCTTACAGCTCCATCTGGTATTAAAATATAGGGAATCTTTGCTTGATTTATGAGGTGGTAAGAAATTGTTCTCCGAATGATGTCGGGCTCTGCATCTTGCAGAGAAGCAGCACATGCACCACTGAATTGTTTGTAACCAGATCATGGGACAGTCCACTGTCTTCTTTTTTTTAATTAACGTGGGTTTTCGGCCAGCTTCTTCCAATAACTATTATATTAGGAACTACAATACTTGAACCTGAGATCACCGAGAGCAAACTCATGAGTCTGGAACTTGTATAACTAGACCACTTACTAAATGGTTCAGTCCACTGTCTCTTGCCCAAGAAAGTAATTGTCACTACAAAAAAGTGTCGAGTTAAGCCAAAAAATAAACAAAAGAATCCCACATCCACTATGGCTTATGTCCAATGATGGAAGTTTATCTTGGCTATTATTCTTGACCCTGTAATAAAATAAGACAGTGAGGAAACATAACTGGATTTTTTAAGATAATTATTTATTCACGCTACCCAACAGGATGACGATACAAGTCCCACCACAAAGCTTCTTTATGATGTCGGAACTTGAAATCCACCCTCGCAAACAACAAATTGTGGGAGTGGAAAAGCAGATCAGAAATTCCTTTGAAGAAAGACAACTCTGCACCAATCGAAAGCTCTTTTTGGCTTTAATCATTACTGGAATCCTCCCAGATCCACTCTCAAAGACAAAATAAATTCATTAACAGATCATACTGGACTCTGCAGACTTAATCATGAAATCCATGACGGAAGGAGCTTGCAGAGGACATTGCTATGGCATTTTCTGTCACGTTAATGAAAACTTCACCGTAAAATCCGATGCTTCTTTAGGAACCGCCACAGAACACAAAATCTCAACCACCATCTTTCTCGTATCATGCCCAGTGGGACGGCTTCATTCATCAGGATATAGGAAAGTGGTTGGATAGCCAACATCATCAATATCTGCAAAGAATATCTGATTATATTATCTTTATCAATATCTGCAAAGAATTTCTGATTATATTTCCCAAGATACTCACTGCTCCATGTGCTCAGGATATTATGTTTCGATCTAATCAGTGTCAGCATATATATTTTTTACAGACATTAGGATATGTAATGGGGGTTTCAGAAATTAAGGATAAAAAAAACATAAAAAAAAAACTAATTTAAACGTAGTTTCAATTGTGTTTCCAAACATAACATTTATGATGATGGATGATAGAAAAAGATAACTGCAAACCTGCCATGGCCCAGCCAAGGCTGATTGGGGAGAAGAAAAGAGGTAAGGAGGCCAACCTGACTCAACCATTCTCTTTAACCTGATCTTGACCTTCTTAAGCCCACCCTAACTTTCTCATCTCTAATCTTGACTCAATCAAACCCATATCTTTTTGTCATTACTAGGCTTACAAAACGATGTTATACATATTCATTTTTGATGGATGACTTATATGGCAATGTCATCTTTTCTTGATTGTACATCACCAACCATCAAGGTTTATAAGCCCAAATAATCACACTATTAAGAGGGTTTTTGGGATTGTGTTGCAACTGCAGGTTGCAAAAAAGTTGAGGGGGTGTTTGGTTAATTTTGAGAAGCTAAAATTTGACCATGGGACCCACCATTTTTAATTTGAAACCAGAGTTTCATGGAAAGCAGAAAATTGTTGCTTTCCGTGAGCTACGGTGCGGGGGGAGCTGGGGCAGCGGGTATTTTAGTTTATTATTTATTATATTTTCTTATATAAAATATATTTTTAATATTAAAATAATCTAAAAATTAATTATAATAAATAAATATATTAGAAGGAGATTACAATATAATCTTTGTCTCGCAATCCTAATTTTGTTTCAGATGATATTTTACTATATGTTGTTCCGGAATCGCAGAGGCCTTCACATATGAATTTATAGTTCGTGATGAAATTACAAATAGTTTGATGGGAGAATAAAAACAAGTGTCTAATTTACTTGAATTATTAATTACATTTTATTATTATAGTTATTAAATATTTAAAAAACAATATATATATATATATATATATATATATATATATATATATATATTAAAGTAATTTCACAAGTTGAAAGCAATATGAAAAGCTTGGTAACCAAACACTTGAATCTGCTTTTCATTAACCTCAAACTCAACCACAGTTTTAACCAAACACTTTAAAAATTATTTTGAACCGCAAATAAAGTGTTTTTCATGAAATTATTTTTTTTAAACCTCAACCACAAAAGCAAAAGCAAAAGAAATACAAAGCACACCCTAAATCAAGTATCACATTATTTTCTTCCTGCATACCCTTATATTTATATAACTTAGTGTGATTAGACACTCATGCATGTAAAGCATGAGGTAATTACAACATAGTTTTTTTTTATACTTTCAAGCAATTTTATATTTTTATATTCTCCATCACCTGTAACACAACATAACTTTCAATACTTTACTTCTCATACAATCTCTGCTCACTTAAAAACATATTAATCACATGATGATGCAACGAGAAAAGTCATGAAACAAGTGGTAATGAAGGATCATATTCAAAATATGGCATCCAAGAGGTGTGACATGTATGATAAATAATTTATGATCTGTACAATATGTCTTGAGTTCGAGTCAGGATGTGAATCTCTTATAAGAGTCCGGGACAATCAGGATTTTACTCGTTCACCTGATCTCATAAAATACGCTTTCCTGTGATGAGGTTTCCTCACATCCAATTTTTTTTTAAATATGGGTCAAAATGTGAATAGTTTTCGTGTCAATTTGTTTATAATTGCATTTCAAAAATACTTTTGAAAATATTTAAAAAAATTTATATTAACTTTTTTGTGTGTTCAAATAATTTTAATATTCTGATGTCATAATTTGTTTTTTAAAAAATATCATTTTAATGTATTTCAGAAGAATTTTTTTTTTTTTAAAATAACCTTAATCAAACTATCTAACAGAAGTGTCATGTTTTTTTTTCTTGAAGCACTTAATTTGGTCTCTAATTTTGAATCCTAATTTATCCCCTAATTTGATTACCTGCCCAATGAAATATATTTTAGCAGACCGGATATGTAATATATAGACTTTTTTTTCTTCTATGAGCACTCCTATTAGTCTTCCTTGACCTTGCAAAATCATGATGAACTCTCAAAAATCGATTTAAACACTTTTTTTATTAGTCAAGGCATTCTGATTTTTTTTTTTGTTAAAAAAGTAAATTAAAATAGTTATGGTTAAAAATACTTTTAATACCAACCCACATTAAAATAACCTGAAAACATAAAATAAATATATTTTTAAAACACAAAAGAAACATGGTATGAATGAATTCAACGTCGACCCAATGACTGGGAAGAAATCAAAGTCACTCGGCTATTTGACTGCATTTATCTGACCGGTTGGACACGCAATGCCAGCAATGAAAAATGTGACGAGAGAAGCTGCATGGCCAGAACGCTAGATTTGCCTTCATAACTCGTGGTCAAATATGGTGCTGCGTATGATCCAAAATCAAAATTTGATTTTTTTTATTTTTTTATTTTAAATTGAAAAAATTGATTTTTTTAGATATTTTTAATGTGCTATGTCAAAAATAATTTTTAAAATTTTAACTTTCAAAAAATACCTTAACCACATTTCAATCAAACATGCACTTAAGAGTTTTTCTGGGATCTGCCTTCCTTAAAATCGAAGTATAAGAGAAACAGGAGGGATCAACATGCCTGTTTCATCCTCATTTTTTCAAGATAATATGCTTCTTTTCGTCAAAAAGTAAGCTTGAAAACTGAAATTACGTAACTTATAAGCATAATAACATGAAACAAATCCTGACAAGCTCTCAGAAGTTGACTGAATTTGTTGATCAGGAAGAAGATCACAGTCTTCATGTTTATACCTTCACAAACTTGCTAGTCGCCATGACACCTTTCCATTTACCTACCAATTAATGCCTAATCTTTTTCAGCTATTACCCAACACTAACATCTAGGGTGACTATTTTCTGGTTTCTTTCGTTTTCTATCAATAAAAACAACTAAACCAAAAAAAATAAAAAAATCCAATAAAAAACTAAACCGGACCTGTTTTAAACCGATCGAGTTTGGCTCGGTTTTTTTAACAGAAAAACTAGAAAAAAATGTTTTTTTTTTCTTTTTTTAACTTTAACCATTTTCTTACCTTTTCTATTTAACCAAAATAAAAGAAAACCAAAAAATTTGAACGGAACAAGAAGAATTAAAAAAAAACATAGCATATTTTTGTTTAATTTGAACCGGTTTGGTTTTGATTTACCAGTTTTTACATCAAAAATCAACAACTGAACCGAACCAATTTTTTTTTAAAAAATCTAATCAATTTAATTAGTTTTTTTTTCAGTTCGGTTTTGCTTAGTTTTTTTTTTCTCGGTTCAATAGGTTTTTCGGTTTTCTTACTCATTCCTACTAACATCTTACAAAGTCCTAATAATTCTTACCGAGGAAACATTAATCAACAAGTTAGGCAATCACAGGACTTAAGATTTGAAGACACCACGTAAAAGATGTCTTAAATGTTGTAAACATTCCTTATTCTTTTTAAGATGCAAAACTCAAATTGATTATCGAGCCCTGCTTTTTAAGGTGATGCTACTTTAATTAAGATTATGACTAAAATGATTGTAATTAAATTTTAACGTTTTGATAATCCCTTTGGCCCCACCATGATCACTTGCACTAATCTTCTTCAGGCTCCTATAAATACCAGACCTCACCATCACCTTTGGTATCCGAAAGAAGCAACCAAGCTAAGCATAACTTCAAAGACTTGAGAGAGAAGCAGAAAGATCAGGGAGAGATGGAGTTCCCACTGATTGACATGGAGAAGCTTAATGGTGACGAGAAGGCAGCCACCATGGAAAAGATCAAAGATGCCTGTGAGAACTGGGGCTTCTTCGAGGTATTCAAAAACTCTTTTTTTTTATTTTTTATTTCTAAAATGCCTAGCCCTCTGCCTTCCAGCATTCATGTTTCGTTTAGATCGATCACCCCCATCTCTTACATTCTTTTCCTTGGACGTTTTTAGCTGTCGAACCATGGCATAGCCCATGAATTTCTGGACACTGTGGAGGGGATGACTAAAGAACACTACAAGAAATGCATGGAGCAGAGGTTCAAGGAACTGGTGGCAAGCAAAGCCCTTGATGGTGTCCAAACAGAGATCAAAGATATGGACTGGGAGAGCACCTTCTTCCTGCGACATCTCCCCGAATCAAACATTGCTGAGCTCCCCGATCTCGATGATGAGTACAGGTATGTTTAATATTCAATCTGCGTGATAAATACACTCTAACGAGCACAATGCTTTTAAATTCGCTTTAGTGAAACTTGGCTTCAACTGTGCCCAATTTGATTGATACAGGAAGGTGATGAAAGAATTCGCATTGAAGTTGGAGAAGCTGGCAGAGAAGCTTCTGGACTTGCTGTGTGAGAACCTTGGACTTGAAAGGGGGTACCTCAAAAAGGCTTTCTCTGGATCAAACGGTTGTCCGAACTTCGGCACCAAGGTTAGCAACTATCCACCATGTCCCAAACCAGACCTGGTCAAGGGTCTCAGGGCCCACACAGATGCTGGTGGCATCATCTTGCTTTTCCAGGATGACACAGTCAGCGGTCTGCAGCTTCTAAAGGATGGCCAGTGGATTGATGTGCCTCCAATGCGCCACTCCATTGTTGTAAACCTTGGTGACCAGCTTGAGGTATTCCCAGTAAATAGTCTAAAATCCTGTAACTTCAGCATTGGATCAAATCTAAATTCTTCGAAACTTCTGTGAATTCGCAGGTGATCACCAATGGCAAGTACAAGAGTATCGAGCACAGAGTGATTACTCAAACACATGGCACTAGGATGTCGATAGCTTCTTTCTACAACCCTGGAAATGATGCAGTCATCTACCCCGCACCAGATTTGGTGGAGGAAGAAGCAGAGGGGAAGAAACAACTGTACCCCAAATTTGTTTTTGATGACTACATGAAGCTGTATGCTGGACTCAAATTCCAAGCCAAGGAACCGAGATTTGAAGCCATGAAAGCTGTAGTAGCTAATGTCAATCCGGGTCCAATCGCAACTGCTTAATCTTATGATATGAACTTCATCAACAATTGTGATGAAACCCAATGGAGGATCAGGATTGGAGGTGTTTCAATTTCTATTTTTTCTTAAGAGTGGAATAAATGCTTGGCAGTGAAAGGCTTTGATGAAGCTGCTGTTTCTTCCATAAATCTATCAGTGTGAAAAATCAAGTGCAGGAAAGGCTCAAACACACGTTACATAATGTAAGCAAGATTGAACAATTATTGTCACGGGTAGATACTTTCTTCACGATTCCTGACAGAATTGTTTTTATTGTATTATTTTCTTGTTTATTAAACTTTTATAAGAGTTATACGAGAAGTATCAGGTGGGCAGTACGAAACTCAGTTCATAAAGAATTCTGGGTTAAGATTTTATAATGTAAGCAAGATCTAGAGTTTAGTTTTTCCTATTTCGATTTTAGAACAATAAAGATGTTCTCTATTTATGCAACTTTTCAGAACACCTCAAAAACTTTCTTTCTATTTCTCTATAGTTTCGGAGTGCTGGAACCCTAGTTTTTTTTTTCACGCGCACATTCCATTTATTACAGACAAAGAGTTACCGGCAGAGTTAACAAATCATGTCTACATCTTATTCAGTTCAAGCCATCATCGGACTGGAAATGAATGTTTATTAATGTTTGAGATAGCAACAAATTCCATAGAGAAGATCATTCGTTTCTTTATTAAGATGGCAGACCGGATTGCCTCGGAGGAAAATCATGGTCACATGAAGTCTTACAGCTCCATCTGGTATTAAAATACAGGGAATCTTTGCTTGATTTATGAGGTGGTAAGAAATTGTTCTCCGAATGATGTCGGGCTCTGCATCATGCAGAGAAGCAGCACATGCACCACTAAATTGTTTGTAACCTATCATGGGATGGTCCACTGTATTTTTTTTTATTAACTTTGATGTCCTGGTCAGTTTACGTGTATCTCGACTGATCTCACGAGTCCTGGGTCAGTTTAAGTGTTTCTCAACTAATCTCACTATATAAGTGTCTAGTGATTATCATATTAACAACCACAGTTCTCAAACTTTAGGACACAGAGAGAGCAAACTCCTGAATCCCGAACCTATACCATTGACCAGGTACTGGATATTTCAGTCCACTGTCTCTTGCCCAAGAAAGTAACTGTCACAACAAAAAACTGTCTAGTGAAGCCAAAAAATAAACAAAAGAATCCCACATCCACCATGGCTTATGTCCAATGATGGAAGTTTATCTTGGCTATTATTCTGGACCCTGTAATAAAATAAGACATTGAGGAAACATAACTGGATTTTTTAAGATAATTATTTATTCACGCTACCCAACAGGATGACGATACAAGTCCCACCACAAAGCTTCTTTATGATGTCGGAACTTGAAATCCACCCTCGCAAACAACAAATTGTGGGAGTGGAAAAGCAGATCAGAAATTCCTTTGAAGAAAGACAACTCTGCACCAATCTAAAGCTCTTTCTGGCTTTAATCATAGCTGGAATCCTCCCAGATCCACTCTCAAAGACAAAATAAATTCATTAGCAGATCATACTGGACTGTAACCGATTAATTTTCCTCTATTTATCTCACATTATTTAGCATGTTAATTTAAGATATAACGAAGAAGGCCTTGAAACAGAAAAAAAAAAGATCTCCGCAGACTTAAATCATGAAATCCATGACAGAAGGAGCTTGCAGAGGACATTGCTATGGCATTTTCTGTCACGTTAATGAAAACTCCACCGTAAAAACCGATGCTTCTTTAGGAACCGCCACATTACACACAAAATCTCAACCACCAACTTTCTCGTATCATGCCCTAGTGGGACGGCTTCATTCATCAGGATATATATAGGAAAGTGGTTGGATAGCCAACACCATCAATATCTACAAAGAATATCTGATTCTATAATCTTTATCAATATCTACAAATAATTTCTGATTATATTTCCCAAGATACTCACTGCTCCATGTGATCAGGATATTATGTTTCGATCTAATCAGTGTCAGCATATATATTTTTTACAGCCATTAGGATATGTAATGGGGCTTTCAGAAATTAAGGAGCAGCACAGCATATATTTTTTTACAGTCAAATAGAATCAATAATTTATTTTCTTATTTCTTCAATATTTAGATGGCGGGTGCTGCTGTAACTTCACTAAATGGACAGTGAGCTGTGTAACTCGTTGACATTTACCTGCCATCCACATTTTCTGCTGCGCTCAGTCGAGGGTCCATGTAAACAGAAGAGAAGAAACCTAGATGAGTGCAGCATTTTGATCCTTATTTACGCCCACTTGCTGTAGATCTAAATGATGATCCGAGGAAAGTGGTGAAGTATCAAGAACTTTAATAGATGTGAAAGATCGTTTTCTAAATAAGATTGAATGCAGGAATCCGCGAGCACTTTTCTTCTTTAGCAATTGGATACTGATTCTATCATCATCATATTTTGTCGGATCATTGTCAACTATCGCCTTGCAATAATTCGAAGTTAGAATCCATTCCTTCATGGATTGCTGAGTAATAGACTTTTAGGATGGATGATTTAGATTGTGGTCAGTAGTTGTTTTTTAAAGTATTGTTTGTTTGAAAATATATTAAAATATTATTTTTTAAAAATTATTTTCATTATCAAAATGATAAAAAAAAATTCAATGTAAACGTAGTTTCAATTGCGTTTCCAAACATAACATTCATGATGATCGATGATAGAAAAGGAAAACAACCACACTTGGCATGGCCCAACCAAACCTGCCACCTAGCCCAATAAAAGATAGAGGAAGAAAAAGAGAATAAAGGGAAGTGAGGAGAAAAAAAGATGAGAAGGGAGAAATAAAGAAGAGGAAATAGAAAAAAAAAAGGTAAGGAGGCCAACATGACTTAACCATTTCCTCCTTAACCTGACCTTAACCTTCTTAAGCCCAACCTAATTTTCTGATTTCCAATCTTGACTCAACAAAACCTGTATCTTTTTGTCATTACTAGGCTTACAAAATGATGTTATGTATATTCATTCTTGGTGTTTACCAACGACAATTATAGATAAAATCATTCTGTCGGTAAAGGTGTTAGTGAAATATCGATGAAAATTGCGACGATAATGTTCTAATAGTAATATTATTAGCTAACTGCCGACAGAAAAATTTCATTGGTATTTCTGTATGAATTAACCGATTTTCTAGAAGTGATTGTTCTTTTTATTGGGATTTTGTACATATATAGGTCTGAATCCATCTCATAAGCATGCATAAATCACGCTTGAGACAATAACATCTATCATCCAACACTGCTAAACATTCACGGCATCTATTTGCTGGAACCTTCTATCTTTTAAAATACATAAAAACAGAGACCAACTCATCTCTTCTACACCTTTTTCTATACTAAGCTGCTCAAAATTCATAGTACAATCTGCCTGGCCTTGAATAGTCATTGGCTGGAGCCGCTGGGGGATGTGGAGAGAGCAGAAATTGATTTTATTCGTATTTCAGAATTCACTGACATCTAACTTCGAGACAGGCTAACCATGAACTTCAACCAGAAATCAATCTGCAGCCATAGTTGGATGTGTCGGACTACACTCGAGCAGGATAAAGAATCATTCCTTTTTCCGCAGCAAATGGATCCAGGAACTCATCACCTTTCTTATTTGTTCTAGAGCAGGACCAAGAAATCCCTTCTACTAACAGAAAAAAAGATATGATTTAGTCCAGCTAGTGGTTTACCTCTTCGAGCATGAAAACGACATTGGCAAATGCTTTAAGGTAGAAACATCAAACAACTCCATAAACCTTTGATCTGAAACTCTAGCCTTTGCTGCAGCAAACCGCTGATACTCATCAAATATGGATGTGAGACACCACTGTTGCAGTTTTCTAAGGCAGCCGACAAGACAACCAGTTCGGTGCTGGAGAAAAGACAAGCAAGTGACTCAGAAGGAGTTGGCACAAAAACCAGGAATCAAACTCTAGCAAACCAGGAGAGGACATACCTTTCCCCGTTTACAATGAATCAGAATTGGATGATTCTTCACATCTGCATTGAAAAACAAATATGAAACGATAAGTGTTTATTAATTATATCCCTGAACTCGTATCAATTAATCACAGTCAAGTATAAAATACTAAAGTTTGGATGTGCTTGTATTACCAAGGACCAGTTGAAGTGCTTCACGAATTGTATCCTGCGGGATGTTTACGAAGGGCTCCTGGATGCATAGTTGAAACATTACTAGGCAACATAGAAAGGTTTTTCCAAGACCCTCAATGTAATCAAGAAACAGAAACATAAAGTATGTTGTGTAAATCAAAATCACTTTCAAAACCATATTCAAAAGCAACCGCAACAACGGCACATTTACTAGTTTTAAAGCTCCTTTCTGCATACATACATGTACAGTAAGAATGAGCAAACATAGAGCAGAATAGATGCACTGAAACTTTTTATCAAGGACGCTATATCTCCTGGAAAACTAGTTATAGTTGAAGAAATAAGTGACCGTTATGAAAGATTATCAACTCCATAGCCAAACGATGTCATTCTAAATCAACAAAAACCGATTCAAAATTCCAGGAGAGCTCAGGCCCATTCGAGCCATGAAATGTAAAATTCTAAACAAAATCAGTTAGGGGATCGAGCATATAGTTTTGTTAATATGGATATGCTAACAATCAGTAAGTAATCACCAGTTGAACCTTCCCTATAAGCCCATGTATGTATACGTTGAACCTTATTGCAGGAATAAGATACCACAATCTTCATATATAGCAGATAACAAGAAAACTTCGTCTCCACCGAGCTTAACAAGTGCCTTGGATATTTTCAAAATTAGATAATACACAGCCATCACAAACTCAAATGAATGACAATTGATCATCTGGGATTTTTTTTAAAAATAAAAAATAAAAATTATCCACATGTCTGCCACCTGAAAGGATTCTGTATTACAATAACTGTCATTTTTCATCTTTTCTTAATTCGATTTTATTTTTTGTGCATAATTGCTGATCCTTCTGAAATGTAAAGTATGTACACATAGAAAAAGGAGAGGACTACCACATGTGTATGAAAAGGCTTGATAATTAAAGAAAGCACAACCTTTTCTTGTAGCCCATTTAAAACTTGAATGAATAATAGAAAGTGTAACTACGACAAGAACAAATGCCCATCACCTAGCAATAAAAATTATATTTAAAAAAAATTCCCAGTCCCCCACATGGTCGCATTAAATATATTTTTTTGAAATTTAATCCTAATTAAGTTTCACTAACTAAAAGAAAAATTAATGAATGAGTTCATTACGTGAACTCTCTAAAGCCACTACTTGGAGAAAAAATTAGATTCAAAACGACGATTGATTTAGCTTGAAGTACCTTATAACTTTCGATCCCAAATTGATAGAGCCCTGATTCCACCATCCTTTAGAAACTCCGTGGTCGCCTCTGTATAGGGCTCGGGACATAGACATCTGCCCAAAATAAAAATTAACAAAAAAAAAAAAAAACCTACCTTCAGTCATTATCCATATTATACCCAAGCAATAAAAACCTGGCTGAAAAGCAAGAAGGAAATACTTACATGATAGAGCGGAGGCCGAGTGTTTGGAGAAAAGAGAAATTAGGAGAGTCGGGAAAACCAGACCTAAAGATGCCATTATCTACCATAGCAAAGTTTAGAGGTGGAATGAGATTAAGTTCGTCTCCGACAACCGGAAAAGGAAACACCGGAGGAGGAATGAGCTCGCGTCTGTCAGTAACAGCCACTTCGATTGTCTTGTAGATGGTGTCATCACCGTTGGCGGCGGAGGTGTGGTCTATTGTCATGTGAGAAGTTTTTTTTTCCTGAGAATCACAAGGGGTCGATCTTCTTCAGGTACTGCACTGTAATACTACTACTGCTACCGCTTCTTTTTATCAATTCTTGCTCGGCAGTCAAAAAGGGAGGGAAATGTGAGGTTACCTTCGATGATAAGAAACAGGTGGCGCTGGAATTTATAAGAAGAAGAGGATGGTGGTGAGTGGTGACGCCTTGGTATTCATCGAAACATTTTGGCGAAGTGGAAGCGGGAGAGGGAAGTATCCGAGAACGTGACTCGACTGTCTTTTTGTAATTGCACTATTCGTGAGAGTGAAATTCTGAATAAAAAATAATAATCAAGAACTGATTCGGATAAATATTTATGACCTAGTACCTGGTTGTCTTGCAACTACGTGGAGTAGTCAAAAAGGATTGCTCACTCCAAAAGGTCAAAAACAACGCACTCTTGTCAGCATCAACTCTGATAAAATCAGCGAGATGCTTTTTTTCTTTTCTCTCTTTTTTATATATAAAACAATAAAAAGAAAAGCAAAAATCCGGTGAATTCGCAATCCAATGCATGTGTATTAGTTCAATTAAAAGTACACCTAATTCCAAGATATTTTTATCTATTTAAGAGTTTGATGGAGATTGTTTTTCTTTCACTTGTTAGGGTTTCCTAGTTTTGAGGTTCATTTACATGTTTAATAGTTTCTATTTTGAATAAAGACTAGTCAAGTGCCATATGTTGTAAGATCATGGGTTGTTGTGTTTTCATTCGATTACTTTGCAAGGTTTTAAAAAGAAAATGTTATCGTCGAGCTCCTCTATAAGAGATTCTCCCTGCAAAAAACAAGTGTGTGTCGATCTTATTTCCTATTTTGTTTTCTTGTAGTTTTTCTAGTTCCAACATTTGATATCAGAGCACCAACATGGAGTATGATCAAAAGTCTTTTAGCAAACACAAATTCAATGAGAAAGATCACAATATGATAGGTGAAAGCAGTTTTATGCAGCTAATCATTTCTAAGTTCGATAGGCATTATGATCATTGGAGCATACTTATAGAGAATTTTCTGTGATCTGATGAATACTGGGGTTCAGTGGAAATTGAGTTCCCTACAGTAACAGAAGAGGTGGATCCTTCATAAGTATATAAGAAGACAATCGAGGATAATAGACTAAAAGATCTGAAGGCAAAAAATTATTTGTTTCAAACGATTGATCGATCGATATTGGAGACAATCTTGAAGAATGACATATCGAAAGGATATCTGGGACTCCTTGAAACTAAAATATCAAGGCACAACCCTGAGTCAAACGTGCCCATCTTCAAGCTCTTTCACATAGATTTTAAGGTGATTCACATAAAGGTAGGAGAATCGGTAAATGATTAATTTGCACAAACACTCACCATTATCAACAAAATGAGAATTAATAGAGAACATATGGGTGATGAAGTGGTCATTGAGAAGATCCTAAGGTCCATGACTTCAAAACTTGATGATGTTAAGTTTGTGAGTGAATCTCAATTCTTGAAAAATATATTTTATAGATCTAAATAAATAAATAAATAAAACCATGATTATTCTAGAATTTTACAAAGTTATAAATCTCAATTTTTAAAAAAATATATTTTATGAATCTAAATAATCATATGATTATTCTTAGATTTTTATAAATCTATCGCATCATGTTTATTGGACTATTTCAAACATAAACTTTTACGTGGAAAAGTAATAGTCACTTGCACTCTCTGTTTTCTAAAGTGTATGCAATTATTTTTTTAAGAAAAAGAATAAATCTGATTAAAATAATGGTCACGGGAGAAAAAACAAAAAAGGACGACTCAAAAGCCATCATCGCACGTGTCCACGCCCGTCCAACCTCTTGAAAATTGAAATGACCACAACATACAACGAGAGACCGTTGAAATAAATGTGACAGCATATGATTCGTCACTGTCTGTTTGACTATAGAAAAAATAAGGATACGCATATTTATTACATTTTCATTTTAAAATATAATATTTATTATAAAATTTATTTTAAAATATATTTAATTTATATTTATATATTTCAATCAAATAAATATTTGTATATTCGATATATCATTCTTTTCTGTGCCAAAATAATAATGAAACATATTTATTAAAAAATATTGATAATTAAGTATTAAAGAAAGGGCAAAAAGGTCCAATCAATAAAATACATGGGCTGCTCAAAATAATAATTAAATATTTTTAAAAAAATAATCTTAATTCTAAAATATGATTCTGGTTTGACCCAAAAAAATTTGTTATTGAAAAATTAAAAAAAAAAAACGTGGGCTGCTCCCAGCTCCTAGAAGGGAAAAAAAAGGTGGGAGAGAGTGACGGAGAGATGGATGCTGCCTGCGCCATTGCCCCCAGATTTGAATGTTCTTTCTTTATGTTTAAAAGAAGTTTTTTTTTTGTTTTTTGATATTTTTAAAACAAAAAAAGTTTTTTGTTTTTTGTTATTTTCAGATTTGAATAGTCGTACGAGAAGGAGAGTGATTGGATGGTGGCGATGGAGACACTTTTGATGAGGTGGTGAAGGAGACGGTGGAGATGAGGAGTGGGATGTGTCGGGTGCTTGCTTAGTCATGGTGCCCTGCCATGCATCAGTTCAACTTTTTGGGGTTTTTTCTTCTCTTTTATTATTATAAAAAAAAATAGCACAATAAACTCAAAGTTTCAGCTAATAATACTATTTCAAATATTAAGCAAAACAGTAAAAGAATTTAGTTTTTTCATTTTACTACTAAATGCGTTTCAATTTAAATCCTGGACTCGATGGTATTTTTTATTTTTTCAAGGAATTGATTGGCATTACCTGAATATTTGGAGGTGTTTTCGTCTTTTCTGAGTATTTTTGCACAGTAAAAATATTATTTTACCCTTGTCAACAAACAACTACTAGTTACCTATTAATATCAAGATTCACGACACCATATCGAGTAGGTGGTAAATGGTAATAAGAATTAAGAGGTTTGTTTTTCTTATAATTTCAAGTTCGAGTTCCGTGATTGCTCATATGATTGTTTACTGAAGGTTTATATGATCGTTAATTTCAGTACTCTTGAGATCAATCAAGGTGCACACAAGTTAGCTCGGATATCCATGTTAATAAAAAAAAAATCACGACACCATTAGCTTGAAGGGTATAACTCTATTGGTTAGACCTATATTTGTACCCTAGAGGTCACCAGTTCAAGTCTAACAAATCTCAGGATCACTGAAAATTTACATAGTCGTTAATTTCAGGATTTGTGGGATTGGTCAAAATACACGTAAATTGACTCAAACACTCGCGTTAATAAAAAAAAATCAAGACACCAACCAATCACAGTTTTGATCCATATGAAACCGGTTCATGTAAAAAAACTTTGCTTAAAATAATCTCCTTCAATTCACAGCCTTTAGAACAACCAGTGTCAGGCTCCAATCACACACACACACACACACACACACACACACAGAGGGAGAGAGGGAGGGAGGGAGGGAGAGCAGATTGTTTCAATACAATTTCTTTTGTGCTTATATTACTTTTATTTTTATTCTTTTAAAAATTGCTCAAGCTGCAAAAACCAATACTTCAATCATACCCTGACTATTTGCAGTTAGCATTGTAGGACTGTCACTCTTCCAGCAAAAAACACTGATGAAGTAAGACTCTCCATCCTCATCAGAATCATCCATTTCAGGTGAGCCAAATCTATGCCACGCAACAGGTTTAGAGATATCCTACGAAATAAAAGACAAAACTTCAGACAGATAGGCTTGGAAACAAAAATATGTATGAATGTCGATATTCATGAACACGTTGCTTATTCTCTTTCACATCCCATGACCGTAATGTGCTGTCTGTCTGCTGAAGTAAGCTCATTGTTAGACAAGAATTTTACATATGAAACAGCTGTTCTGTGACCACTGAAACATGGAGTGGCTGGCTGACATTTCTCAGATCATAGTCATGAATGTGGTGGTCTGCTGAAGCAGCCTGAAAACAATTCATCTTCAGACTCAAAAAGTAATTAATGCAGAAAATCCAGGATGTATTCTACCAATGCTCTCCTTAATTTGGTAGATTCTTGAGTTCATATATAGTATAACCACCATACACACAAGATTTAGACAACATGGAATATATATATATATGGCCTTCAATAAATACCCAAAAATTATTAAATGAAACGCACTGTTCTTGATGTTTCACCCGCACAATCTATTGTGCTTGGCCTGATGGTTAAACGGGGCCGGTGCTCCTTTAACTAGACTGGTGCCCAAAAGTTGGCGTGAGGATTACCCTGGCCAGAAAAAAAAAATGTTGCGTATGTACATGTAGAAAACCATAAAAAAGCATTTCAATCAGAACGAATCCGTTAGTTCTCCAAAGAATTTTGTAGGTCAAGAATTTTAAGATGCCAGTGAAAACACATCCCATCATCTTCTTGATCATACGTTTCTACCACAAGTCTACAATTTACTCAATGTAATATCCCTATGGATGGTAAACACTCAAATACGACATGCAATGATCAAACAACAGTCTTTAAAGGGGGTGACATGATGTTAAAAGGCTTACGATCAAACACGGCAGGTCTCAAGTTCAAGCTAGGACATGCACTTCTTGTAAGAGTCTAGAACACTCGTGGTTTTACTCGTTTACCTGGACCCACAAAGTACTCTTTCCAGGATGTGGTTTCGTCGCATCCAAACATATTTTTAATTCTTGGTTTCTTAGACATTATGAACAAAAGTGAAAAGGAGATTGAGATTAAAATATGAAACCACTATCTCACTGAAGAAAAGTCAAAGGCTTTGATTTGGCGTGAAACTCCAGCAGCGGCAAACAGTTCATCATCGCAGTCGAATTCTGTACTGCAATGCACATTTTAAGTTGATACATTTCAGAAGAATTAAGTAAGATAAATGAAAAAAAAAAAAGAATAAATAACAAGCAGAAGACAAAAGGGAAGTAGGATTAATAACTCAAGTAACATGAGTTTATTGGATCAGCTACAACATGCTCTTCAAATGTTACAGGTAGCATCAGGAAACCCAACCAGCCACCATTTCAACCAGCAAAGTCCACCAGCTGCCAATTATTGTATCCAAGTTTTAAACCATCACAAGGTTATTGCAGATTACCCCCATTGCCATTTATTTAGGGACACCAGTCACAAATGATAGAATAAAAAAAACTATTATTCTCACGGAGAAAGGTCACTGACAATAGCTTCTGACTGTGAAGGAATTATCTCATCTAAAAATTTAAGTATAGAATATGATTTATATTATTCTTTAACACACACTCAAGTGAAAGCTCTTTGGGCTTGAAAATTGCACAGATCACACAACCTTGTGCTTGGTTTTTCATCAAATAGAAAGAGAGTGATAAGATTCGAACTCGTGACTGCTGGATCAATAAGGTTCTGATACCATGTTAAGAAATCATCGCACCTAAAAATTTAAATTGTTAGGTGAGCTCCAGAATATGATTATTCTCTAACACAACTCGTCGTGTATCTGGAATATAGCGAAGTATTCAAGTTTCTTGCAGAAAAATAAAGCAAATTTGTCATCCCATGTTCACCTAATCTAATGGACATCCCATCATGTTCAAAACAATTAACTAACCTTGATACTATATTGGCTGGGTGAAATCTATTCCCCATGCCCGAGTTCAGCAATGACCCTTAGCCGACTGTGTCAGAAGAAACAAAATGAAAAATACATATAAATCACAAGCATGTGAAATAAAAACATGCCAACATAGAAAAACATCTCAGAAAAGGAATGAAGATGGTATTTGAACCTGTATTGAGTTAAATGTACTCAGCACAGATTGAAAATCTGCGAGACCAGCACTGTAGCCCTCTCTGGGTATGACATTTTTCTCCCTTTCTGGCTGGTTCTGTGGATGATTTGCTAACTGGTGGCGCTTTTGCAAGTAACACTCTTGCAGGTCATTGAACTGTAGTGAGAAAGAAAATGGAATGAGTCGAGGAGAAAATGACACATTATTGAAAGTTTGTACAGAGGGATCCTAAAAAAGAATCCTGAAAATCACACTGCAACAAAAATATACACAGAACCAGCTAAACATGAACACGATGAGGTTTATCTTGGTGAGCAGAGCTAGATTACTAGCTCCATTGACATCTAAATACAGCTGAGGTTGATCGATAACATTAGATGAGACAGCTGCATTATGCAGAATGGTTATGGAAATGTAATTATTTCGTGTTCTTCTCTTTCTACCGGTCCCGACCAACCCCCCTCTCCTTCTCTTTCAGCCTCATTTCTGTTTTAAATATATTGTAAATGAATTTTGAATGTTCAAAATTTGATAATTTGTAATAAATATTTTAATTTAATTTAATTTTATTTGAAATACATTTTTGATTTTAAATTTATTTTTCCATATTATCAAAATTATTTTTCAATTTATTTTTTTGAAAAAAAAAATATTAGTGATAGAATTACAAAAAGAAATATCCAGAGGTATTTTCTAGAGAGTTCAATACTAATTACTCAAATTACCACCATTGCTGATGGAATATACCCGATGGAATCACCGATGGAATATACTAACAGAATCACCAACAGGAAAATCCGACGAAATATTTTGTTGGTAATTCCATCAATATGTATAATTCCGAGAGAATCATCGATGGAATGAAAATTACAAACAATGGTTTTCCTAACGGTAATTTTCTGTCCGCGCGGTTGTTGGGTAAAAATTATCGACAAAAATTACATAAAATTACCAACAAATATTTCCATCGATACAAATGTATTTTCTAATAGTGTGGGCAATCCTTGAAAGAAGTCAACTCATCCCATGGCAATACAATAGCAAGGCAAATACAAATATTTGGATACTTTTAGTTGACCTTAGAGAGAGATTGTGCAAATTATATCAGAAAATGTCATAAATATCATACATGTGGTAATAAGATAAATGCAACTCCAACTCCATTGTTCAATATGCCTTTGTGTTGGCCTTTTTATATGTGGAGCTTGGATGTTTTAGGGCTAGTTGATCCAAAAACAAGCAATGAACATAAATTTATTTTGGTGACAATTGACTACTTTACCAAATAGATATAAACTAATTCCTATGATCGTGAAACATATATATACCAAAAATAGTATATTTATAACTCGTGAGTTTTGTTTTTTATGAATAAAAAAAGGGTAAAGTATAATTTCATCCATATAATATTTGAGCTATAATTATAAGCAAAATAATATATATATTAAATTAATATAAAATATTAAATTACTCGCGTGGTGCCGATAGTTGTCGCAAAAAAACTGTCTGGTCTGAATGATGATGGTTTAAGCTCAAATCTCCGGACTCTGTCCATGAGATTGGATTCACGTTTTGAGAGCCCATTCAGGCTTTTCCATTAATTTTTAAAAAAATAAAAAATATTATTTTAATATATTATTGAAAAGAAATAATACCAAAAACAACATTAATAACAACATCGGTTACATCATCCTTGCGCTTTCGTGCCGACAGTGAAATCAGGTCTTGTAGACTTTACTGCGTCCTAGATTTTGCTCAAGTCAACTCCGCACATCTCATGGGCCTGTGGTCGATCGGAAGTGGGCCAGAAAAAACACTCATCATTCTGGATGGAAATAAATGCATCGAAACTGTGTCCCTCAAAACAAAATAAAATAAAAACAAAAAGTGAAATAATTTTGTTTTAATATATTATGAGTGGAAAAAAAACAATATTTCAATTAAAAGGGTGATTGTTTTGCTAGAAAGATATTTTTGTTGTGCTTATTTTATATATTATGATAAATTTTTAAATGTATTTAAAGATACTTTTAGCTTATAAAATTTCTTAAAAAGCTTTAAAAATAATTGTAAAGACAAACGTCCTTTAGAAACTAATAAAATAGCATACAGTGGGTTTCAAAAAGGTAAATATTTTAACCTTTAAATATCATTTTTATTTGGTCCTTTAATTTATTTTTTATTTTATCATTCTATATTATATTATTTGTTAAATAACATAAATAATTGTTTTTTGTTTTATTTCTTAAATCATCACTTAAAATTTTGTTCTATAATGCAGTTAAAATGTCCCTTACTTTTATAAATTTAGAGGTGTTTAGTACTGTATTTCAAAAGCGTTGTTAAAAAAATTTTAAAAAAAAATATTTTTATTTTAAATTAAAAAAATTGGTGTTTTTAATTATTTTCATGTGTTGATGTCAAAAATAATTTTAAAAAATATATTATTTTAATATATTTCTGAATTAAAATTATTTTCAAAAATAATTTTACTCATACTCCCAAGCATAAACTTAATCTACGTGTTCTCTTTTCTGATTTTTTAATATGCACATTTATTTTTCCCTGCAAACTTTTTTATACTCGTACTAAGTGAATTTAGGCAGGAAAAATGCGATTAAAAAAATATTTAAAAGTTGACAAAATTACGATTTTCGATGGCTTTTGACTGTCATTTAAGCACAGCTCATGGTTTGCAGCAGCATCCAAATTCTGCTGTAGAACCATAGTTTTAATTAGGGATATATTTGGAAATATGATTGAGATTAATTTTTAAAATATATTTTATTCAGAAATATATTAATAATCTAAAAAAAATAATAAATTTTAAAAACATATTATCAAATAAACATAAATGCAATCCAAACTGCCCAAGGGAAACGTGTCATGGTCGCATGGTCAATGACAGTTTTTTTATCACGTCATTGACTTGCTCATAATATCATTAAAGTTTATTTTCTAAATACATTAAATTAATTAATATGAGAAGCATGTCATTAAAATTATTTGGAAAAGAAAAGTCTCGGTTGATCGGGGAAAAATATCCATAAAAATATTATTTATAAGTGTCAAGGCGCGGACCAGTAAAACCATAGAGTGAACGAAACAACGACTAGTCGATATGGTCATGCATCACAGGACTGATGGCAGCAAATGGCACGTGGAAGAAGAAGAAGTCGTCTTGTGGAAAACTTTGATCAAATCGAGAGAATTGATTGGTCAGGTCAAAAAGTGTTTGTCATCAGCGAGGCAAATGAAGAAAAATAAAAGGAAAAAAATCCCTTACTCTTTCCAAGTTTTTTAGGTTTATACATTTCAAGGAAAATCTCACTCGTGTTCAAATTTTATATCAGGATGAACTGATGCAAAACAACCATGCATGGGTTATAAATATATTGTATTTTTTTTTTATTTGAACATAAATTCTTTAGTTTTGGTTTGTTATACAATATAGTATTTTATATGTTCTGATAGGGTATATAGGTGCTATATACAGGGAGAGAACTTGATATTTTTAATCTTATTTATATGTCGTGAGGGATCTAATTTTTAGTTAGCATAAGTCTCATTGCACTGTTTTGAAATTGTCTACGTGCATGTTTTTCGAGGATCCCATGTAATTTGATACATTGTACACTTCAATATCCCAGACAAAATTGATAAGTTGAAATACTGTTTTACATACAATATTTATTAAATATTGCTAATGTTATTATGGATAATGATTACTAATTAGTTTCTAATGTATGTTTATAGATTCATTATTTCGTACAGGAGGCTTGAGAAGTGACAACGACTATCTATGAAGGTATTGATGAGATTAGATGCATTGAGGTCAATACTATAATCAATTTATATTGTGGTAGACTTTAAAAGGTTAGGGTGGTTGAGCTTCTCGAAGTGGTATTGATGGAAGATGAGATTGCTTATTATAAGAGTGTTAGAGATGTTAGTCTATCCATGAGCATCTCTAGTCTATTCACCAGCGTTTTAGACTCGTCTACAAGATAAGGTGATAATGGTCCTCCTCACACCTACACAAATGTTACAGACTCGTCCTCGAGTTGGACGAGTTGGGGATAATACACCAACCCTTCTACAAGCTATGATGATTATTAAATATAATTACATGTTATTATATGTCATGAAAATTATGAGTAGATGCATAGTTAGTTTAATATTAATAAAATGTTATGTTATGATAATCTTTGATCTAATTTTGTTTTTTATGATTGAAGATGTTATGTGTTGCTTATGTGAATTGTGTTTTGATGATAGAAAATTGGTTCTTTGAATTGTATAAATTGTTTTTTTTTGATGGACTTAATGACAAAAGAAATTGTCACAAAATCTATTTTTTGATTGAGTCGCGAGTAACATCTACAACTTGATTATCACAACTAGTATTTATGACTTTCAAGTTGTATATGATGAACTTGAGTTTCACAAATGATATTTGCAACTCTCATGTCTAAGTATTATGAACATGTATGAGATTATAGTAGTGATTGTTTTTTAAAATATTTTTTGCCAAAAAATATATCAAAATAATATATTTTTAACATTAGCAGATCAAAATGATCCAAAATAATAATAAAATAAAAATGTTTTTGAATTCAAAAACTAGCATATTAGATTTTTAAAACTTTATATATTCATGTTATTTTAAAAATAAATTAATTAATTAATGTGCTTAGTTTTTTTAAAAAAAACCAGAAAGCGAAGTACCGCGACTCGTGCTAGCTAATATTTTCTTATTCACACCATGCTTTCAACGCAACTATTTAGAAGTGTGGTTGAGATTTTTTAAAAAATAATTTTTATTTAAAAATACATCAAAATAATATTTTTTAAAATTATTTTTGACATCAATATATAAAAATAATTAAAAAATACTATTTTTTTTTAAAAAAAAATTCAAAAACAATTTTATAATATAATAACAAAAATAGCATCAGACTTTTGATGGCTCGGTACGAGTACCCTCTCCCCTCTAAAGCTGACACTACCAAATAATTTCTCTTTTTCTGGGACCCACTTCATTTCTGACACTGTCTGGGAGCTGCAATAGATTTCCTTGGTCCAAGATTTTCTCACTTGGACGATACTACCCCTTCCAGAACGATAGAGTTTTTTATATATATACAAAAAATAGCAAACTAAAAATCTATTTCTTAAATAAAATATTTATATAAGACCCGGGCCGGTTCACACTTCACAGTGCCATGGCTGGAAAAATGGCATTTGTTATTGTAATTACAAGTTTGCCCGGGCTGTATCTGCACGTCTCGCTTTGTCGTGCTTGGGCGACCTGTACTTTTCTCTAGTCTGTTATTTTTAAAAATAATTTTTAGTCGCTGTATTGTTTTCAAGAAAAGTCAATAATTGAGTCAAATTTGATTTAATTTAATTTATTTAATTATTTTCCCCATCCCCGTCCAATCATCCCTTGGACCATGCTACCCTCAATGTAATTCTTCTATCTCTTACAGATGGAATTTTTAAACATTCTTTTAAATAACGCTAATTTCAATGGTTTATTGACAATCATATATTTTTTTTTTCTGATGAAGACAATCTCGTAGTTAATTTAATGATACCAATCTTACTGTGTTATGTATTAATTCAAATTTGGCTGATACGATGAAGCTACGATCCTATGTGCTGTTTAATTCTATTTTTAATTTTTTTACTTTAAATTTTTTAGTGATTTTAGATTATTTTCATGTATTGATATAAAAAATAAAATAAAAAATTATTTTAATATTTAAAAAAAAATCAAAAAAAAATCTTAATTATATTTCCAAACAGACATAAGCTACCCATGTATTAACTGGTTGGAGTTCATGGTACAAGTTAAGGGTGAGTAGAAAAAAAAAGTGATTAAACCAAAAATCCCAAGAAAATAAATAAAAAAACATAATGTTAGTTTAAGGATTTGTTTTGGAGTGCAACTGAGATTGTTTTTTAAAATGTGTTTTGTTTAAAAAATATTAAAATAATTTTTTTAAAAAAAAATTATCATCGATATATTAAAATGATATAAAAATATTAAAAAAATTAATTTTTTTTTCAAAAATATTTTAAAAATAGAGTGAAACAATGCTTGACCCCAGAAAAAGTCGACGAACCTTTGCTTGGAGTGGAAATTTTGTCACCAGGCTTCAACAAATACAGTGATTGGACCCCGAGACGGAGGGAGCCACGTGGAGGGCAGGATGGGTACAGGGCTCCGGTAATGAATTGCCCACATACAAACACGTTACAAAATCGAGGGGTGGCCTTTTCATACCCGGTGGTGGTTTTGTTTTGAAAAAAGAAGAAGCAACCCCACCACTTTGCTGGTATTTGAAATTATAGCTGGTTTTGAAGAATATTTTTTAATTCAATATATTAGAATAATGAAAACTATAAAAAAAATATATAACCATGTCTCTATAATAACAGGTTCTTTACCGATAAATATTATGGTCCAAAGACTTTTGAATTATTTAACGTGTATTTAATAGTGTGATGTACAGTATTTTTCAATTAAGATAATATTTTTTATATTAATATATAAAAATATATTTTTTAAATAAAAAACACTATAACATGGATTTTATTGAATTTCATTCACACGCACGCGTGCGCACACACATATATTAATCTTTGCTGCTTAATATTGGCATTGAAAAAACATCAGAATTTAAAACTGCAACTATTTTTATTTTTGCCGCTGAGGACGCTTCTTCAGACTATAATTCGAATGTCACGGGCGCTTGATTTTCAATATGAGAATTTCCTGGTTCACTTGCTGTTATTAGGAGAATCCTTTTAAGTTTCGATTTCTCTGCTTATTGATATACTTAAACTTAGTGGGTACTCTCGTCGGACTTGAGTCGCAACAAAAGCATTCTAGAAAGTTAATGAGGTCCCGGGAACAACAAGCAAGCGCACGATCATGTCCAAGAGACTCTCAACCACTGCTCATCGTGACGATCTCTTTCATTTTTGCATGTACTAATCACTTTTTTATGATTATTTTTATTTAAAATCAACAACAATAATTTTTTATTCATAACGGTATAATAATACAATAAAATTCTCAACCCCATACAACTATGATTTGAATTGATAAATGAACGCATTGGTGAAATACATGTTATTAAGAATGAGGTCCTTTCATTTTTCACATCATGACGGTTGAAGCTGAATTTAAAATTAAAATTAAATAATTGTGATTAATGCATGACAAGAAGGACAGCGACCTAGTTATTTATTTTTCTTTTTTATTGGTGCTTGACACTATATTTTAAAAATATTTTTAAAATAAAATAAAAATTATTTTAAATTAATTTTTTTTGGATACTTTTAGATCATTTTGATTATTTGAAAATGCTAATGTCAAAAATAATTTAAAAAAAAAAAAAAAAAACATCATTTTAATATATTTCTGAATGAAAAACAATCTTAATCACACTCCCAACACAAGCACAAATTCATCTTCTTCTTCTCTAGACATCTAAATAGTTTGATTTAAAATTAACTATGAGATTTGAAAAAATAATCGACAATATTTTCTTTAAAATATAAGCAGGTCTAAATCTATTTTAGATTATAAAATCAAAGATTAATAAAGACATAATTGAACTCGAATGAATAAAAAAAAATCTATTAACAACATATATAATATCTATATATAAAAAAACATAACGATAATGTTGTTTCTCCTACCCATGGACATGAATAATATGGTCTAAGCCATAAACACCACATGGTGACATGATCACACCCCCAGGTAATTCTATATCAAATAATAACAAGATTTGTTTTCTTGTTAATCTTGTATAGAAAATGCACTAGTTCATCGACCCTCGCTTCGCGGGTCATTTAAATTTATTTTAAATATAAAAAATAACAAGATCATAGAGATGTTTTTGAGAGAGTTATTAACTTTGACTAAATGAGTCAGTTTTAAAATCTATTAACTACTTTTTGTATAAATCAAGTTCCTAATTAAATTGTGCGAGCTCAAATTAAATCAATTGATTTCATGGGTTTAAATACAATCTTGATATTCAATAAAAAAATATATCTTAATTTTATTTTAAGCAGTTCAAAATAATATTTAAAAAAAAATCAATATCGAGATAATAACAAATTGGATTGATTTTGGCCCCCATGTCGTCCCCAAGTCTTGGACTCTATTAGGTATAATACTGATTTTTTTATATGTTTTTAACTAAATTATATGATAAAAATAAATGCTCAAAATTGAGCAGAAACCTAAAAATAGATATTTATTTAATATAATTATCCCTAAAAAAACAAAAATTAATGCAGTTTATTCCATGACCATTCTGATATTGAATAATGAAAAAACAAGACCTAAAACAGAAAAATACATATTCGGTTGATTGATAAACTCATCAAACCTGTAAATTAGTTAACTTGGACTAGCATGTCAAACCTATAAATTGGGTCATGGACTCCACTAGGATTATAATTTGTTTTTAATATTTTTTGATGTAACTATATAAAAACAAAAACAAACAATTATGAAATCGAATATCAACCTAATATCGAGATTGTTTTTTAGATTCGTGATAACCTCATAAAAGACAAAACAAAACCAACTATGAAATTGAATTCTCAGTTAACTCAATATCTAAGAATGAAATTGAAAAAATAAATAAAATCAAAACCAAAAGGGTTAAAGTTGTCATACTTGTTGACAAGGTTAACTAACCAAACATATTATCAGGTCCATGAATAAAGATCAATAACAAGACTTTTATCTCAAACTATTTTTTTTTACTATATTAAAAAAATAGACAATAAAAAAAGTCAGGTTCAATTATTTTTTTTTAAATCACTAAAAACCCGTAAATCCAGGCAACTTGGGGTTACTTTTAGCAAACCCATGAACCATGGTGACCAAATGAAAAGACAAAATACAAAAAAAAGAAGAAGTATGCAGCCAAATTCTAAACCATCACAATATTAAAAGATAAAATAAAAAAATTGAAAACAAATCATAACAAAAAATAAAATAAAGGACATTGTAAATTACTAAATGTAATCCCGCAATTAAATTAATATGGGTAAGCAATAGTCCCAACACCTTTTAGTTTTTGTTACTTTATTAATATAATTTTTCTTTTAAAAAAGTTTTTTTAACTATATTATAAAGAAACAACCTATAAAAAGTCAAGTTATACTAGGAAAAGAGAAAAAGAAACGAAAATCAACCTAGATTATCTTGGCAAATCGAAATACCACAATAGCTTTATAGAAAAACAAATTACAAAGTTAAATTCTCAGTTATCTCAATATTAAAAAAACAAAATCAACAAAAATAAAGATCATAAAAATTATTCAATACAAATAGGAAAAGGGAAAAAACCCTAATCAAGTTTAAGAAAAAAATCCGATTTGGGCTGACAGTCAACTTAGGACCCAATCAACTTTCGACCGTAACTTGACTAGGTTTAAGAAAAAATAGAGGAATATAGAACACGAGTGACTCAGTAATAAAATCTAAATTGACTTCGTCAAAAATCCCAATTACAACTTGTTGACTACTTTAAACAAAAATAACATCATTTTGTTTTATAAAAAACATGAATGACATGGGATGACCATTTGACTCGGTCAGATTTATGATTTGAGTCTGGAGTTGAGTTTATAAAACTATGATTTAAACAACTTAAAAGAGCAAAAAAACAACAACAATATATTTTAGATACTTATCAATGTTAATTGTCAAAACAAAATACGAGTAAAAACTATAGTAATCTAAGATATTTTGTGATGAAACTATGAGCTTCCCCCACATGCTTTACTTTATAATAATAATAATAATAATAATAATAATAATAATAATAATAATAATAATAATAATTATTATTATTATTATTAGAAAAAAGACCATGTTACCTCATTAAACTCACAAAGAAAATTATTAAAGTAATCAGGAAAAAAAACAATACCACGCTAAATTTGTGAACTGGAGCAAACAATATTACTTTGCTAAACTCACATACCTGTGACTATGAAGTTTAGTAACCTACTTTTTTTCTAAATTATTTTTTATTTAACTAGAATTTTTAATAATAAATCATACCACGATGCCAAATATCTTTTTTAATATCAACTTAATATTGAAATATTTCTTTATACCATGATAACTATATAAAATACAAATTAAAATAAATTATCAATTATTAATTCTCTTAATACATAGGACTAAATAAAAAAAATAAAAAAACCAATAAAAAAGAGTCAAAATATAAAAAAGACAACACTGCATGAATCATAATCTAGTGTTGTGGAGAAATAGTTTTTTCCACGCAAATAAAAATGACGGGGTTGTTTAAACGGCGTAGTGTGATGCCCGTCGGTTGTTAATTCGCTGGCCATAACAATCTGCTGCGAATTGGAGACAAGCTCTTTTCTTTCCATTTCCCGGGATGTATGGGTTCCATTACCTCATTAAAAAAAAATATTCATATCCAACGGTCCATATCACTCCACCCATTAACGGCGACGATTTTTTGCATCTTCTTCATCCAGCCCAGGAAAAAAACAAACATAAATGAATCGTTGAGGAGATATTTTTCAGTGATTTTGCGCCTTCAACGTTTTCAATGACGAAACCACCCCTACATCGCTATCTCCCCGGAACAAATAACTGTACTACGGGGATAGCCTTGTCATTTCGGTGCTTATGAGCTTCATCTGGGTCCCACCAGGAATTCAAATCCCACGGCCCACATTTCATCGCCGCCCCCTTAGGTTCGCGCTCTTTGACGGTGACGATTTCTCTTTTCCATTTTTTTTCTTCTTACAGGACCAAAGTATTAAACCATGTGATACTCACGCCTACTTTTGTGTCCATTTATGACAAATCAAAAGACATAAACACCCCTCTCTTTTATTGTTTGCGTATTCTTGATGTCATGTTATCACCAGTTTGTTTTTGTATTTTAGAAATATTTCAGTTATTTATTTCAGGATTTTATTTTACTATTTTTTAATTATTTTAATATTAAAAATAAAAAAATATTTTAATTTATTTTCAATTAAAAGAATACTTTAAAAAACAACCACTACCATATTTCAAAAATTTTATTTTACTATTTTTTAACATCAAAACTTATTTTTTAAAAATAAAAATAAAAATAAAATTATTTTTATATATTTTAATTTAGCTTTTTTGTATTGTGTTGGTAGAAAATTAAACTGGATAATTTTTAATATTTAGAGACTAAATTGAGTATGAGACAACAATGAAAAATTATTTTTGTATTTTAATAATTAATTATTATTAACAAAATCTTTAGTTTATTGGTTCATACATGTTTTAATTTATTCCATCAAAGTGTAAACAGCATCTTTATGATATATCCGTGACATTGATATAATTTTTTTATTACAATAGAAACCAGCTCGAGATCCGACCAGTGGCACTCTGGTAATTTAAAATAAGGGCAATCTGGTAATTTACCTTCCAAAGAAAACTTCGGCCAGTCCATTTCTCCGTAAAGCAGCAATCAACGGTGCAGAGGACTTCGTTTTGATGAAAGTAATCAGCAAGTTATAGAAACCGTTGGTTGGTAACAGAAATAAGAAGGCCAGCTCGCTTTGGAGGCAAAATCGTAAATTCATTAGACAATAAATAGGATCCGTACACGAACGAGAGCTTACTTTATGTGAAATGGTTTCACATACATTCAAGGAGGAGAGGGGATCCCGACTCACTTCTCATCACTCACGAAAATCAAAAGAAAATTCAACAAAATAAAGAATTGAAAGGGTAAAAGGGAGAGATTTTTGTTTTTATTTATAAAATCTAAGTGGAATATATTTCTTACACTATTGGATTCTTCCTTTTCTTCTTCATTTACTTATCTCAATCTCTCTCCCACATTACCTCCTGAACTCGTACAAGATATTTTCTTTTCTTTTCTTTCAAAATCAGAAGAAACCCCTTTTTTTCTTTTCTTTTCTTTTCGGGGCCTGATGATTTGCGTTAAGGAATGGAAATTTGAGTTTTTTTTTAATTAATTAAGGGTTAGTTTTGATTGTTGCTTTCAAGTGGGAACTGAAAATTACTGATAAAATTTTATAAAAAGAAGACACTTTATTATTGTTTTATATAAACTGTGCTGTGATGCCAGACCACAACAACAGGCAGGTTAAGAGCAATGCTGTGTCAAATCAATCTGCTGATAACATTGAAGGTAGGTAGTAGCATCGTATTTCTGTGCACCCGCACCCTTTCCTTAAAGCATTGAAGATCTGCTCTTTTTTTCTTTTTGGGTTTTTCTAAAGTGATGTGATCATGGTCTGGTTGTTTGCTTTTGTTGTTGTCATCAACAATTACAAATGCATATTTTTGCCGTGGATGGTTGATTAGGGAACATGTTACAAGTTACTGACCTCTTGTTTTTGTTTGTTTGTTTATTTGGTTTTCGTCTGAAAAAACTGTAATTATTGATCTGGTGTTTTGTAATCATATTAGATGGTTTAACCAAGTTGTAGCTGACTTTGTTATCAATTTCTTGATCGTTGGTGGGTTTTTGGCATTAAGAGTTTCGGGGGCTCTTGATGCAATCAATGTATAAATTAATGAATCGAAGCTTTTGCGGGTTTTTTTATTGTGATTCCTAATGTTGTTGGAATTGGAAAGTTTTTTACTTTCTTTAATGTTTGTGTATTAGCAAATTATTAATTAATGCGGGTTTCTTTTTTCTTTTTAATTATTGGTATGCTTTCATGCATTTTTGTTTGTTATTGCGGTAAATAATTTGATCTATATTATGTGTTCCTTCCAGTTTGGAAAGTCCAAACTTGATACAAATGTTGTAGACTTTTGCAAATTAGTCTCTCATGTGGGTTTGTGGGTTTGTGGATAGGTGCTCTAGTTAATGATGTAATA
Organism: Salix udensis; assembly: GCA_029204005.1. Lineage (NCBI taxonomy): Eukaryota > Viridiplantae > Streptophyta > Magnoliopsida > Malpighiales > Salicaceae > Salix > Salix udensis. The sequence continues at coordinate 2,166,421 of CM055020.1, forward strand.
ATTATGTAGGCTGTGAAAGGTTTTAACTTGATTCTTTGGCCCTTTTATGTTTTGCAGAAGCATTTTGGCGCTTGAAGATACATGATCCTCAAGAGCAAGGTGGTATGGCTCAATCAAGTCCATACCCTGATCGTCCTGGTGTGCCAGATTGTGGATATTATTTAAGGACTGGATTGTGTGGTTATGGAAGCAACTGTCGCTATAATCATCCTATTTATGCTGCACAGGTAAAATGCATTGTTGCTTCAGAAATTTGTTATTTTCTCCTTGGCTCATACCTGTGGTTTCAATGCTTAGTCCTGGGCCAACTTAATGTAAATTCTGTCTAATGTGTATTTCTTCTACTTTTACCTAGCTTTCTCCTAATAGTTTGTGGTTCTGATTTTGTTATTCTCTGTACAGGGCACTCAATTGAGAGAAGAACTTCCAGAGAGAATTGGACAACCTGACTGTGGGGTAAATTCTTCTCTGCTCTGTCTCATGAAAAGAAGTTCACCCCCATCTGAGCTTCGTTTGATTGATGACCACGGGAAATTTCCAAAAAAAGAAAAAGAATTGGCTTGTTCACATATGCCTACTGTGTTTCTCTTCTATCCCTTTTCCTCTTGCTTATCATCATGGTAAATTGCTAGTTGTACATTTTTGTGGTGACTCGAATGCAAGGAGAGAAATTCACATGTTAGTGTATACATATTTTATTAACCACCAGTTAGTTCATTGTTTATTAAACTAGAGTCAAATCATACTTTTACCATGTGTGCCTCTTTTGGTTTGGTTTTTTGTTTGTCAACATAGAGATCGCATTTGGTTGTTTGAGATACCTGTGATGGCTGAAGTGAATTTCCACATTAGTATACCTGGATAATCAGGGCTCTTCATGAGCCTTTCTTCTTAGAAACTATGAGTTTTTAGATAAATTAAACTCTGTAATTTATAACTTTCTGGTTCAAAATGTCCACTGCAGTATTATATAAAGACAGGGACCTGCAAATATGGATCAACCTGTAAATATCATCATCCAAGAGACAGGAATGGTGCAGGACCAGTTTCATTCAACGTGTTAGGCCTTCCAATGCGTCAGGTGTTTCCTGACATCTGGATTAATTTTTTTTTCTTCCTGGCTTTCCTATATTTATTATGTTATGTAGACTAGATAAATTGACTTTCTAACTTAAAAAACACACTTTTAGGATGAAAAATCATGTCCTTATTACATGCGGACCAGATCATGTAAATTTGGAGTTGCGTGCAAATTCCACCATCCCCAGCCCGCATCACTCGGAACTAGCTTGCCTCATACTGGAGCTGGTGCCTTTGGATCTACAGGATCACCAATTGTTCCATCCTCAGGTCTGCCTTATGTAGGCGGACTCCCAACATGGTCGTTACCAAGAGCACCGTATATGCCTGGCACACATTTACAGGGTCCACAGGCTTATATGCCTGTTGTTGTTTCTCCTTCTCAAGGCATCGTTCCTGTACCAGGCTGGAACGCCTATATGGTAATTAAAATTACTTTTGCGATAAATGATTGACATAAATGTGGCATGCTGATTGGGAAGTTTCTGTTTTCCTATGATTTGTCATTGCATCTTGGTTGTTTCATAGTTTAATCCAAAAATTGGAGTTAGAGAGGGTGAGTGCTATCAGAACTCACATTATGAATTTATGATGCCAATAATCAATGCAATCCAATTCACTTTGTGTTCTAGCTCCCTTTGTGTGATTGATTTCATTGTTTCATCTTTTAGAAGCATGCACTGCATCATATTAACTAACAACAAACTCATAAGATCTGATGATCTGATGTTTAATGGGACCTTTTGAAGTATGATCGATTACTTGAGTCTGTCATGATGCTGACTGTGAATTAGTTTCGCAACTTTGAGTATTATTGTTAATGCGAATACAGTTGTAGGATAATTCCTCTACATGCAACATCAAACAAGTATCAAAAGTATAATTATAGGATGGACGCAAACACACAAGTAGAGGATTTTAAAAAGTTTTCCCATGTGGTTTTGAATTGAAATCCTGTGATTATAGAAGGGAAATTATTATTATTTCTTGAGCAACTATTGATCTGTCTAGATTATTTGATGTGGTTTTTTCCCATGAACTATTTATATTTATTTACTTATTGGCTCTTTTAATATTGCATCTAGTTACTCTCTCTCATTGCATTGGAAAGGGTTTTAAACTATTATTTTTTTGCATCTCATATCATGGTGTTATTGTTTATCAGGGGAACTTGAACCCCATGTCCTCTCCTGGTATTATGGGATCCAACCGTGCTTATGACTCGAGGAGCCAAGGCGACTCTGGTTCTAGTGGGCAAGCACATTTGTTATCAGCAGCCATTCCTGCTCTACCTGAGAGACCTGATCAGCCAGAATGCCGGCATTTTATGAGCTCCGGGACCTGCAAATATGGTTCCGACTGCAAGTACCATCACCCAAAAGAAAGGATCGCACAATTAACAACCAACACCATGGGCCCGCTTGGCCTTCCCTTGAGACCTGTAAGCTCTCTATACACTTCACATGTGGTGGCATGGAATCAGTATCTTACATGAAACAACTTCTGTTGAATAATTCTTGGTCGTTTTAATTCAGAGAGAATCTTAAATTTACCGGTGAACTATTTATATATTAAAAGAGTTTACATGACAAAACAGTGATTTCTTTGCTCTTCTTTCACATGCAGGGGCAAGCTGTGTGTCCAGACTACAGTATGTATGGAATTTGCAAGTTCGGCCCAACCTGCAGATATGATCACCCCTTACCTGCATACCCTTATAACTATAGTCTGAGCCTGCCATCTCTATCTATAATGGATTCATCTATGGTAACTTATCCAAGAACAGCACATGCAGCCCTGTCGTCGGCAACTCCTGTTTCCTTGTCCAAACTTCCTGATCTCATCCTGAGTCCTGATGGTTCAAGCTACAACAAGCATCAAAATTCTGATTCAAACACAAAGACTTTAGATGATCCAACTGAGCATGCTGGTTCCCCACCACCACACTCTTCACAGGCTTCCTCGGAACCTTCACATGATTAATTCGATTCAGCTCAGGTCTCGCCATCTTGTTCTGTTTTTTTTTGGGATACTTGGTGTACTCTTTCAAGGAGTTTTTTTTGTCACAAGTACCTCCAGCCCCCCTTTTCACCTGTTTTTCTGCGGAGTGGTTTTAAGTTAAAACACGAAGAGCATAAATGATGGGGGTATGGAAGGCGTTTTTTTGTTGTGAATAAAATGCAGGTGAAATTTGTAATATTCGTCCCTTGGATGTGTTCTCTTTGATTCGGTGATATCCATCCATAGCAAGATTCTGCAATATATACAGAATCATGCTGTCTGCATTATATACAGATGAAATGCTGGTCGTGTGACCATCCCAAAACCCATTATTTCTAATCACCATTATTTCTAATCAATTCATTCCTTCTATTTGTTGTTATTCAAGCTATTATCATGAAAATAACTTTGAAGTTCCCAAGAAAAATCATTCCCCCAAAAACTTTTACATGGACCCTAAAATTTTAAACTTGGGGGTTTTCTTCCCTATTTCAAGAACAAGAAAGAAAATAAAATTACTTGTAGGATGTTCCTTACCTTTGCTACTCTTAACTCTTTTGTGTGAGTTCATGCAAAAATCTATAAGAACCATGTTCTCATTCTCCAATTTCTAGCTTCTTCCCTTTGTTTTTCTCTCAAAATCTCTAACTCTCGAAGTTCAGTCACTCTTGGATGTAATCCTCCCAAAAACACTTTTTTTCATTTAGTTGTGAAGAAATGGAGAGGAGGAGAAGAAGAAAATGGGAGAAACGTTTACTCTCTCCCCCTCCCTATTGTTTTTCATTTGTACCAGACATGGGCTTTCTTTAAAGAAGGAGAAGATAATCTTTTGTGAATGACCAAAATGCCCTCATTAATGGCCCATTCCTCGAAAAATGTATTTTGTGGGATCAGGTGAGCGAGTAAAACCTCGGCTATCCCAGACTCTCACAAAGAGATACATGCCCTGACTCAAACTCGACACTTGCCGTGTAGATCTCAAATCTTTTACCATCACGTCACCGCCGTAGGGGACTTGAGCTGCAGCACTCGATGAACTGCAATGGCAGAAATCATGTGTTAATTAGTAATGCAACCTATCCAAAACACAGATGTGGTATGCATGACACACTGATGTTTTCCAGGTCCTTATGCTGCCATAGTCCTGCTACATGTATTGAATGAAAACTAGCGCAGCTATCTTTTTTTCCTTTTCTTTTTCTGTTTGCCGTGTGAAAGTATCGATATTTAGCGATAGACTGGCAATTCAGACATGTTATTTAATGGAGTAAAGGTCCTCGACATGGCTATGTTTCCTGTCTGGATTGTGTAAGTGTCATTGTTTAGTGCTCATAGAATAGAATGTCAGAGAATCATTATTTAGTGATTGCAGAGTCACGATTTGGATATTATAATGTTTAATGGAGTGAAGGTTCGTAGCCGATGTTGTTGGCGAAGAAGTTCATTACCTTCTTGGCTCTGCTTCACTACTTAAACTGAGTGGAAGAAGGCTGCCAGTAACTTGAAAAAACTGGGCCATGTCGATCGACTGTGATTCATTGTAAATCTTTAAAAATATTTTTTTGTTTATAAATAAATTAAAATAATATATTTTTTAAAATTATTTTTTTCATCAACAAATAAAATGATCTAAAAATTAATTTAAAAAATATTTTTTTTAAATCACTTTTAAAATACGGTTATAGACATAACAGCTATTTTCCACAGCCGGCGTGGTGTTAAAACTGGTAATGACTTTCCAAGTAGTTTTTTTTAAATGACATGGTGGTGATGGGGCTGGTGGTATCAGTCTTTACTCAAATAAATATTCAAAATGTTGACGTTGTGGATTGGATAGGAAAGTTAACATAAAAAACATTTAGACGTTGTTAATGTTTTTTCTTATAGAAAAAAATTAAAACTATTAAAATTGATTTTATATGACTTGGTAATAAACATAGCTTAACTTAATAAATATTCAAAATTATTTTTTTTAAGAAAATATTAAAACAACAATATTTCAAATCAATTTATATTATTTTAGGTTAACTTGTAAATTCACATGTCTAGTTATAAAACCATGATAACCCCTTAAAAACAAATCAAAATAAATTTTTTATATCAATTTCCAATAAACTCAATACCGAATAATAAAATTGAAAAAACAAATCTATTAAAATAGAACAAAAGAATAACTTGAGTATAAAACCAAAACTCTTGACGCAGGTTATAAGATAAGAACTATTTAATAAAAAACAAATTATAAAACTTAATTATCAATCAATATAATATTAAAAAATAAAATAAAAAATAACAAATCAATACAAGTTAATCCGCAAAACTTATGACAAAAACCATGAAACAAAAATAACTTCATAAAAAACAATCTAAAACAAATCACAACATAATTCTCAATCAACCCAAAATTAGAAAAGAGCAAGCTGAGGTTTCTCTGAATTAACATTCATAAACAGTTAACTAAGTTATGATTTGAGGTCAAGAAGACTCGATTGTTATTATATCGCTAAAAACACATGACTAAATAGTTTATTATTTTACACCAAGTAAAACCTACAACACTTTAGCTCTAGCATCTGAAGTCCTAGCAGCAGAGCAGTACCCAAAATTTCCTAGAATCTGCCAAAATAAAAAGCTGAGCTACTACGACAAAGCATCCACCACCATCCCTCAACCTCGAAACATCAAAACTTGGCTGCATATAAGGATTTCACCAATTGATTTTTTACTAAATGCGTTCTTTAGAGGGCCACTAGTTTATAATATTTGCTAGGTTTGCTGAAATATCTACCGCAACTATCTGTCAAGAACTTGTAAATGTACAGGCAGGTATTCCAATTTATACAGACAACACCTTCAATGTCAATTCTGCTGTGTCCTCCATTGATTTAACTTCACAAAATCAGTGACAACTGTAAATCTAGCTCTTTTGATTGGATTGGGGAAGCAATGAATGTTCTCATGATTTACCCCAACAGCCCGGCCATAAAAAACGGAACTGTTGGAAACTTTTTCTTTCTCCCCTTCCCCTCTTTCACTAGTGAGTGAGATGATAACTGAGTTTAAAACAGTTGCTTACTAGCAGACGTTCTCTATCCTCCATAGGCATTCTTTTCGCAGAGGGGAGTCTGTAAATATTGCTTTGATGAAATCTTTTACCTGCAAAAAGCGAAGGATTTTTAAGCACTGATGAACATATAACAGATACCACCAGTAAAATACAGTTAGGAAGTAAAACTGGTGGAATGCCTTTTCCTTCCTCTACAAGGAATGAAGCTGGAAGCAAAATAGGAAGAAAATCAGAACTCTGGTTGTATATTGAATACTAAGATAACAGGAAAAAAAAATTGGCTAATAAAGTGTCTAAAGTCCTTTTACCATACATCCATACTAGAGACATAAATTACCCTCGCCCCACTGGCACAGGGCAAAGTTAGAGGGACAAGATCGAGGGCTGGGGGTTACAAATAAGGTATCTGACTTACTGGCTTCTTGATAGTGGGCGGAGTAGAGTTAAAACTCAAACTGCCATGGGACATGGGTGACGTTAATGAAAGTAGGAGGAGCCACTAGATACAACTTTTGGTATTACGATAAAATTTCACCATGGCAAGAGCATCTGGTAAACTAAAATGTAACTAACTTCCTTTTCCATCAAATCACAGCATTACCTATCGATGAAATGCATGCCTAAATAGAATCCATTCATATCAAATTGGAGACAACAAAGTCTTGAATTCAAGACTCAAAAACAATCCCAACTGTTATAGATGGAACATTTGAAAAAAGTAGGGTCTGCCAGAAAGACATACCAAGAGAAGAGAAGGCCAAAAAAAATAGTAACTGCTTTTTCTCAGATATGCATTTATACCTCTAGCATCGTAAACCCAATGCTGATGAGTTCCCCACTTTCCCAAGCTGTTGTAATGGATTTTAAAGGCATGTCCAGAAGTTCTGAAAATTACAAAGAAAACTACAGATAAGAACAAACAATGGTTGCAAGACAGCCATTCCATCCACCGGTTTCAAGAGATAACTTGATTGAAAGACTGAAAACTTGCCAGCAACTTTGCGGATTTTACGTAATGATGGTATTAGATCATCTACAAGACTTGTATGATACTCTTCTGGCCTCTCCTTTTGAATGACAGTAATCAGCGATTCCATTAAAGATGATATGCTTTCCAGCATCAAATGGATCAGTCTTTGAAGCTGGGAACATATGAACAGATTAGATGTCTAGTAAACAAATAAGTAGACAAAAATTGAAAATTCATAGTTAATGAACGTACCTGTAATGTTTCCTCAGCTGCCATATCATCAAGGAGGAGTATGTCTTTTGTGATTCTAGAAAGAACGGACTCTAGAACCATACACAAACTTTTCTTGTAAGTAGATGGCAGCAAGAGTGGCTCCCAGATAATATGTACTTTTTCAAGAATAAAAACAACCTGATCAAGAGTCATTTAGCTCTAGTCATATAGTTACAAGAAGACAATAACAAAAGAAAAGAAAAAAAGTGCAGTAATACAATATATGAACCTGGTCTATGCTAAATTTTGCTGATTCAAATTGCTGAGCCTGATGAGTGTTCTGAAAACCATCAGCACCATCTATGGCCTAATAATAAAACAGTATTTTCATGAGTAGATAGAGCAGATAGTTCAAAATGTCAAGGTGAAAAAATTCTGGCATTATCAAAGAGTATATATTTCAGTCACTAAACCTCTTTCAAATTAGAAATAACGAGCTGAATTTGCTTCTGCAGTATCTCCTCTGCCATTACTTGAAATCGAGGAGCCAAATCAACAAAAACAGCATGTTCCTTGATGGAAATAGGAAAGTCTGGCCGATACTGAAACATCATTTGAACATATGCAAACAGTTATTTTTCTATTCCACTTAAAAAAACAGTTTACAAAATTCGTTATTAATAAATCTCCTTGCTGAAACAACAGAGGTGGACATCATATAAAGAGCCCAGGAGAAGAAAATGAAAAGCACACTGCTGCAGAATTCAGGATTCCTAATTTCTAGATAACAGCAATACACATGAGAAAGAGAGAGATGAAAGAAAACCTAGCATTAATACAAACAGATTAGCAGATTTATAGTACATTGATACCTCAAATGCCAGTCCAAGTATCTCTTGAGATAGATAGAGACAGTCATTGTGAATGAGAACAGCAACCTGGTTGACTGCATCAAGCTGCCTTTCTAGCTTCATAAGTTAAATTGAATGTTACTATCATAATCGCTGACATGGACAGACTATGAAACACCCATATATTTTATTTTTAGCTATCATAAAGATTGCAGAATGAAGGAAAACTACCAGCAAGCTCTGGTAGAAATGAAACATACAATAAGAGTAATTCATCTCAAAGGAGTAACCCAAAATAGGCTTACTTCTAAGCAAATTTACGAAATGGAGCACACAAAGCCATTGTGAGGACTTTACAAACAAAGCTCAAATAACATTATCATTTAAAAAAACAAAGCAGATTTGTTGACAGTAGCTGGTTATAGTCAGCCTTAAACAAAGAGGAAGAAAAACCTCCACATAATGAAAGCAAAGCAAAAATAGTTCACTAACAAGTTAACCCATGCTTTTACAAAATGTAAGTTTCAGTGGTTTTTACACACAAATAAGCTACATGTATACGAGTTTTGCAGCTACATCTTTGAGTCAAGAGACTGCCTTCCATGCACTAACCTTAACAGGAACAACAGCGTCATAGAGAATTAAAGCATCCCTGGCGGCATGATAGAACTCCAATGCAACTCTGGGAGAAGACAAGCAAATGTCCTGCAGTAAATGGCTATTAATCACGAGCATAATAAGTGCGCTTTAGGTGTGAATTTAGAAGCCATACAGGTTAGACTTTTCAACAATCTAACATGAAAAACATATGCAAATGCTTGAAAGAACGCAGGACATCTAAATTTTCATGTCTATATGAGTTCAAATTATTGTATCTTTCGACCAGTTACCTTAAGTGTCTGATGTACAAGATCCATTAGTTGGGTAGCTGCTTTGGACACCAAACACCTCTCGGACAGAAAAAGCAAGTCAACAACATGTTCATAATAATTTACAGCTGTTCCACTATTCTTCATTGGATGACCATTTCTTGTATATTCCTGCAGAAATATTCATTCTTTATGGTTTAAAACATATCATAGTATCTAGAGTCATGCATTTCAATCTTGGAAGCTCACTTGAGGGATAGTGAAGTCACACTGTAGAAGCAAATTTCTAGCCTTTGCCAAGATTTCGGTCTTCTTCCTAGAAGCAAAGTGAAGCTCGACATTTTCAGCAAAGTTGCTCAACTTTTGGTCTGTGCTATCAGATGCTGAAATAAATGCCTTCTCCTTCAAAGCAGTTTCAAACTCATATGTGTGTTTGATGATCTTCTGAAAGCCAGCAAGTTTAGAAGCATCTTCAGGGATAGCCTGGAAAAAGAACCCACACTAAATTCCATCCATGGTGCCAAAGATAATTGCATAAATATAAAATATATATTGTAAGAAAATACTGTCATTCAGTATGTCACGGATGTGATCAACCATGAACTTCGGTGGATCACCAGGAATCCAGTACATCACTATGGATTCATGAATAGACGTGATAAAATAGATTTTCCAGTTGATAACCAATCTGACTGATCATGTGATATGATGCTATAGAGGACCAAGTTAATGTTTTATAAGATATCAATTAGATTTTAACACCAAAATACAAAACAGCTCTATTTTTATTTTTTGTTATCCTAATCAATCAAACCTGCCCCTCACCCTTCAAAATACCTTTTGTTTTCAATTAAATTGAAAAGGATGAAATACTTTATTGCAAAATAGTAAAATCTAAAGCAAAGATTTTGTAATTGTTTGGGGAAAAAACTTGATAATAAAAGGTTTTAATGGATACTGGATTTACATTAAGTAGATGTTAGTAAAAATGGATAATATATCAATAGAATAAAAATACTGGGTTCATGAAATTGTAGAATGTAAAATTGATAAAAGAGGTGAATTGGCATTAAAAATATGATTTTCAAACTAAATCAGTTAAGAAAAATTAAAAAGCATGTGAATGCATAATCATTCGTTTGTCATTTATCATTAGACTTTTAATTTGACTATTATTTCAAGTCAATTAAGTGATCATGCATATGATACTGATTTTTAATTTTTAGATCATTTAAACCTGTTTACTTAAAGAAGTTTTGATAAAAGCAATAATTCAAACAAATTATATACCATTCATGCTAAGTCATATTACAATTATTCAAAAATTGAGGTCAATGTGTTATCTTTTGAGCTTACATATTTTTATCTTGGTTTTATTATATGTTTCACTCTTATCTATTACGTTTTTTATTTTTCCCCATTTGTTATCTTTTTCATGACTTCTTCATAACCCTAGAGGAAGTGACTGACTAATGGTAATGAAATACATGAATTATGGGGGTTATAGGACATATTTTCAATGGATGACTGCATGTTACAGCAGACAAAGTACACAGACCTCAAGCTCATTAGCCACTCTTATTGAACTCTTTGCATATAAAAAGAATAAAAGGCAGCATCAATTTGGACATGATCGAACATCTACTTGAAGGAGACATGCACTTGATGAATCCTCTATAATGCCTCATCCCATATTTCAGCCCCATATATGAGCTAGATTTCTTAAAGCACGTCTCTCATCCATACATTTCAGTGTTTGGGTGTCTCCAGTCAATCCATAAAACCCACACTACCAATACAGTAAGGAAAACTTAAATTCGCATGCCAAGTTCAAGCTTCATATAATCAAGTCAATGATTCACATGCTCCATCATGTCCAAAAGTTAGTACAGCTCAATGTTTTTATTTCTTTTTTAAATAAATAAATATATGATATGTCAGTACATTCAAGATTGTCACAAGTGCCCCCCAATCTCACATTCATCACGGTCATAGGTACAATGGTTTGTCCAACTAGTGTTAAAGTAGCCCCTGAATGGGAAGCAACTTTATTTGAAACTGATTGAGAACAACTACACAATGCATAGTATAAACAAGCAGGCATCATAATCTTGGATAATATTTGCAAACAAAAATAAGACAGGTTCTAAATACTTGTTTGATGTACAAATGTTGTCCATTAATAAATGAATGTATACTCAAAACATCTGGAAACAGTATGATCAATATCAATACATCTATCTAAAGATTCAAAGGGAAAAATAATAAACATACATATCAGCATTAATGAATTATCAGGAAAAGTGAACAAAACACGGAACAGAAAAAAATATTTTAGCTAAAGTACAAAGCTTTCAGAAAATACAAACCTTGGAGAGAAAGTTAGAAATAATAAGTTCTGATATCCTTGGCCATGTCAACCTTCCAAAGCATCGAGTCCAAGCAGGATTTTCAAAACATATGCACTTGCAAACAAAGTTTATAACCTGAATAATCCCTGAATAGATGATCTCGCCATCCATATCAACCTTCTGGTATTGGAGAAAAAGAAAATGTCAAAGCAATGATAAGCACACACCAGTAAGAACAAAAATAAGGAAGCGACCTCATTGGATTTTTCTATTGACAGACACATTTACTCCATCTGTAAGACTGTTAATGCTGTTTTTGGATGGAAAACATGAAGTTACATATTCTCAAAACAATGCCCTATCAGAATGATAAAGCAAACACTATTGATAGGGTTTCAGCAATCTGCATAACATTCATTACCTAATCCTTCCATAGTAATAGAAAACAGTGCAATATAAGCAAAAATTTTAGAAAATGTTATTAAGCCATATTTACCGTTGGATTGCTTGTTGATAGTATCTTCAATATTGCCTCAGTCATTTCTTTGGAGACATCTTTCAGATCTACCATGGTTGAAATAGATGATCCTTTCTTTACAACAGGAATGATGACATGCTTGATCATTTGGTCAGCCACTTTAGCAAGCCCATAGTCTAATATACCAATCACCTACAATAATTAATCATAAGAAAGTGAATTTGACATTTAAAGCTTCCAAATGCAGAGAACCATTAGTATCAACATAAAACACATCCCCAAAAGGGGGTGATTAACTAGGGTGCTCTCTTTGGATTTTTCTTCTCCTACCGGTAAAAATCCAGTGAAAGGAAGAGTGTCAAATACATGTTAATGTGAAAGGAGATTTGAGTTTTTCTATAACAAGTAATAGCTCCTAATGCACATTAAGAAAAAGTAATGGTTCTTTCACTGTGGAGATCCAGAAAAAAAAAAATGACTAGATGATGGGAGCACTCACTTCCATTGAGTCCAAAACACTGTGGAGATCCACAACCCCGGCAATGCCATCAACACTCAGCCGATACTTGACTCGAACAATACTAGAATCTGGCTCGAACTGCACTGCATTTTCCACGAACTTCACAAGCAACTCTTGAATCTACAAACCCAAATCCAATTCCTCTAAAAAACAATGATACACTCAATAAAAATCACCAATATATCAATCACAATCCACTAAGAAAATAAATATCATCACTTCACTTAAGCTAACAGAACTATCGTACTCAAATGAAGCTTTTGTCAGCTCCTACGAAAACAATTCTGCGATTCTAGATATCCAAGCAAGACTTTCCGTCATTTTCCTTCTTTTTTTTCTCAGCAACCAAACAGAGCTTAATAATCTCTCCAAAAATAAATAAATCAAAGAAAGAAAACCATTACCTCCTCGAAGCAATCGAGCCACTCCTTCCTCAACAAACCATACACAACAGGCTCTCTCTCCTCCTCATCACCAATCCTCAATACCTTCTTCAACTCCCTAATATCATCAGCCGCAAGTCTCAGCCGACCATTCTTCACTCCCTCTTTTACCCCTCCCAACCTCTCACTAATTCCCACAATAATCCTCACCAACTCCAATATTTCCCTCTTTGCCCTCGCCTCCTTCATCTTCCCACTCAATTCCTCAATAATCTCCCTAATCTCGCCATCAATCGGAGAATCGGAAACCAGAGCTAGAAGATCTAATAAGCTCTGGTTAATCTGGTCGGTTCTAGAAACGGCGTCATTGCAGAGGGAGAAGAGAGCAGAGAAGTCTCTGTGGTGAGCGAGGATGTAGGATTTGACTTTCGATTTGATTTGGACAGAGTGAGATTCGAGGCGGGATATGAGGAGGCGGAGATCGGGTGCGGAGAGTGGTGCGGTTGGGTCCCTGAGATCACTCGTTAAGAGATGGTCTCGAACGTTGATTGCGTCGAAGAGATCGTCCATTTTGAAATGATCAGAGGATTTTGTTTTCGTGACTGAAGGAAAGGAAAGTCGATGGCGGGGGAGAACTGAGGAGAGGAACAAGGTGCGCTAGCCTGGTAGCTGTCGCGACGGGACATGAACGGTTATGGGCTTTGAGCTTTCTATTACTGGGCACGAAAGGAAGTTTCAGCCTTCAGTTAGAGTTTGAAATTTACTTGAAGGCTGATTATGAGAGCGGTTGCGGTACTTTTTCAAAGTGTTTTTTGTGTCGAAATACATCTAAATGATATTTTTTTTTATTTTTTAAAAATTATTTTTGACATTAGTACATCAAAATGATATATACGCACCTACCCGCCATTATTTAAAATGAAAAAAAAATAAAAAAAAGGGCCAACCGCAGCTAACCTGCGGTTTGGCCGCAGTGCCAAACAGGCACTATAGCAAATTAATTTAATTTAATTTATACACAAATTTAAATTAAATTCATATCTTATTAAATTTTTTATATTTAAAATCAAATATTGAGAAACACTCCAGTTGTAACATTAAACAATAACAAAATATTATAAATCCAAAATATCAGATAAGTGTTTTTGAAGATTTTTTCAAGGTCTGCATTTAGTGGTCACATTTCATTTTATCTAATATGTATTCAACAATTATGCAAAGTTTAAAGAGGTTAGATATCAAGGTTTAAGAAGTTATAGATCCCTATTAGCTATATTGGAAATATAAACCAGTTGTTTTGTTTTTTGTTTCTTCTTTCATGTTATAAAATACATATGTAAAATTCATATAATTATTAGTTTTACCAAAATTACAACATATGGAAATGATGAGATTAGTCCATTTAATAGTTTTAGAAGATGAACTAAATTCATCTAATAATTTTCTTAGTATTTAACACTTAATTACTTTCACCAATAATCTTAAGAACCTACTAATAATAACCCATTCATATTAAAGACATGTTTAGGGACGTGGTTGAATTTTCTATAAAATAAAAAATAAAAATAATTTTTTTTTAAAATATTTTTGAAACACAGTGCTAAACAATCACTAAATACTCATCAATAATATATAATTTATTTGATATGAATTTTGCAAAATAGTTTTTTTTTTTTATATAAAAACTTCCTAGTTAAGAAATAAATATTTTTTTTTACTTTAATAAAAAAATGTTAAAAAATGAAAAAAAACCCTAAATTTTTTAACTCCGAAATAATACTACTGGTCTTTATAAAAATATAATAAAAATTATTTTATTAAATATAATTCAAACTGAATTTATATTGTCGAGTCATTTTTTTTTATGCAAATAATGATTTTAGATTTGAGAGCATTTCAAGATTACCCAGAAAAACAATTTGAGACGTCACTGTTAATCCTTCTTGCCAAAGCCAAGCAGAGCAGAGCAGCGCCTCCCCAACTCTGGTACTGAAACCAAAGCTAAAGAAAACAGAGCAAAGTCCATGGCCAGCTCTTCTCGTTGGCGTCGATTATTATCATCATCTCCATTTTGCTACCAACTGACTCATCGTCACTTATCTTCGTCCTTTGGCCCTCCTCCACCAGTCACTCCTCGCCGAGTAGTCGTCACCGGTATAGGCATGGTGACCCCTCTTGGTTGCGGAGTGCAAACGACGTGGAAGCGCTTGATAGAGGGAGAATGTGGTGTTCGGGCAATAACACCAGAGGATCTCAAAATGAGTTCTTTCGATAGAGAGACGCAGCTTTACACTTTTGATCAGCTTACCTCTAAAGTTGCTGCTGTCGTGCCTCGCGGCACCAATACTGGCGAATTCAATGCGAATTTATGGCTCAACTCTAAGGTGCCAATCAAGTTTTCTTCTTTTCTTTTCCCCTCAGTTTTTGCACTTTCCCTTCTGTTTTGATTTGGTTTTATGGTTCCCAGGATCATCGATCAGTTGCAAGGTTTATAGGCTATGCGCTGTGTGCTGCTGATGAAGCTCTTAAAGATGCAAAATGGGCGCCCACTGAGCAGGAACAGAAGGAAAGAACGGTAATTGTTGTTTATTGTTGGAGGATACTGTTTGATAATTCTGTGGATAGGATGAAAATGTATGCGTATTTTCTGATTCCTTGGTGATATGTATCTTCTTTAACGTGAAGAATATCAGGGTGTCTCTATTGGTGGGGGGATTGGAAGCATTGCTGATGTACTAGAAGCCTCGCAAATGATTTGTGAGAAGGTTAGTTATGTTCCTGCCTACGCAGTCAGAAAAGAAGAAAAAATATTTAACCTTATGTTTTCTGTGTAATTGTGGTCAGGCTATGGCAGCTTATCTTTGTAACATTATTTATCCTTGTAAGTGATCTATGCCTCTTGAAACAATTAAATTGATACCGAGGCTTTCTCAATGCAGCGACTTCGTCGGCTTAGCCCATTTTTCATCCCACGGATATTGATCAACATGGCATCTGGTCATGTGAGCATGAAATATGGATTTCAGGTGTGTATTTAACTTCCATACCTAATATTATTGATAAATGAAACATATGACTTCCTTAAGAGAACATATCTTGCTGTTTGTTGGTGGACCGATGAAAATATGTTAGTTGGTGCTTCGCCTCTTCGATCTACTGTGTTACTTTGACAGATTACATGGGAGAATCGTGCTTAGGGTTTAGGCTCAAGATAGACCTAAAATTTTGCAAGTTGTATTAGAAGGTAATTAGACAATGGTGGAGCATTCTTTAGGGCTATGAATATGAGAGGTTGGATTCAATAGACAAGGAAGAATGACATCAATTCAAGTGTGTGCTTAGTGATGGTCAATTCTCCTTAGAAGCTTTCAGCATGTATATTTTTCAGCTCAATGTCCCGATCAATTTTGTTTTTGGAGATTTGAATAGAATGAAGTCCTCAATTATGTGTATGAATTACATGTTGCTACAGTCAGGGTTTTTCTTTTGTTTTTTTTCCTGGATACAGGGACCAAACCATGCTGCTGTGACAGCTTGTGCTACTGGAGCGCATTCTATTGGTGATGCTGCAAGGATGATTCAATTTGGGGATTCAGACGTTATGGTGGCTGGAGGGGCAGAGTCCAGCATAGATGCTTTATCTATAGCTGGATTTTGTAGGTAATTTGCTCTACCAAATCTTATGCCTTCTCTGAATGCAGGCTATCACTTAGAGCTTTATAATAGTGGAATTTCTTGCTTGGTACTGAAATCTGATAAAAAATTAAAAAAATGCAATTTACTGAATCGAATTTCTATTTTGCAGATAAATTTATTGGAAGAAATTTTATGCCTTCTCTGCATGCATGTTACTCAAAGCATTACTAATAATTTCCTTTTTGGTAGGGTAAAGTATCCCCTTGAGACATGGTGAAATTACAGGCACTGCTAAAAGAGTGAAGGTTTGACCAGAAAACTCCTCCATGTTCCAGAAAATATTACCGAGATCCCTTTTTATACCCAAAATGCCCAAAATAGTTGAAAATTACAGATGACATTTGGGCATAGAACTGCAGAATTTTCCTAAAAATGGAGGAGGTTTCTATTCGACCTTCAAATTCTTAGGTGATGCCTGCAATTTCCTCAGGGGGTTTACTGTAGTTTATTATTTTTTTATGGTTGTTCACAAAACTTGATCATAAGGTCCCATGAAACTTGATTGCAAGTTTGAGGCTTCAGAGCAGTTACTTCATGTAAAAATACCAGACTGCTTTAAATTTCCTGTTTTAGGATCATAACTAGTGATCCCTTATTATGTTGCTTACCATACTGAAAGTAGAAACCAACTGCGAGCAAGGTAAGGTTTGGAAATGAGCACTATAAGACCTGCTTTAGCATCTCATCATCAAAGGGATGGGTTTAGCATCATCTTGATGGTTATGGGCTTCTGCTATTTCCTATACCTCACCTTGAAAATGCAGTTAGATAATCGAATCTTAGAGTACATCTGTCACTAGATGAAGACTTCTTGATGAAGTTATGCTCATCTTCCTTTCTTGTGTCATTCATCAAATTTACCAATTTTCTTAGCCGGTAACTTTGTCATGTTTAATTTCAGATCAAGGGCATTAACCACAAAGCACAATTCCATGCCTCTAGAAGCTTCTCGACCTTTTGATTGTGATCGGGATGGATTTGTGTAAGCCAATTTTCATAACTTTTGATTTTCAATTTTTCACACATGCTTTTCTTGTTCTCACTCCCATTTTATGCTTTGAGCTCAGCATAGGTGAAGGTTCTGGAATCTTGGTATTAGAAGTAAGTTGACATGTTTCTCTATTAACTTTTCAACATTTGAGTTTTGTTAATTTGATGAGTTGAGTCATGACTATGGCGTTCATGTTCCTTTTACCTTGCAAAGGAACTTGAGCATGCAAAAGAACGAGGAGCAAAAATTTATGCTGAGATTCGCGGCTATGGGATGTCAGGTTAGGGGGGGAGGTTGGAAATCTTTCTGTGGTCATTTTTATTTGATATTTTCATTTATGGTGATGTTGATATTGTTTAGGTGATGCATATCACATTACTCAACCACATAATGATGGAAGGGGAGCTGTTTTGGCAATGACACGTGCCTTGAAACAGGTAATTAAGATACGTGGGCTTTGACTTGTTTGTCCACTGTACATTAATTTTCGAAATGTATGCAATCTTGTTGAAAAGACATCATTACCTGAGACATAGACTTCATCATGGTGCAAAGTGTCCAATGCCTAGTGTTTAAATTGTTCAACTTTTATACTTGCTAATTTTTTGGCTCCTCAGCAAATTCTTTCTAATACTGTTAATTTTTTTTTAATATCACCATTCTGATGGAAAACATTGTTTGCTTTTACTTCCCTGTTTTTTTGTCATTGGCAGTCTGGTCTTCATCCCAATCAAGTGGATTACATAAATGCCCATGCTACATCTACACCTTTGGGTAAGTCTTATGGACGGACCTTATCACATTGCTTCCCTTTCAATTTTATCAATTTGTATCTCTGGAATGTCAATTTGTGTTATGACTTGTTTATATGTGGTCCATGCTGAAATATCTGATTCAGGTGATGCTGTAGAAGCCATTGCCATCAAAACTCTGTTCTCTGATCATGCAACATCAGGTGCTTTGGCACTGTCTTCTACAAAGGTAAACATTCAGTTTCAAATAAGATTTTCGTTTTGAGAAAGACAAGAACAATGTGAGTTGGCATTAGCTAATTGATCCAGGCACTATCACTCACACTGTATGAGGACATAATTATTCAGAATAGAGTTACATTGTCAAAGCTAATAATCGATGAGGCGTGCACTACTGAAGATGGTGCTTGTAATTGCACTTCTTAACTTGTGCATATTTGTAAATCTAATGTGAGTAGTTCTCACTTGTGTTCACAACCCTTATTTCATTCTTGCATCACTGCATGCTGAGAAGTAACATCCACTTGCTTTAGAGATGAGCTTGAAGAGGCGTGGTCTTGAATAGGGCTGATACTGGTATAATGTGGGTTATGAATAAGGAATTATTCCCTGCCATCTTGAAGAAAGTGAATTATATCTCATCCTTGATTGAAGCATGCATGCTTGTTGCAATTTTTTTTCTGGTTCCTTTTATCTTTAGAGAACAAAATGTGTTCTTGTTTCTTGTAAACATCCATTTCTCATGATGGTTTTGTTTGTGATTTATATTAACTTCAGGGTGCCATTGGCCATCTACTAGGAGCTGCTGGTGCTGTTGAAGCCATATTTTCAATTTTAGCAGTGCACCATGTAAGCATTTCATATGATCTGGTTGCTCCTTTAATGAGAACCAGCTGAAACATTTCTATCATAGGAGAGTCAGATTCATAATATTTAGGTTCTTGAAAAAGCAATAAAGAGTTGCGTGTATGTGAACATGCCTTCTCCGATGTGATTTTATATTGAATGATCCAGCAAACTGACAACGTGTCTCGCAAACTTAAAATCTGGCCATGGAGGTTTGCATATATGGCTTGCATATCCATTGCCTGCTCTGCTTATACAGCGGCAACAAAATCACTTGGCTTCCTTGCATTCTTTAACTTCATAGTTGAGAGGTTTTGCAATCACAATAGAATCTTTTCTGTGGGTATTTCAGGGAATTGCACCATTGACTCTCAACCTCAATAAACCAGATCCCCTCTTCAAAGACAATTTTATGCCATTGACTGCTTCGAAAGAGATGCCAGTAAGAGCAGCTTTGTCAAATTCTTTCGGCTTCGGAGGAACAAATGCATCTCTACTTTTCACCTCCGTGTAAAACAGATTAACTGGTTCTGGTGGCATGAAAAGTATTAACTAAGTCTGCATCATCTGCAGTTTCTAGACATGGAGTCGACGAAATGAAATGGTGGGTATAAACTTTAATTTCACACTTTCAACACTTCATAGATGTTGGAATAATGATCATTTTTTTGTTGTTGAAATCAAGCCAGTTCTGGAGGAGCTGACCAGAGGTAACCGCCGCCGAAAAGATATATGAAGGTTGTTTTCAGGCAGAGTTTTACAGATGGATTTGGTGGTGTTTCACATTATGCACGATCATGTTTGCTGAAACAATCTATTCTGCAAAACAGGTGCATGTATGCTCATGAAAGTTTAAATAATTTATTTATTTTTTCTTCTGAAGGATGGCAACTGGTTGTTTTGGCATTTCACTTGGAGAGGCAGTCATTTTTCAGTTCATGATGTGCATTTGATTTCTAGCTCTAAAATTTACCCATATTGATGACTGTCACCCTTAGCATTACATGCATGGAGCTTCGGGCTGGTGGATCCTCTCTCGCCTGCTAAATGATTTGGTTTACTGAGACTCCATTTCAGATAATGTGGCTAGGGTTTATCTGACACCGATCAGCTTCTTTGCAGTATCATTTTCATGATAGCAGCCCTGTCACCTGTATAAATTTTCAGAAAGGGGATTCCACCCTTCAATACTGTAGGGAATCAAAGTGATTGCCAATTGAAAAGAAAACTAAAATCATTATAGATTCAATCAACATAACATAAAATCAACTTGGCACTTTCAATTCAAACTCAATCTAATTTTTAATGCCAGATCCTGTCAGATTTTCGATAGAAGTAATGTGACCAACAATACTGTTATTGAGAATGTAAAGTTCAGATGAACTTTTTATTTTTTCTAAAAATATGGGTATTGTACCAATTAGCTTATTAGATGACAGATATAATTTAGTGAGAGATCCTGTCAGGTTTCTGATATAACAAATGGGGATATTATATATAGGCAAAATTCAAGTTTGACAAAAAAAAATGATTTTTTTTAGTTTGGATTTTTTTTTTGAAAACCCACAATGTCACATTTAACAATGGCAATTTAGAAATTAGATTCATGCATGGTTATGATATGTCTCAATGAATTAAAATGATAATAGATTAATTTCTTAAAAAAATAATATATTTTTTTAACCATTGAGTTCATTTATTGGATTGATTATAAGTTAAACTATACACACACCAATAATAGTGAAATTTAATGGAGTAAGTGTCTGAGATTGTAATTGAGATTGCTTTTGAAATGTATCAAAATAATATTTTTTATTTTTTTAAAATTATTTTTAATATCAAATATTAAAATGATGTAAAAATATTAATTTTAATTTAAAAAAAGTTCATTTTTTTTAAAAATATTTTCGAAATTCAATAACAAACAGCATATATATAATATTTAAAATATTAATTTATTGAATAATAGATAGAAAACAAACGCATTGATACCATCCCAGTCAGAAATTCGAGAACCACTCGGAGACTCTCCCAGTCGCAGATATAGCTTTTTCTTGGACAGGAGTGAACTTTCAATTATTGTTTATCCCTTTTGACTTCTAACACTCATTAAGAAAAAACAAGAAGGGCTTCGGATCTTTGACGGAGACGAAGAAAATAACAGAAATTATTCCTCTTAAACAAACACAAAAGTTAAAAAAAAACTCATCGGCAGCCTCCATCGAGAGGAGGAGGAAGAAGAAAACGATGGCTTTGCAGGCAGGGGTCTCCACCTCCAAGGTTCTCATTCTCGTCGGTGCAGGTCGGTCCCCCCTCTGTCATCCTTCCTTTCCCTTCTCCTATTTTATTCGTAAATGCTTTGAATATAAATTTATTTATTTTGTTACGATGATTGACCCGATGAAGAGTTTAATCTCTTTCAATCTCGGTGTTTTGCTTTGCAAATATCAACATCTCTTATAAATTGAATTGGTAGGGTTTATCTTTTCTGTTTCTTGTTTGATTGCAAAAAAATAAGAATCTATGGTTATTTGATGTGATTTTACTGTTCTTATTTATGCTAACACAGTCCTTCAATCATGTCTCTGTGTTTTTTTATATAAGGTTTGACTAGTTCGATTATCTTAAAAAATGGACGGTTGTCTGAACTCATTGGGCAGCTTCAAGAAATACTCAAGGGTGTTGATCAAGTTGAGCTCGCCCCGTACAAATACGATAGTGCTCTCCTTGCAGCTCAGGTTTTTGCTTTTTATTTATTTATCAACAAGAAATGGTTTTTGGATTTTGTTTTCATAGAAAAGCATAACACCAAGGGAAAATCGTCTTGTTTTGATACATGGAAATAAAAAATAAAATAGCAGATTTGTCAACTATGTTTGAACAATGCAGCTAAAAGTTTTCGGGAGTTGGACAGTAAATAATGCAATGCCAGTTTAAAGAAATGCAGAAATCTGCTCGTGTTTATGTTTTTTTTTTAAATTGAAATAACTTATTTCTGCATTAGTTTAGCACTGCTAGTTTTAGAGATTCTATGTGAAATCATCCCATGGAGGAAATCCTCTAATCAAATCAATGAGATTTTCTTCCCAGAACCAAAGAATTATAGGTAATTGAAGTCCTTTGGAATTGTGATAGACTGCTGCATTTTATGGTCTTTTCTTCCTTTATGGTCTTAGTTTTATTATTATCTGTGAGTTATGAAAATATTTATGAATCTTCTAAGGTGTGCTGGTATCTTTTCATACTCTGATTGACATGAATAATGTGTCAAACTCACCTTGATGTTTGGAAATGTTGGTTTCAGGATAACAGCATTTTTCTTAAAAAGGGGGCATTAATGTGTGGAATAGTAACTCGTTATATTTATAATGGACTTAGGGCATTTGATGATTGTCAGCAATCTATTATATTTTTCTTCAGATTGACTATTTTTTGATGTATTCACATGTGCCTTAGATTCGTCAACTGGCGCAAGAGATTAAGGAGTTGACCATATCCCGTCCTGCAACCATCTACAACAGAAATTCTGCTTCTAATGGTAGGCACACCATATTTTTTTCCTTAGAGCTTAAGATTCCAAGTAGTTTCCTTACTTTCTTGAAGAGATATTGATTCTTAGTAGTCTACTTTATGCCATGTCCTTCAATTTTTATATTCTCATGTTTTGAATTGAAATTTTCCCATTTCCCTGGATCTTCTATTGATACTTGTATGCAGTAGACCAACCTTCCAATGGGTTTAATGTTGATTAAAGTGCATCAAATCTGTCAAATTTTTGTCTGTCGAACCAATCAATGTGTTAAATATGAGGAGGGTTAACCTTTCAGGACTCTGATAAACATTACTTGTTGGTTTATTTTACAGTCAGATGCAATGTATACTTACTTGGAAGGCCATATGTGGATCAACTATACGCAAAGAAGCCAAGTGGTTTCTAATAGGACATGTCATTCTTCCTTGATCAACCATTGCAGACTAGAACATGAATCTTAAGTTAACTGCAGTTGAGATATCAAGTCTATCATGAAACTTTTTTTTTTAAATAAAGCCTAAACAAGGACTAGATAACTCTCTAGGTAAATATTATAGGACTTAGAACTTTCTCTAAATATGTTCTTTTCCTGATGTCAGAAAGCATCCAGGTTCAGTTATTGTGTTAGCATTGCTCATAAGTGCATAGTTCTCATAGATATTTTTGGCAAGTTGCAGCATTTCCATTTGTACATCTTGATAGAAGAGTTCAAAATTTAACAACACTTGTAAATTGTCTTGTACACACAGGGAGTTTTTCATCTTACCTAGCGCCAGCAGCTGCCCTTGGAGCAATGGGATATTGTTACATGTGGTGGAAGGCAAGATTCTTAATGCTTAAAATTAAAACTATTTCTTCTCACAAATGCTAATGGTGTTGCACTTGTTAGCACATTGGTTTCTTGCTGATCGAAGTGTGTATCAATCATCTACTTGCTTTATGTCACAGGACTGGTCATTTTCAGATGTAATGTTTGTAACAAAGAAGAATATGGCAAATGCTGTAGCAACTGTGTCAAAACAATTGGAGAATGTATCAGAAACATTGGCTGTAAGTAGGATGGGCTATTCTTTTGAATAAGTCTTATGTCTTAGATACGAACTCTATTTTTTTGGATCCTTTGCAGTATTCTTATTTCTCTATTGGCTATGAACTTGTGCAGTCAACAAAAAGACATCTAGCAAAAAGGCTGGAAAATTTGGACTGGAAGATTGAGGAGCAGATAGAAACATCTAAGCTCATTGCCAGTGATGTACTTTCAATGTTCTCCTTTTACTATCGATAGATTTCAATTATTTCTCTTTTTTTCCCCACCTTTCTTCATTTCCTAGGGCATAAGGTGTGCTTAATTGTATACAAGCCAAGCTTAACTAACAAACACTTAACATGTCCAGCTCAGCCTGTAGAAATATGTAGGACAGGAGGAACATGCACTTGAACTTGATTTGAGCTACCAAGTGAACCTGGTCTGTTATATGGTCATAGAACAGAAAGGCAACATGATGTAGAATAGAAAAGAGAAGGGAAAAGGCAGAATAAGAGAGGAAATACGGTAGAAGAGGGACATTTAATTTGATTAAGAAATGAAAAATCATGGGCCTGTTAAGTTTGATAGACTCAAGTAATGAAAGGTTGGATTTGAGAATTTGGTGAAACTGAAGGTTATAGCAGCTTAATTTCTTACACGAAATTGTGATTGAGAAAACATGTAATATATAAGCTACAGTGATAGGTTTCCCCTGTTTTCTTTTGGCACAATATTTTCTTTCTTTTTGTGTAGCTTAAATAGTTTACTTCAGTGACCTCACTCTATTCCTTGCCCATAGTGACATGGATTTAAATATATACTGCGAGGGGGGGCTTAATAAAGAAGAACCTTGTTTGATATTGAGAATCTATTTATCTGTGAATTTGGGTACAGTTTGAATTAAAATTTGGGTACGGTTTGAAATGAATTTGGGATCATGGTTATTGTGGTGGTAGAAGTATTGGGTGCAGAGCAACATCGCATTGAAGTGCACAACTTCATCCCAGTGACTCTTCACATAATCCCGTGTTATCTGGAATATGACCATCTTCACAAAGAAGGTCTGCATCCACTATGCGCAAAGGATTCTCTTTCTGATAAAATAAGAAAAATGGGGAAATTTGTGACCCTATGCATCTGATTTTGTTTCTTATGAGCTCCCATACCCACTTACAAATGAATATGCAGACAGCAGATATTTTTTAACTAGATCAACTCATATCAAGATAGACGTGTATTTCAGCTATGGTTCTACTTGCAATATTACTTGCATGCAGGTAGATGAGATGAAATCAAACCTCTCCCAAATTGGATATGATGTCGAAGCAATTCATCAAATGATATCTGGCCTGGTGAGTTTTGATGCTTCTTATTTCTTAAATTTAGTTCTGATTGAAGGATGCCTTTGTTGACTCCTCATATCTCAAAAATCTCAACAGGAAGGAAAGCTTGAAATTCTTGAAAGCAAACAGGTTTCATTTCATCTTCTACTCAATGTGTTCCTTCTAACAATTTGCAGTGGCTCAGAAATTTTTGAATCCATATCATGCAGGATACCACAAACTCGGGTCTATGGCACCTATGTCAATTTGCTGGAGGCTTTAAAGATGGGCCTGGTACTAAAGTTTATCAGGTCTGATAACCTTCTGCTGCAATTTCACCTCATTTCTGATTATAATAAACCTTTAGTTTGTGGACGTTTTGCCATTTATCCACCATCACCCTGCCTCTTCCCTCTTCTTTCTCCCAGCTTGCGTTGCCAACTTTATTGGCAACTACATGGATAATGCCATGGCTGTGACCCTTGCTCTGTGAGGTGTTGAGGGATGGGCTTCTTGGGCTGTTTCTGGTTTCACCTTGTCCATCGTTGTACTTAGTCACTGACTGCACTATTTTAACTTGGAATTTCGGTAGGATGTTGGTGCTAAGCTTGCGAACCATTCCGCAATGGCATATGAAGAAAGGTCTCGAAAGGTATGTCTACTAACATTTTCTTCACTTCTTCCAAACTCCATTTTCCATGACATGGTCCATCGTATTGTTTCAGGGTCTTCAATTTATTGCTGAAACTAAAGAGTCGGATATGGTTGAGAAACCAGTAGAAAATGTGAAGAAGGATCTTGATACATGCACTGGTGAAAAAGTCAAAACTGTGAAGACGAGAATACACAGGTCATATCCGGTCGGGTTTTCTTTGAGCCGAGACATTGTCGGTTCTGGCATATAGATTTTATTTATCCACTAGATGTTTTTGATTTTCTTATGCAGACATCCTTTCTTGTGATTCCATGATGTGCATGGTTCGTAAGATTGACTTGTCGATTCTTGCATTGAAAAATGCGGGTTAGATTTGGGTTGCTCCAGTGTATTTCTCCTTTGCTTCCAGGAAAGCATGCTCTGTTTTTTTATTTTATTTTTTTTATTTGTTATTTTTTATTTTGTGTGTGCGCGCGCTCGCGCAGACATAAAGTAAAAAAGAGAAGAATTTGATGAATGAAAAAGGGTTGCAACCTAAATTCATAGTTTTATTTTCTGAAATAAAGTCCATTTTTTTAAATAGGCAAGATTAATCGACCTTTGCTACTAATCAGAATCTTAAACATAAAGTAAAATAATAGAAAATCTGAAATTAAATCTGAAAGCTAGAAAAATCAATAAAATGTAATTAAACAATAATTGAGTGTAATTTGTGAAAATCTATGGTAGATTTTAATAAGATTGGATTTTTGATAGTTTCCGAAAAAAAATAAAAAAGTAACGGTTTGATTAAAAGGTATAATATTAGTTGATTTAATCAAATTTTCTCTTGAATCTAATTTTATTTTACCGGTACATAAAAGCATCCATTAGATTATCTATCTATCTATATATATAGTCTAATAAATCCATATCTAATTATGTTGCTATGCTTGATTGTAAATGTGAAATATAGCCAAGTAAAAATGATGTCTTTTATCGCGGGGATCTTGTGAAAGGATTTTCTACTTGTATAAGGTGCAAATTGAAGCAAAGGAAAAAAAAAATCAACTAAGAAAAAAAACGAGTTTTAATGGACTTTCTTTAACACGTGTTATGACAATTGAATGGGCCCGATCAACGTATTTACATTGAGCTCAGGACAATTGAATGGGCCCGATCAACGTGGGTCGAGGTGGGCCTCCGAGCATAAGCTGCCCCCAAATCAGTACATCAACAAAGATCCACTGATTGTTTCTTCTCTCTCTCTCTCTCAGCTTCTTCGCTCGTCTTCACCTTGGCACCACCGCGGAGGTTACTTCTCTTCTCTTCTCTATTTTTTTTTTGATTTTCTGATCTTATTCGACTTACACAAACGATCCTTTCCCCCCGTAATATCACGCTCTTGATTTAGATTTTTGTTCTTGGTATTGTTTTCCTTATTTTTCCCGATCTGATTTTGTCCTTAATTTTTTGATTTTGATTTTGATGTGTTTTCTTTTCTAATTACTATGTTCCTAAGTTATTTTTACTTGGTACTGTGTTCGAATTAATTTAGGAAAAAAATAAAAATTTTGAAATTATTAGATAACTGATTGGGTATTTGTTATTGGGGTGTGGGAAATAGAGACAGAAACCATGCCGAAGAACAAGGGGAAGGGAGGAAAGAACAGGAAGAGAGGAAAGAACGAAGCCGATGACGAGAAGCGTGAGCTTATTTTCAAGGAAGATGGGCAGGAGTATGCCCAAGTGCTTCGCATGCTCGGGAATGGTCGTTGCGAAGCCATGTGTATTGATGGGACCAAGCGTCTTTGCCATATTCGAGGAAAGATGCACAAGAAGGTCTGGATTGCTGCGGGTGATATAATTCTCGTTGGCCTCCGTGACTATCAGGATGACAAGGCTGATGTTATATTGAAGTACATGCCCTGATGAAGCTAGGCTTCTGAAGGCGTATGGTGAGCTTCCTGAGAACACGCGTCTCAATGAAGGTATTGCTGGAGGTCTTGATGAGGAAGATGATGGTGCTGGTGATGACTATATTGAGTTTGAGGATGAAGATATTGACAAGATCTAGACTTTTTTTTTGGGTTTTCATAGTTTAGTGTTAAAATGAGTGACTGTTGAGTGCTGATAATGAATGCTAGAACAAGGAATGTGCATTATAAACTTGAATCTGAGATGATATCCTGTTATTATTTTCATATAATTGCTGTTTCAATATCTCTCATGTGCCCTCTTGAACTGAACTGCTTTTGTTGTTGATAGCTAGTCTGGATATCCATATAGCTGATTTCTGTGTGTGTGTCAAGGTTTCCATGGTGTTGGACACGATGTTCCTCTACAGATTAGAAATTTGTTGAAGATTACTTACGAGCTACATTGCTTAAGAATGAGATGAAATTTCGCCCTAAATTTCCATTGAAACGTTCTGGTTTTGCTTTCTCTGTTTTGTTTTGGCTAAATAATGTATATTTTTTTAAATAATGAATGATTTTATAATATTAAAGTATCAACTGGAAATGGAATTGAAAACCTTGGTCTACCTGTAATCCTCATTTTTGCAGAGGTGCTACTCACCGTGCTATCCCAATCTTCCTATACATCATATGTGGCAAGTTACACATGAAATTGAGTCTAATTTCAGTGGCGGAGCTTCCAATATCTCATAATTTACATGTTGGTTTTTCACCATACAATACTTTTGATCTTTACTTATGCTCAAACCATCGATTTTGATTTGCGATAATTAAGTATCATGTTTCATTTCTATATTTTACTCTTTTTCCTGACAAGGGTGAAGCAGTCTGGTGCAACCTCAACCTGAAAAAATGAGTTCTGGTTCTCTTTTGCATTCGATTATATGCACAGACAATTCTTCTTCTCTAACAGAGAGAACTTCCATATTCAACTGATGTGGGTATAGCAGATCGATTGCAAACCCGCGTTTGGCTGAGCTCAAACTATACTATCCTGTAGCTTGTAACATACAAAAAATGTTAGGAGAAAGATATCAAAATCAATGATTAACATAATGATGCTCTTGAATATCTTAAAATTTTACTCATGCACGGTCTACTTGGTAAATTCCCTACAACATTTCAAGCCAGTAATATCACAAATTATAGTACAAGCAGCAGCCAGTTTTCCTTGATGATATCTGTGTATGAAAGATTATTATTTTCATCTCTCTGCAACAATCCAGCTTATGAACGCGGACTAGATTGATAGTTTCTTCCCATTTCCTTGCTACTGACTCGTAAGAAATGACATCTCTAGAAAGTAATAGATGATCCTTTTTAGGATTGAAGACTCAAAAATCCTTGGACTCGTCACTATATCCAATGAAGATGTGCTTCTCCCTTTTCTCATCAAACTTGTCTCTGTTTTGAGAAGGAACAAGAGCATAAGCAATACAGCCAGATTTTTTCAAATGACTGGCATCTGGTTTGCGGTTATGCCATGATTCAAATGGAGTTTGATCTCGAAACTGATTTTGTTTGTGAACGATTAAGATTAGAAGTTGCACTAATTGATGCAGGATATGGGCATGTTTATAACATTCTTCAGACACGTTTGACAAAAACCTTTGCTCAATGCCCTTTTGGACCCAAAGCATGAGGCCACCATTGTTGTTCTGATGAGAACGCATACTTTTCCCCTGTTAGTTGCTCTGAATTTCTAATTCTGATCTTCTCATTAGGAGAGAACCAGCCTTTAAGATACCGAGCACCTTCACCAGTAACAGTAACAGTAACAGTAACAGAGCATTTCATTTATTTTCTAAACCTGGAAGGCATTTCGGAGAAGAAAGAATTACAAATACAATTAACCTCGGAATACATTGCGAGAAGAAAAAAAATAGCAAAGACAATTAGCGAGTCGTGTATCGGGTAATGGATGTGGAGTTAATCAGGCTACCAGTTTCGCAGATTCCCACTCCGCAGCCTTCTTCAGGAAACTGTCTTCTTCCAGGACCATCTGGACAGGCAAGAAACCCATGCCATTGGCCATGGCTAGCATCATTAGCTTGGTCTCTGATTTGAACTCTTCTAAATCCACTGTCCCGTTCAGGTCGTGGTCAAATTGCACAAACAGAGAATCATAGACGCGAACAAGCTCGTCCGGGTCTGTTTCCACATCGACTCCAAAGTGGGTTTCGAATACCCTCAAGCACTGCAGCTCCTTCAACATTTCCCCATACGAAAGCCGGCCATCATGGTCCGAGTCAAGGTGGGCGAAGCGGTCACATATTTGCAGGTTGAATGCTTCCTCGTCCTCCATGAAGTTGACAATGGTGGCGCCATCAAGGATCTCCACACTCATTTTCGGTCTTAATTAGAGAAGGTTGAAAACCGTAAATTAAAGGGAAGCTTTAGAGAGAAGTAAGTTGATATTGAAGAGTCAGAAGGTGGCTTTGTGGTCTGTAAAGTAAAGAGAAGCTTCAGAGAGAACTGATGTGATGTTGATGAAGAAGAAGGTTGTCTTGTGCTTATTTATAGTAAGTTGAGGAGCACAAAGCCAGTTGATGCACAGTCAGGTTTCCATATGGTTTTTGCTTTTCCGACATGCTTCTAATCACGCTTTACAGCATCCATATTTGACTTTTCGCGTAATCTGCTGCTTCGAGGATCGGCATAATTTTATTATTAGAAGTATCTTAAACAGGTGAGGCATCAGTCATAATCTAATGGCAACTTAGCAAGGGTCCGTTCACAATTTTGGAATGGTGTACCATGTTCCGGCTTATCCCTTATCAAATTCAGTGGGCTAACCGTGTTTATAAAGTGGAAAATCAAAAGCAAGTTGACTTTGTCGAAGGTACTGCTAATTTCAAACCCTATCGTCAAAAGCAGCGTAGCGGTCAATTTCCCTTCTCGAGTCAAACCATGCCCCCACCACGACAGGTTTGATTTTACTTATTCTATGTGTTGTTTGTCCAATTGCTCAAAAAGGCATACTATGTTTCATACTATCTGCATGGAGAACGTGTGGGAGAAAGTGTCATACTATGTCCTGAGAACTCTATGCATATTGACAACGGTCTGGTCAGGAATTTTGCAGCCGATTTGGGGGTTTCATTTGTGGAGCCAAAGCGTCAATGAGGATGGTTTGGTGTGCTTCCTTATTGGGGAGGCAATACAGGGTATGTTTTGTACCTTACATAATGGATTATGCAAGCTAGATGGACAAATAATGACCGTTGTTGGGAAAGCATGTTAGGAGTTTTGGTGACCGAAACATTTGACAAAGACAGGGACAACATGTGTTGTAGTGTCAATGAATTCTTGTAGTGGGCTATGAAGTTTTAGGGCATATGATAGCAGCATATAGGGGAACCAAGTTAGATAGGAGATGATGCTGGGATACTATATGTTTGGGCTCTGATAGGTTGCTGATGACTTAGAAAACCTTGTCGAAACACTTTAACTTAAGAAGATGAAATTGATGATCGAAACTGAGTTGGTGTTGAAACCAATAACAATTTCTCATTTATTGCTTGCAGGTTACATATGGAACGTTGGGTGGGTTGAATGGATTTATGGGGATTCATTTGTTTCCTTAAAGTTGTTTGTATTTGCTTAGCAGGGGATGAGATCAATGGGGAATCCTTAACACTTGCAAGTAAATAATTGGCATGAGAGTGTTAGAAAATAATATAAATTATATTCTAGATCTCACCTAATAGTTTAAGCTTTTAGGTGAGATAGTTTCTCAACATGGTATCAGAGTCTTGTTGACCCAATGATTAAGAGTTCAAATCTCACCAGCCCCATTTTATTTGATAAAAATCAAGCACAAAATAATATAAGTCTGTGCAAGTTTCAAGCCCAAAAGGCTTTCATTTGAGGGTGTGTTTGAGAATAATATAAATCATATTATGAGACCTCACCTAATAATTTAAACTTTTAGGTGAGATGGTTCCTCAATATAGAGATTGTCAAGGTAATGGTTGTTGTGTCGTGTGTGACTTTGGGGGGTTGCATACAAAATTTTAGAGACATGAGAGTCTATAACACTATTGCATACTAAAAAAATATGTCACAACCTTGGTTCAAAAACAGGTTCACGATGTGAGTGTCAGCTGGAGATGGCAAAATTAGCTGACTGAATTATGGATGAATATGGACTAAACCGAAGGGCTCAATGTGAAAAAAGGGCATGTATGTGTAATGTTGGACAAACTTGGTGTGGGGATACTTTAGGTTTATTTTGACGAGGACATTGATTTCTTTTGGTGGGGTGTTAGAGTATAATATAATCATATTCTGGGGCCTCACCTATAAGCTTAAGCTTTTAGGTGAGATAGTTCCTTAACATGGTATCAGAGTCTTGTTGACCCAGCGGTCACGAGTTCGAATCTCACCATCCCCATTCTATTTGATAAAAAAACTAAGCACAAGGTGATGTGGGCATGTGCAAGTTTCAAGCCCAAAGAGCTTTCACTTGAGGGTGTGTGTTAGAGTATAATATAATCATATTCTGGGACCTCACCTATAAGCTTAAGCTTTTAGGTGAGATGGTTCCTTAACAGGAGGCTTGTAATAGTGTTAAATAAGCTATATATATGATATCAAGAAATGTTGCGTAAAAGATATAAGAGGGCAGTGACAACCCTTGAGGTAATGTCAGTCCATAACAAAGATAATATTAGTTGATTCGGTAGTGAAAACAGTGTAAATTGAATTCAATAAAGAAGGTAGTGCCCATAAATTCAACAACACACATTGGTCCGTCCAAGTCATGAGTTGTGACTTGGAATGAACATGGGGGTTGGATAATGGACTTTCCAAGATGACAACAAACACATCCAAAACTGACAATTGGGTGCTGGTAGTTAGACATGCACATTGTGGGTTAGTGGTGGCAGTTATAATTTTAGATCATAGGGTACAGGTGAGATCGTGAGAACACGAGGGAGAAATTGTCCAACAATTGTTGGAACATGGGTCACTAAATGTATGGGGAGAAAGTGCCCCCACTATGCCCTAGATAATATGGATGATGGTCCTGCCTTGTAACTCACTTATTTTTATCTATAAATAGGTTGAGAGACCTTAATTGTAGCATGCAATATTTGCGCGGAGCACACTTATATGGTGTGAATCTTCTGTTTACAAGATCAATAAAGGTTAAAGTTTTTCTGTATATATTGTGCACTTTCTTTGCATTCCTTTCTATTTTGTGTGCTCTACTTGCTTATTAACTTGTGAGAGAGGGGAAAACCCCCGGGGTGTGGAAATTCTTAGTTGAAGGCATACACAAGTGAAATGTTGAAGAAAATATGAGTGTAGCAGGGGGTTGATTTTGGGCGAAAAAAATGACCACGTGACATGCTTCATGGTGATTGTTTGTAGTGCAACAATCATCATTTTCGGAACAACACCCAACATGTAATATAAAATTTCAAGAATGTTTATTTTTTAATCACGCCAAGATTTCTACTAAAAATCTTGGGGAATTCTCCCCTGCGAGAGGTTTCAAGTTATCAAAAACATTACATTACATTTTTATTTTTATTATTTTAAAACCCGATCCAATCATCCTAGATCACAACAAACTCATCATAATCAATTCAACATATTATCTTCGATATCAGAATACATCTTAAATCATATAATAACGAAACATCATTCAAGTTTTTAGGGAATAAATATCTCGAATTACAGAATAATTTCACTCGGCTCAAATGGTTCATTAAACTCCCTTTACTACATACAAATCCTAACAAATTATTGAGAGAAATTCAATTCTGAAAGTCTCAGCACAATAAGTATTATGTGGAGCAATATTAATTTGATGAAGCAAAGCATGAGACCACCTTTGCTTTTCTGATGTCAGTGATGCGTCCTCTTCTCTTGGAAACTTGATGAGAATGCATACTTATCCGTTGTTAGTTACTCTGAATTTCTATTTCTGATCTTCGCATTAATGAGTGCACAATTGCATTAGGAGAGAACCAGCTTTTAAGATTCCGAGCACCTTCACCAGTAACAGAGCATTTCATTTATTTTCTAAACCTGGAACGCATTTCGGAGAAGAAAGAAATAACAAAGACAATCAACCTCGGAATACATTGCGAGAAGAAAAAAAATAGCAAAGACAATTAGCGAGTCGTGTATCGGGTAATGGATGTGGAGTTAATCAGGCTACCAGTTTCGCAGATTCCCACTCCGCGGCCTTCTTCAGGAAACTGTCTTCTTCCAGGACCATCTGAACAGGCAAGAAACCCATGCCATTGGCCATGGCTAGCATCATTTGCCTGGTCTCTGATTTGAACTCTTCTAAATCCACTGTCCCGTTTAGGTCGTGGTCAAATTGCACAAACAGAGAATCATAGACGCGAACAAGCTCGTCCGGGTCTGTTTCCACATCGACTCCAAAGTGGGTTTCGAATACCCTCAAACACTGCAGCTCCTTCAACATTTCCCCATAGGAAAGCCGGCCATCATGGTCCGAGTCAAGGTGGGCGAAGCGGTCGCATATTTGCACGTTGAATGCTTCCTCGTCCTCCATAAAGTTGACAATGGTGGCGCCATCAAGAATCTCCACACTCATTTTGGGTCTCTAGGGAAGGTTTAAAACCGTAAATTAAAGGGAAGCTTTAGAGAGAACTAACTCGATATTGAAGAGTCAGAAGTTGGTTTTGTGGTCTGTAAAGTAAAGAGAAGCTTCAGAGAGAACTGCTGTGATGTTGATGAATAAGAAGGTTGTCTTATTGAGGAACATTCCACAAAACCTTCCTAATTCAACATCTCAACAGTCACTTCCATTTCTAGCTATTGTTACCGTTAGAATATCTGTATAAATCTCAACATTTACTGTATATCTTTATTAGCATTCATTTGGCAATATTGCCTTACATAGCATACAAATGTGTATAAATTCAGCCAAGCTACATATGAATAAAGTGTGGTCTTTTTCATTGTATTTGTACATCTTCAAATTCTCTATATGGTATCAGAGGAGCCTCTCTCACACGAGCACATCGATCCATCCTCATTCAACACAATGTCTTCCCCTGCTGACCCAATAACAGCAACAAATCCCATCTCTCAACCCCCATCCACACCCGAAAATGTGCTGATTGCACTAAACATTACCTCTCAAATCAATGAAAAACTAAAACCATCCACTTTTCCCCAATGGAGAGCCCAATTTGAAGCTCTCCTCATTGGAGTACAATTTCTTGGATTATGTCACTTTGGAATTTCTCGGTGCCCATCTCCCAGCTGGCACTTCCAGCTCGGGACTTGAACAAAACCCATTGGGTTCGTCGGGGATAAGCTTATCCTCGGTGCAATTTTGGCCTCCACATCACCCTGCCATCACCCCCTCTCATCGCCCATCTGCCAAAAACTTCCCATGAAGCTTGGGAGAAGCTTCATCACATGTATGCCAACAAATCCGGAACAAGGGCCATGCAATTGAAGGAGGAACTTACTCTAATCCAACGCAAGAATCGGTCTGTCATGGATTACACTGCACACCGTGAAGGCGCTCAGCGACGAAATTGCTCTCATCGACCACCCAATTTCGGGACGACGACCTTACTCTATACATTTTGAACGGCCCTGGGTTCGACTTCGAGACATGGCTGTCTCCATCCGAGCACGACCCACCTCTCTGTCCTTTGAAGAACTGCACGATCTTCTCGTCGGCCACGACAACTACCTGAGACGTATGGACACCTCTACACAGCAGCTGCTTGCCTCTGCTAATTATACAAATCGCCACCGACAGCCACCTCATTCACCAAATGGATCCTCACGGAGAGGAAATTTTAGGCACAACGGGCCCAACTCCTCCACGGCTCGGTCCCAACCACTACTCCGGGCCCTTCAAGACTGCAAGGCGGTATCCCAACACTAGGCCCATCCAAAGCGACACTTTAACCCAAAGTGTCAACTATGTGAAAATATGGGCCATACAGCCAAGACGTGTCCAAATTTACGTCGTAATGAAATTATGGCAAATTGTGCAAACACATCCAGGTGCACAAAATCAGAAATGGCTTCTTGACTCTGTCGCATCACATAATATTACCGGTGACTTGAGAAATTTATCGATTCACTCCGAGTATGACGGCATCGATGAAGTGGTTATTGGTGATGGTACGAGGGTTTGAATGTCTCACATATTGGCTCCTTAACATTAAAAAACACCTATGCGAAATTTTGTCCTTAATGATACTCTTTGCGTACTCGATATTTCTAAAAATTTAATTTCGAGTGCATCATTTTACTTCTAAAAAATAATGTTTTTGTTGAACTTCACCCATTTCATTTTCTTGTGAAGGATCAAGCTTCGAGGGCGACTTTACTAAGAGGTGCATGTGAAGACGGTGTTTACCGGTTCCCGAATTCACCTGTTTGGCCCATCATCCAAAATGGTTGCCAATATGCACGAACGCACTTCCGTTGATGGTCGGCACAAGCGTCTTGGACATCCGTCCTCTAAAATTGTTCGCAATCTTGTCAATTTATTTTCTTTACCTACAACAAAAAACACAAAAAAAATTTTAATTCTTTATGTTCTTCTTGTTCTATTAATAAAGCCCATCAACTTCCTTTTCGATCCACAAGTATTCAAAGTCACGCACCTCTTGATACTCTTTATATCGATGTTTGGGGCCCACGCCCCTGCCTGCTGGTCTAGATGGCTCTAAGTATTATTTAATATTTGTAGATCACTACACAAAATATATTTGGTTTTATCCCATCAAAGCAAAATCTTGTGTCAAGACTATTTTTCCCCAATTTAAATTACTTGTTGAAAAAAAATTTCAGACACACATCAAAAGTATTTATTCTGATAATGGCGGTGAGTTCATTGGTCTAAAACCATTTTTTTCCACTCATGGGATTAGTCATTATACAACAGCCCCACACACACCACAACAAAATGGTGTCTCTGAACGTCGACACCGTCATTTGGTGGAAACTGGTCTTACTCTTCTCACCGATGCAAAATTACCTCTATCATATTGGCCTCATGCATTTCATCTTCTTTGCATATTTAATAAATCGTCAACCTTCCGCTCTACTTGAAAATAAATCTCCTTTTGAAGTTTTATTTAAACAAAAACCAAATTATCTTAAACTAAGAAAATTTGGGTGCATTTGTTATCCTCTTACCCGGCCCTACACTAATCATAAATTAGAGCCCAAATCCATACCTTGCATTTTTATTGGGTATTCCCTCACCCAAAGTGCATACAAGTGTCTTGAGCCCACAACCCAACGTCTCTATCTCTCCAGACACGTAATCTTTGATGAAACCCAATCCCTAAGTCCAATTGATCAGCCCACTTCGTCACTTGGTTCCTCTCCTCCTTCAACCGACACGCCGCTCACCTCTGTTCCAGTCCCTCCTCCAGCCACACCAGTGAATTCGGGGTCTGCCACCACCGTCCGATCGTCTCCTCCAGGTAACTTTCCTTCTTCTCTACACTCAATTACCTCTGATTTTTCTGATTATGCTTCATGCCCGTCCCGATTCTCAAACCGCATCTCATCTTCCATCTCCAACACACGCATCACACCACTCCGCGACCATGCCACCACCACCAAATTCCGAGCCACACCCAACCCCATCGGAAACCCACAACCAAACCCCCTCACCCAATCACCGAACACACCCCCATGACCACCCGATCCATGAACAACATCTACAAACCAAAACAATTACACACCGTGACCAAACACCCCCTTCCCCCACGGCCTTGAACCCACATGTGTAAGCCAAGCCTTGTCCCTGCCACCATGGCGTGCAGCCATGTCCGATGAGCTAACAGCTCTCATGAAACACGGCACCTGGGAACTAGTCCCACCGCCGGCCACCTGCAAACCCATCAGTTGCAAATGGGTCTTTAGGGTCAAAAGAACCTCAAATGGGTCTGTTGAACGTTTCAAAGCCAGATTAGTGGCCAAAGGGTTTCATCAGAGACCCGGAATTGACTATACCGAAACATTCAGCCCTGTAGTTAAACCTGTTACCATTAGATTGATATTGACCATTGCTGTTATAAATGGCTGGTCTTTGCGGCAAATGGACATCCATAATGCCTTTTTGCATGGACAGCTTGATGAAGTTGTTTACATGAACCAGCCACCCGGTTTTAAGGATCCTACAAAACCAGACCATGTTTGCAGATTACGCAAGGCAATTTATGGCCTCAAGCAGGCCCCAAGAGCTTGGTACTCCACTCTTAAAAGTGCACTCATCACTCTCGGCTTTATTAATTCCAAGGGTGATTCCTCTTTATTTATTTATCGCACTGGTAAAATTATATGCTATTTGCTTGTATATGTGGACGATATTGTGGTTACAGGTAATAACTCAGCCTTTGTGAGCTCTATAATCCAGCAACTCAGCTCAAAATTCTTTTTGAAAGACATGGGCAATCTTCATTACTTTCTGGGTGTAGAAGTCATCGCCACCGGTACAGGTTTATTTCTATCTCAACATCAATACATTCGTAATTTACTGTCTAAAACTAACATGATTGGTGCCAAGGATGTTTCCACACCTTTATCAACTAGTTCTTCACTGAAATTAGTTGACGGCACTGCTGCATTTGATAGCACAGAATTTCGTCGCGTAATTGGGAGCCTCCAGTATCTCTCTCTTACACGACCAGACATCTCCTTCGCCGTCAACAAGTTGTCCCAGTTCATGCACAAGCCAACTCACTCCCACTGGACGGCTGCCAAACGTCTACTCCGGTACCTCAAACACACCATATTTCATGGCATCCACCTGCGGAAGGACACCCCTTGGGCTCTAACCACATACTCGGATGCTGATTGGGCTGGCAACCTTGACGATCGAACCTCCACCTCAGCATACATCTGTTTTCTCGGGCAAAATCCCCTATCCTGGAGCTCCAAAAAGCAACGAGCCATTGCTCGCTCATCGACCGAAGCCGAATACAGGTCCCTTGCGAATGCAGCCTCTGAAACCATGTGGATCATGAATCTCCTGAATGAACTTGGACATCCACTCAAGGAACCTCCTGCCCTGCTATGCGACAACCTTGGGGCCACTCACTTGAGCTACAATCCTGTTGACCATTCCAGAATGAAGCATATCCAGATTGATCTCCACTTCGTGCGTGACTTAGTCCAAAAAGGTACTCTAAATGTCCACCATGTTCACACCACGGACCAGCTTGCCGACCTGCTGACTAAGCCACTGTCTCAACAAAGAACTGCCCTCTTAAGATCCAAGATTGGCCTTACTGACGGAAGCCCTATCTTGAGGGGGCGTATTGAGGAACATTCCACAAAACCTTCCTAATTCAACATCTCAACAGTCACTTCCATTTCTAGCTATTGTTACCGTTAGAATATCTGTATAAATCTCAACATTTACTGTATATCTTTATTAGCATTCATTTGGCAATATTGCCTTACATAGCATACAAATGTGTATAAATTCAGCCAAGCTACATATGAATAAAGTGTGGTCTTTTTCATTGTATTTGTACATCTTCAAATTCTCTATATGTCTTGTGCTTATTTATAGTAAGTTGAGGAGCACAAAGACAGTTGATGCAGAGTCAGAGATGTAGTTAGCATCCACCAGGTTTCCATTTGGTTTTTGCTTTTCCGACATGCTTCTAATCACGCTTTTCTGCATCCATATTTGACTCTTCGCATAATCTGCTGCTTCGAGGATCGGCAGCATGCAGCCACTAGAATTTTATTAAAAGAAGTATCTTAAACAGGTGAGCCATCAGTCATAATCTAATGGCAACTTAGCAAGGGTCCGTTTCCCCTAATAAAACTCGGTGGAAAATTAAATAAAAGTTGACTTTCTCGAAGGTCCAAAGATGGTGCTGGTAATTTCACACCCTCCATCAAAACCAGCGACTGCGGTCAATTTCCGTTCTCCTTCTCAGTCAGACCATGTTTTCCCGTTTTCTAAAAAACAAAGCTTATTTCTATAAGGATATTTCATTTGAATACTTGCTTTGGTACTTTTGAGGTCTTTTTTAGTTTTTTTTTAATTTCATCTATAATTAACTTTTTCAGCTCTCCTCAATATGGAGTTATCTCAATATTATATAATAGGTTATGGATTTTGCAAGTTTACTAAGATTGACTTGGGTTTTTTTTCATTGTTTTTTTTTCTTTTCAATTTCACCCTTCAATTATTTTGATAATTGGGATTTTTAGTTTTTTTCAATTTATTTTTCACGGGATTATCCTGGTCTCACGATAAGATTATAGATTTAGTGTGCTTGCTAAAAAAAACTTGCGTCATTTTTTTTTATTAAATTGATTTCTAATGCCTGCAAATGGAAGGATAACAAGCTTGTTTCAAATCAAAACCATCAAAGATCAAAAGCACTATATATATGAGAAGACTCTCAAAGTACTCAATTTTATTCTTTTATATCTCTCGCTGGTAAAAGAAACTACTATAACTCTTTATATATAAAAAAAAAAGCTATAAAATCCTAATAATATTGAATATGAAAAAATAATTTAGGGAAACAAATCCCCTTTAAATAGGAAAAATGCTGGAAAACAAACATCACAATGACATAACATCAAAATAAAATTGACTAAAGAAAATTATTAATTTTCTCAAAAAACTTTTGCATCGATCTCTTCGAGTTAAAAGGAATCTCATCCTCAAGTTCAGTCTTCAATTAGAAACATTCCTCTATCAAGAACATTCATTACATGTGAGTCATCACATCGTGAATCCCTAACTCTTTTATGTCAACTACATCATGGATCCCTAACAAAACATAGCATGGTAGAAGGTCTTCACAAAAATGTTAATCTATTTTGAATTCTATCGGTGATAAGAGTATAGAAAATCTTGATAATAAATTTTATTCCAATAATCAACATTATAGTCTTCTATAATTAGAACTTTAGAGAAGAAGACATCTTTGGGCCTGTTTGGAAGAGCGGTTGTGATAGCTTTTCAAAGTGTTTTTCGTGCCGAAATACATCAAAATGATGTATTTTTATTTTTAAAAAATTATTTTTGACATTAGCACATCAAAATAATCTAAAATCACCAAAACATTTTCATTTAAAATGAAAAAAAAATGAATTTCAGCAAAACAACGATTTGGCCGCAGTGCCAAACGGGCTCTTTATATAACTTAAAATAAGACAAATTCACACAATGGAAAACATTACTATATGCTTCTTGATAGTTTTTTTATGTAATATTTAGACATTTCATCCATATCCCACTTAATTGTAGAAATTTCGTTAAAGGTGATCATATTGTAGTTAACCATTTCTTCAAATTAAAGGTCAACAAGAGTTTTTTTTATTTGTTTTCTTATTAGGGAGCGAATTAGTCTTACTTTTTTTATAAGAACATTTGCATGTGGAACAGCCACCACCAAAGAAGATAGCAACCGGTGGTCTAGTCAACGTAGTGCTAAGCAAATCATGAGTTATATTTCACCACAAATCGGCCAGTAACAGAGCATTTCATTTATGTTCTAAACCTGCAACAATCCAGCTTATGAACGCGGACTAGATTGATAGTTTCTTCCCATTTCCTTGGTACTGACTCGTAAAAAATGACATCTCTAGAGAGTAATAGATGATCCTTTTTTAGGATTGAAGACTCAAAAATCCTTGGACTCGTCACTATATCCAATGAAGATGTGCTTCTCCCTTTTCTCATCAAACTCGTGTCTGTTTTGAGAAGGAACAAGAGCATAAGCAATACAGCCAGATTTTTTTCAAATGACTGGCATCTGGTTTGCGGTTATGCCATGATTCAAATGGAGTTTGATCTCGAACTGATTTTGTTTGTGAACGATTAAGAATAGAAGTTGCACCAATTGATGCAGATATGGGCATGTTTATAACTGTAAGAATTCGAATTGGAATTATTTCAGTATGTTGTATTCTTCATTTCTGTTACAATAGCATTTTAAATAGGAAAATATACAATGTAATAATATAATACATCTTTTTCTAACGGCTCTATAACGGCTCTATTTTAACACTCCCCCTCAAGTTGGAGCGTAGATATTTATCATGCCCAACTTGCTAATTGCGTCATAAAACACCCTTCCTGAGACTGCCTTTGTGAGCATGTCGGCCAGCTGATCTTCAGACCGAACAAACGGTAATTGTATAATTTTCCGATCAAGATTCTCCTTAATGAAGTGTCGGTCAACTTCAACGTGTTTGGTACGATCATGTTGTACCGGATTGTGTGCAATTTCAATAGCTGCCTTATTATCACAGTGTAGATTCATGGGTGTTCCATAATCAATTCCCAAGTCCTGTAATACCTGTTTAATCCATAGTAACTCACACACCCCATGAGCCATACCTCGGTATTCTGCCTCTGCACTTGATCTAGCGACTACTTTCTGCTTTTTACTTCTCCATGTGACAAGATTACCTTCTACAAAAGTAAAGTAACCTGATGTCGATCTTCTATCAGTCTGATTTCCTGCCCAGTCTGAGTCTGTATACCCTTTAATCTCATGAACTTCCTTTTTTGAAAAAAGTAGTCCTTTCCCTGGTGCACTCTTCAAGTATCGTAAGATTCGATATACTGCTTCCATGTGTTCTTCTCCTGGTGAGTGCATGAACTGGCTTACCACACTCACTGCATAGGCTATGTCCGGCCTAGTATGAGATAAATATATCAGTCTTCCCACTAACCGCTGATAACGCCCTTTATCCGTTGGCGTCTGTTCTTCCGATTCCCCAAGCTTGTGATTCATCTCCATAGGTGTGTCAACAGGTTTACAAGCCAGCATTCCAGTTTCTGTTAACAAGTCTAGCACGTATTTTCTTTGTGATAGACATATCCCCGTTTTTGATCTCGAGACCTCAATTCCTAAGAAATACTTTAGTTGTCCGAGATCCTTCATTTCAAATTTGGATGCCGAAAGCT
The DNA here is from genome assembly GCA_029204005.1 of Salix udensis. Taxonomy (NCBI): domain Eukaryota; kingdom Viridiplantae; phylum Streptophyta; class Magnoliopsida; order Malpighiales; family Salicaceae; genus Salix; species Salix udensis. Next base: position 2,208,906 of record CM055020.1, read on the forward strand.
GTTGTAGTGCTATTCTTTCCTCTGGGTCATCTCCTGTTAGAACCATATCATCCACATACACAATTAATGCCGTAATTCTGCCTTCTCTGTGTTTTATAAACAAGGTGTGATCCGAGTTGCTTTGTTTATAGCCAAATTCCTTCATTGTAGACGAGAACCTTCCGAACCAAGCTCGAGGTGACTGTTTAAGACCGTATAATGCCTTCTTCAATTTGCAAACTTCAGTTAAGGACTTGTGTTTAGCTCCAGGTGGTAGCTCCATGTACACTTCTTCTTCAAGGTCTCCATTGAGGAATGCATTCTTGACATCAAACTGTTGCAAGACCCAGTCTCGATTCACTGCTAGAGATATGAGAATACGGATAGTATTGATCTTTGCAACCGGGGCAAAGGTCTCTTGATAATCTACTCCATATTTCTGTGTATACCCCTTCGCAACCAACCTTGCTTTGTACCTGTCAATACAACCATCCGCTTTGAGCTTGGCTGTGAACACCCATCCGCAACCAACGGTCTTCTTCCCTTTGGGTAGTGCACACGGCTCCCAAGTGTTATTCCTCTGTAGTGCCTCCATTTCTTCGTTCATCGCCTTAGTCCATTTTGGATCTGCTAATGCCTCCCTGTACATTACTAGGAATAGATACAGTAGATAATTGATTAACAGAAACTGCATACGATTCTGACAATCTATGGGAAGACATAAAATTACTGATTGGGTATTTAGTCTTGGTTTTTGGATCAGGTTCATATTGTTTTCTCGGGACTCCTCTATTCGATCTCTGTGGGTATTTATTTTCCGTGTTTTCTATAAGGACAGGAACTTCATTAATCTCATTAAAAAATAGGGTTTAGCGATACCCGAGGGAGGCGAGGAGGGACATTACAGGGTTGATTCTTCGGTTAATGGTGTAGATGTAGGCACTTCAGTAGTCAAAGGGGGATCGTTACTGAGAATACTCTGATCTATGCAGAATTCCAAATCAGCATCCTGGTTTTGGATATTGGGAGCCACAGAAATTTCCCCAATATTTCTTTCAATAAGTCCTCCATTTTCTTCCACCTCAAATACCCCTTCATTCTCTTCATTGTTACTCTCCCCCTGAAGAGAAGGTCCATAAGTTTCCCCAGAATAGTATGGATCCGATTCCCGAAACGACGCATCCAAGGTCACATGCATCTTCTGACGTTGGGGATCATAACACCGGTATCCTTTCTGGAATGTGGAGTAACCTACAAAAACACACCGTTTTGCACACGGATCTAGTTTACCTCGTAGGACTTTTGGTATGTGAACATACACCGTACATCCAAAGATTCGTGGCTCGAGATTTGGGAGATGAGGGACGGAAAGCAGGGATTCCATCTTCTGTTGGGGGGTTTGGAATCCGATCACACTAGATGGTGTTCGATTAATTAAATAAGCAGCGGACTTTACTGCCTCACCCCAATAGACCTTCGGCATATGCATACCAAAAAGAGAAGCCCGAACAATTTCCATAATCTGCCTATTTTTCCGTTCTGCTAGTCCATTCTGCTGTGGAGTATATGTGCATGAGGTTTGATGTCTAATTCCATGATGGCTTAAGAAATCCCCTAAAAGATGATCCACAAATTCTTTACCATTGTCAGATTGAAGCGTACGAATCTGCCTTTGGTACTGGGTCATCACCATCCTATGAAATTCCTGAAAAGCTGCACCTACATCACTTTTATTTCGGAGAAGAGATATCCAGGTCATGCGAGTATATTCATCAATAAATGTAACAAAATAACGAGCATTAGAAAATGATGGAATTTTTGCAGGCCCCCAAACATCCGAGTGGATGACTGCGAAAGGTTCTAAACTTTTATGCAAACTTGGTAAATAGGGAATACGGTGACTTTTGGCTAGTTCACAAATTTCACAATGAAAATCCAAATTGCTTAAACCTGAAAATAACTGTGGTTGGAGCTTCTTGAGATACCCAAAAGAGAGATGTCCTAGCCTTCGATGCCACGACCATACAAGAGCGTGTTTTCGGTCTTGATTTTTACGTACGATGTGCTTGACTTAGTTTTGATCCCCCCTGTTTTACGTTAACTCCGAGTAATACTGAGATGTCCTCGTCTAACACCATAACCAAGAATCTTCGGGTTAGAATGTCCTGAAAAACACAAAAGAGAGGCCAAAAAGTGACAGTGCACGCAAGGGTAAAAGTAATTTGGGCTGATCGACAAGAGATTGTATGCAAGAGATGGAACAATGAGAACAGATATCTAGAGTTAGAGAATCGGTCAAGGTTATAGACCCTTCCCCTGTAATAGGGAGGTACTACCATTAGCCGTGCAAATAAGCCGGCGAGAGGAGGGTTTTAAGCACTTTAAATTACCAGAATCCCTAGCCATATGATCGGATGCACCTGTATCAATAATCCAAGTACTATTTTTTAGTAATGACGAGTTTGCGGAAGTTTTACCAATTGTGCTCGGGATGAACGACATTCGCCGTCGGTTGTGCACTGTTCGGTTTTTGTAAAATTTACTATACCTTTTTCGATATTTTTCCGGGATTTTTTCTTAAAATCCCACCAGTCTGGATAGCCAATAATTTCATAACATCTTTGTTTCGAATGTCCTATTTCACCACAGTAGAAACAAATCAACCTACCAAGGTTTTTATTTCCCGGACTAAATATCTTCACCGCATTTCTATTCCGATCAGCCCCCCCGTGTCCTCTGTCTATTCCCGTTTTTTCAAGCCTTCGGTCAGCCTCCACTTTCACTCTGAACCTCTCCCATGTCCTTTGTAGCTCTGATTTCATCATTTCCTCCCTCTGCTTGCTTTCTTTGAGGGCTTTCTCCAGCTCCTCATTTATCTTCTTTAGTGTCATCTCTTAAAGAGTGACTGCTCCCCCCTCTCGCTTTGAAATCCCGATTTCGGGCACGCAGGCGGTGGTGGTGGGATTTCACGACGATGGTATGAATGGGTGTTGATGGGTGTTGACGAGGCGCGCTGACGATGGTGTAGAAAGTGAATGGGTGTTGATGTCTGGAAGGTATAGGTGTTTAGCGATGATGGGTGTTATAGGTTGCTGTGTGGTTGCTGAGAGAGGTCTGGACTGCGACGGTGTTTTGGTGGTGTGTTGATTGGTTAGGGAAGGCTGATCGGTGAAAGGAGGAAGACGGCTGGGTATGGCTGGAATCTGCGGTGGTGACCGGTGTTGATTTCTGCGTTTATTGATGATTTTTCCGATGGGGTTTTTTTTTGATGGATTTTTTCGGATCTTTGCGATAAATTTACGGGATTCTCCGGTGAACGAGTAACTCCGGTGATAAACACTTACTTTGTAGCAATTAATTTCTGGTTTTTGAAACCGAGAAGAAGAAGAAGAAAAAAAATACGATTCAAAAGAAATTCGGGATTCGCTCTGATACCATGTAAGAATTCGAATTGGAATTATTTCAGTATGTTGTATTCTTCATTTCTGTTACAATAGCATTTTAAATAGGAAAATATACAATGTAATAATATAATACATCTTTTTCTAACGGCTCTATAACGGCTCTATTTTAACAATAACATTCTTCAGACACGTTTGACAAAAACTTTGCTCAATGCCCTTTTGGACCCAAAGCATGAGGCCACCATTGTTGTTCTGATAAGAACGCATACTTTTCCTCTGTTAGTTAATCTGAGTTTGTAATTCTGATCTTCTCATTATTGGGTGCCAAATTGCATTAGGAGAGAACCAGCTTCTAAGATACCGAGCACCTTCACCAGTAACAGAGCATTTCATTTATTTTCTAAACCTGGAACGCATTTCGGAGAAGAAAGAAATAACAAAGACAATCAAACTCGGAATACATTGCGAGAAAAATAAGAAGACAATTAGCGAGTTATGTATAGGATAATAAATGTGGAATTAATCAGGCTGCCAGTTTCGCAGATTCCCACTCCGCAGCCTTCTTCAGGAAACTGTCTTCTTCCAGGACCATCTGGACAGGCAAGAAACCCATGCCATTTGCCATGGCTAGCATCATTAGCTTGGTCTCTGATTTGAACTCTTCTAAATCCACTGTCCCGTTCAGGTCGTGGTCAAATTGCACAAACAGAGAATCATAGACGCGAACAAGCTCGTCCGGGTCTGTTTTAACATCTACTCCAAAGTGGGTTTCGAATACCCTCAAACACTGCAGCTCCTTCAGCATTTCCCCATACGAAAGCCGGCCATCATGGTCCGAGTCAAGGTGGGCGAAGCGGTCACATATTTGCACGTTGAATGCTTCCTCGTCCTCCATGAAGTTGACAATGGTGGCACCATCAAGAATCTCCACTCTCATTTTGGGTCTGCAGGGAAGGTCGAAAACCGTAAATTAAAGGGAAGCTTTAGAGAGAACTAACTCGATATTGCAGAGTCAGAAGGTGGTTTTGTGGTCTGTAAAGTAAATAGAAGCTTCAGAGAGAACTGCTGTGATGTTGATGAAGAAGAAGGTTGTCTTGTGCTTATTTATAGTAAGTTGAGGAGCACAAAGACAGTTGATGCACAGTCAGGTTTCCATCTGGTTTTTGCTTTTCCGACATGCTAGCTTCTAATCAAGCTTTTCTGCATCCATATTTGACTCTTCGCATAATCTGCTGCTTCGAGGATCGGCAGCATGCAGCCACTAGAATTTTATTAAAAGAAGTATCTTAAACAGGTGAGCCATCAGTCATAATCTAATGGCGACTTAGCAAGGGTACGTTCACAATTTTCCCCTAATAAAATACGGTGGGCTAGCCGTGTTTATAAAGTGGAAAATTAATAAATGAAAGTTGACTTTCTCGAAGGTCCAAAGATGGTGCTGGTAATTTCACACCCTCCATCAAAACCAGCGACTGCGGTCAATTTCCGTTCTCCTTCTCAGTCAGACCATGTTTTCCCGTTTTCTAAAAAACAAAGCTTATTTCTATAAGATACTAGCCAATTGCCCGCGCGTTGCCGCGGGTATTTTTTTGTATATAATTTACCATAATTAAATCTACAATGATAAATTTATATGATATAAGAAAAAAAAGTTATAGATTAGGAGATAAAATGTTTAAATTTTTGAGTTGAGTTTGTCACGTAAGCATAGATTACATCTTTTCGAATATAGATATTGCGTCATAAACGATTACAAAAGAGCGCGTATTAACATTAGAAAAAAGAGTAAAATATTTGAATAAGAGAAAAAAAACAACTGAAATCATTATTGGGCAGATTATAAAATTATAAAAATAAATCAATAGAAAGTGAAAAAAAAAACAAAGGGAAAAGGAAGCAATATAAATTTAAAATATTATAACAATAACAATATCGGAGTCTTAACATCTAAAATTATTATTGGCGCTAGAATAAAAAACAACAAAAAATTATTAAATTATACCGAGGGGAAAAAAATAAAAAGCATGAACAAAACAAACGAAGCAAGAAAAACCAATTAAAAAAAATTATTATTATTATTATTATTATTATTATTATTATTATTATGAAAGAATAAATAATCATCGCTATTACTTGGAAAGAAAAAAATCAAATTATCGGGAGGGCAAACAAATAACAAAAGAGTAAGAATGAAAAATAATTAAATCATGATTATTATTATTATTATTATTATATATTATTAGTAATTAATAATTAATAATTCATGAAACTATTATTTTTATTATTATTATAATTATTCTAGAAAGACAAAATTAATATAAAAAAAATAGAAGCTAATATCACATAAGAAATAAACATTATAAAAAGAAATGACTTAATAAAAAAACAATTAAAAGAATAAGGACCAAAACAAAAAAATAATATATATAAAATTAATTCCACTTGAAGGATTAAATTAAAACAAAAAACCGAATTGGAGGACCAAAAATAAATAATAGCAATTGCTATCATTTGAGAAAAAAATCGAAGAAGAGGGACTGAAATCAAACTTTGTATATATTACCAATATCAATTGGAGGACCAAATTAAAGAAATCCAAACATCTGTATCGGAAAAAATTGAAGGAATTAAAAATAAATGCAAAATCAAAAAGTATAAGGATCGAAATAAAAAACTTCTTATATAATCAGTTTTAATTAAAGGGCACAATTGAAAATCATAAAACTTTAATTTCCATAAATCAGTCATAAAGACGAAATAAAAACTTCAGGGACCAAAATCAATTTCTCACAACTATCAGGGACCGGATCATACTTTGCCGCGGGAGGAGAGAGAAAAGCAACCGCCGGTGAAAAACCGTCCGCCGACGCTCACTCGCGCATACATGACGGGGAACGCGCCGCGACGGACGATAGAGGACCTTCGAGCGCATCTTTTACGCACGGCGGGACGTTCATTTCGACGCCGGGAAGACGCCGTACGCGCCGCCTAAAGGGCGCGTTCGCCTGGAACGACGCTGTCGCGGCCAGGCGACGCGCCAGCTGCCCCCCTGGCTAATGACATATAGAACCCTGTCCCCGCTGGTATTTACGAAAATACCGGGGGGAAAAAGACGACGCGAGCCCCGTTCATCGTGCGATTTTTTGTCTTTTTTCGGGGCTTTATCCGTCGGTGCACCGTGCACAAAAATGTGAAAAACCGACGGAGCCCCTGTGTCCTGTGCGCTGTTTTGTCGTTTTCGGGGGCCAGAGGCGTCAATTCACTGTGCACATTGCGGCTATTAAAAAAAAAAAGCCAAAAACCGAAAATACCCCCATAAAATATACACAAACTGCCGGAGCACCAGGGTTAATCTCGCCTGTGCACTGCCACAATCCACAGTGGATTGTGAGACAGTGCACAGTACACAATCCACGCCATTTAGAGAGTAGTTAATTTCATTTGAATACTTGCTATTGCTATGGTACTTTTGAGGTCTTTTTTTAGTTTTTTTTTTTTTTTTAATTTCATCTATTATTATTAGGTTCATTAAAAAATGGTATTATTTACTTTTTCAGCTCTCCTCTATGGAGTTATCTCAATATTATATCATAGGTTATGGATTTTGCAAGTTTACTAAGATTGATTTGGGTTTTTTTTCATTGTTTTTTTTTTCTTTTCAATTTCATCCTTCAATTATTTTGATAATTGAGATTTTTAGTTTTTTTTAATTTATTTTTCACGGGATTATCCTGGTCTCACGATTATATAGATTATAGATTTCGTGTGCTTGCTAAAAAAAAACTTGCGTCATTTTTTTTTATTAAATTGATTTCTAATGCCTGCAAATGGAAGGATAACGAGCTTGTTTCAAATCAAAACCATCAAAGATCAAAAGCACTATATATATGAGAAGACTCTCAAAGTACTCAATTTTATTCTTTTATATCTCTCGCTGATAAAAGAAACTACTATAACTCTTTATATATAAAAAAAAAGCTATAAAATCCTAATAATATTGAATATGAAAAAATAATTTAGGGAAACAAATCCCCTTTAAATAGGAAAAATGCTGGAAAACAAACATCACAATGACATAACATCAAAATAAAATTGACTAAAGAAAATTATTAATTTTCTAAAAAAACTCTTGCATCGATCTCTTCGAGTTAAAAGGAATCTCATCCTCAAGTTCAGTCTTCAATTAGAAACATTCCTCTATCAAGAACATTCATTACATGTGAGTCATCACATCGTGAATCCCTAACTCTTTTATGTCAACTACATCATCATGGATCCCTAACATAACATAGCATGATAGAAAGTCTTCACAAAAATGTTAATCTATTTTGAATTTTATCGGTGATAAGAGTATAGAAAATCTTGATAATAAATTTTATTCCAATAATCAACATTATACTAGTCTTCTATAATTAGAACTTTAGAGAAGAAGACATCTTTATATAACTTAAAATAAGACAAATTCACACAATGGAAAACATTACTATATGCTTCTTTGATAGTTTTTTTTATGTAATATTTAAACATTTCATCCATATCCCACTTAATTGTAGAAATTTCGTTAAAGGTGATCATATTGTAGTTAACCATTTCTTCAAATTAAAGGTCAACAAGAGTTTTTTTATTTGTTTTCTTATTAGGGAGCGAATTAGTCTTAATTTTTTTATAAGAACATTTGCACGTGGAACAGGCACCACCAAAGAAGATACCAACTGGTGGTCTAGTCAACGTAGTGCTAAGTAAATCATGAGTTATATTTCACCACAAATTGGCCAGTAACAGAGCATTTCATTTATGTTCTAAACCTGGAACGCAATTCGGAGAAGAAAGAAATAACAACGACAATCAAACTCGGAATACATTGCGAGAAAAATAAGAAGACAATTAATCAGGCTGCCAGTTTCGCAGATTCCCACTCCGCAGCCTTCTTCAGGAAACTGTCTTCTTCCAGGACCATCTGGACAGGCAAGAAACCCATGCCATTGGCCATGGCTAGCATCATTAGCTTGGTCTCTGATTTGAACTCTTCTAAATCCACTGTCCCGTTCAGGTCGTGGTCAAATTGCACAAACAGAGAATCATAGACGCGAACAAGCTCGTCCGGGTCTGTTTCCACATCGACTCCAAAGTGGGTTTCGAATACCCTCAAACACTGCAGCTCCTTCAGCATTTCCCCATAGGAAAGCCGGCCATCATGGTCCGAGTCAAGGTGGGCGAAGCGGTCGCATATTTGAACGTTGAATGCTTCCTCGTCCTCCATGAAGTTGACAATGGTGGCACCATCAAGGATCTCCACACTCATTTTTGGTCTCTAGGGAAGGTTGAAAACCGTAAAGTAAAGGGAAGCCTTAGAGAGAAGTAAGTTGATATTGAAGAGTCAGAAGTTGGTTTTGTGGTCTGTAAAGTAAAGAGAAGCTTCAGAGATAACTGCTGTGATGTTGATGAAGAAGAAGATTGTCTTGTGCTTATTTATAAGAAGTTGAGGAGCACAAAGCCAGTTGATGCACAGTCAGGGATGTAGTTAGCACCAGGTTTTCATTTGGTTTTTACTTTTCTGAGATGCTTCTACTGCATAATCTGCTGCTTCGAGGATCGGCAGCAGCCACTAAAATATTATTATTAGAACTGTGCTCAGTCATAATCTAATGGCAATGGCAACTTAGCAAGGGTTCAGCATTGTCTACAAAGTGGGTGTATGGGTTTTCGCCTAATCAAATTCAGTGGGCTAACAATGTTTAATTAGTCGAAAGTCAAAACAAAGTTGACTTTCTGGAAGGTCAACAGATGGTGTTGGTAATTTCAAGCCTATCGTCAAAAACAGGGACAGCGGTCATCTTCCCTTTTCTTTCTCAATCAGACCAGTTCTTAGGTCACAAAATTGCAAATTACATTACTATTACAAAATATACTAAAAAGTATTGATATATGTGGGTGGACCTTCTAGCTTTGAGATCTCAAACAAATTTGAATTCTTATGACACTAGTACCATTAACATTTTGGTATATTCACACATTGTAATGATATATAGGTTATGATTGAAGGATATACTTGTATTCTAATGAATTTTTTATATGTCGCTTTACTATATTAATTAATTTAGACTTGGTTTGGAAGGTTTATCTAACCTTCACCTCGACATTTACTCTTGAAGCTCTACGATGCAAGGTTCAGTCATTGCATATCATTTTATTAGCTCTATTAGTCTTTAAATTAGGTTAGGAGTTTGGTCAGAGACAAAGAAGGGGAAAAGTGACAGTTTTTATCTAATGAATTAAGGATTGAATAAATGTGCTTAAATTATAAAGAACAACGCATATAAAAAAGAAGGGGAGGTGGTTCAGAGAACCCTAATTTTAATATATTTCTGAATGAATCATATATATATATATATATATGTATATATAAAGGTTAAGTTTATGCTCCATTTTATTTTATTTCCCTTGTCAGATTATCAGAAATTCAATCACTAGAAATTAATTTAAAAAAGAGGGAAATATATACAAAATAAAACTAAAAAGACGTAAGACTTTAGTTGTGGTGTTGGTTTTTGAAATGTTTAGTAACGCTTTAAAAATTAATATTATGTTTTATTTTTTACAATTTATATTTCTTTATTAAAATATAAACCACAATTAAAAGCCCACCCAAACTGACACAATTGTAGTCTTTAAATTAGGTTAGGAGTTTGGTCAGAGACAAAGAAAGTGGGAGAGATGTAAACGTGTTTGGGATTGCAGTTAGATTATTGAAAATATTTGAAAGTTATTTCAGTCTTAATTTTTTAAACTTTTTTGAATATTTATAATAAAAATAAATTCTTACAAAAATATTATTTTAATTTGCTTACAAACAAAAGCACTTTAAAAACTGATTTCTACGTGACTAAAAAAATCAACATAATGTCGTTGACCGTTATTAGGGCAAGACAAAGAGAAGCACCCCAACGTGTGAAACGAAAAAGGAGCCTGGTGGTGTTAATTTATTGGTCCACCTTTAAGAACCCTTGAAAACAGCATTAACGGGAAATGCTCGTCATCTTCTTGGGAACGCCCTCTCTCTCTCTCTCTCTCCCCCTCTCCCTCTCCCTCTCCCTCACCCTCTCTCTCTCTCTCTCTCTCTCCCCCTCTCTCTCTCCCTCTCCCTCACCCTCTCTCCCTCTCCCTCTCCCTCACCCTCTCTCTCTCTCTCTCTCTCTCTCTCCCCCTCTCCCTATCCCTCTCCCTCTCCCTCACCCTCTCTCCCTCTCCCTCTCCCTCACCCTCTCTCTCTCTCTCCCCCCCCCCTCTCTCTCCCCCCTCTCTCTCTACCCCTCTCCCTCACCCTCTCTCTCTCTCTCTATATATATATATACATATATATATATATATATATATGTATATATATATGTCTCGTCAGTCCTTTTCTATGCCCTTTTATATAATACTCCACCCGTGTGTTTCAAGTTCTTGCTAGAACAGCACACTAGCTAGTCTTCTCCGCTTTCCTTGTGTAGCTAGCTGCTGCAACCCTTTCTTCATTGAACGGAGAGATAAATCGAAATGGTTCTCATGCTGATCAAGAAGGACGAGGATGAATTGTCCGGCAGGAGATCATACGTGCATGCTACACACTCAGTATTTTTTTCAAGTTTCTTTGGTCGAAAGAAGGACCATTTGTGAGTGGGGTTTGCTTTAGGGTGCTTGGTTTGGATGAAGATCCATCGATCGAGAGGCAAACGTATCAAGAGTTCAGTGGCGTACATGGGAAAGCCAGGCATTTGAAATGATCCTTTTTTTATTATTATCTTTGCTTATTATATGTTCGTGTTCTTGATTTTGTTTTTCCTTGTCAAGCTATGGTCTATAAAATATGGCGAATAGGGATATATCTGCTCGTAGAATTCTGCAATGAAAGAAAGTAGTAAGGTTTGGCTAGGTTATCTCTTCTCTGCAATTTGCAGTTTCTTTTTCTGTTCTGTCATCCTTTCAGTATATTAGTTCATCATTTCTTGATGCCGACTGTTATGATGTATAATTATATTTTCAGAAGCTCATTTACTATTTCAGATCGGTGGATAAATTGTTCATAAGGGATCTCCTGTTCTTAATTGATTTGCAGTAAGAGAATTCAGCAGGATGAATTAGGAAGTGCCTATTACCTAACCCATTAATTTCCAAATTAACCATACAAGGAAGTCTAGAACCGTGTGAGCAAAGTCCTCATGCTTCGCCTTTCAACTCAGCTTGGTCCTACATGTAATTTTGGTTGGTGTGCTGTTGTATCAGTGGACGAATTTAAACATACTTATTTGCTACTTGTCATCGTTTTGAGCCTTCACCCACCACAATGCTTAACTTTGAAGTATACATACATTCATACATATATACATATATATTTAAATGGGTTTTCGATTTAGATTGCAGGTATCTCGACTAAATTATTAAACTCGTATTTTTATATCCATAAAAATTTCCCACATAAAAACATGATAAATAGAATTCGAGCCTAAACTTTTAAATCTAAGACTTTTACTACTAGAGCATGTTTGTTAGTGTGATTGAGGTTTTTTTTAAAAGTATTTTTTGTTAAAAAAAATACACCAAAATGATATTCTTATATTTTTTTTAAAAAATATTTTTAATATCAGCATAACAAAATTAATCTAAAAACACCAAAAAAAATGAATTTAATACAAAAATAATTTTTTTTTCAAAAATACTTTTTAAAACACAATACCAAACAGTTACTAAACTTGAAAATGATCTATAACGATCTATAGCTTCAAAAACAATGATATTCAATATAAAAAATCAAGCACTCTAAAAGTTAAAAGAAAACACTCTCACTCACTTTTAAATTCAATGAACGCACCTTATTGTCAAATTGCGATGTAATGCATGTTTTTCAGCATGAAAACTAAAGTAGCATCAAAAATCTTTTCCCCGGTTGAATTTCAGTATCTAGGTTTATAATATTTAATATATATAAACAAATGGTCTCGCAATTCTACTTCAATTCAAATCCAAAATAAAATATTAGACATTAATGATCTAATAAATAAAAACTCCTCAAAGGACGATTCTCTGGTTAAGGTAGGGCATGAAATAGCGTATCGTCCGTCAAATTAAGGTGTAGATTAGGTAAGATTATTAGAAAAATATATGGGGGTAAGTAAGAGTATATTAGTTTTGCACGTAGTGTGTGTCGGGTGTTAGGACATTTCAAAAAAATACGGCTAGCATCACGCCCGAGGCTAATTGCTTGTTGACTCCAACTCTTCTCCAATATATATTTTTGTTTTTGTTTTTTTAGTTTTGAGTAAACCCTACTCTCTTTAAATATTCTTGGTAAGACTGGATTAGAGGAGTAAAATCTCGGTTATTTTAAATTTTTTATAAAATAAATATGTTCTGACTTGAACCCGAGACTTACAAGATAAATTTGTTGGATCATTAATCCAACGTTGGGCTTATATGAGAATAATTATGTGTTTGTGGACTGTCAAATAAGATGAAGCCTAATTAAAAATGATCTGCTAAGTATTTTTTAAGCAATTGAGTTTTGATGTATCTAATAGGGTGTGGACCTTTAATGTGTAGAGATTACGGGGTTATTCCTATTTTAGTGATGGACTAAAATAGGAATACCAAAGGGTAGGAATGCCAAAAGACATGAATACCAAAAGGCACTTGGTTGCCTATATATATGGTCATGATCCCCAGATTACACGTTCGAATATTCTCATACTAACATCCCATTATCAGAGAGAAAACTAAGGTTAAGGTAGAGAGAACAAAAGGGCTCTCAAAGGAGAACGTGTTAATCTGGAAGGTCATCCGTACGACTCTAGATAGCGACTTCCGGATATGGATTCAGGTACGCTTCCGCTTTATAGTTTATGCAGTTTATTCGTTCTTGATAATTCGACATGAATACAATTTCTATATGTTATGAAATGCTAGATTTAACAAAATATTCTTAAACACTTTTTCATTGTATATCGTTTCTAGTAAAATACTATCTTTTAGCAATTCATCAACAGCCGGCCCTAAAGTTTTGTGTTAGTCCTTGTGATTGTAAAAGTTTTTCAAATATGTTTTTAAAATTATAAATTCACTCCTTCAAAATACTTGGAAACAAAATGCTTTTTATTCATCATAATACCCCCTCGTGATCTAGAGTATATTTATCTTTCCTCATAAGGTATATATATATGAGAAAAAAAGATATTATGAAATTATTTTATTTTCATATAGACATTAACATGTGCTACGTTCAAGAATGTGAAAGTTTGGAGAAAATAAAATACCATACTTACACTTTCTTCACTAAAAAAAAAAGGCTTTCATTGGCCACTAAAAAGCTCTAATCCTCATCCAAGTGACGATACGTTGGATCTCCACCTGCATCTCAACTCATTTATTGTGTTTTTTTTATTTAACTATTAAATAAATTTTAAAAACACTAAATCTCCAATAAAATCCCCACAAGAAAAAACCAAAATCTTATTGGTTCTTACATCTGCAATATATATGTATTATCGATAAAAATTCATCGGTACATTTTATTTTTTTTGGCACTAATATTCTATTGGCAGTACTAATTACTAATGAAAATATAAAAATGAATAGAAAATCCCAAATAAAACCTTTTCCAATTAGATGTTCCTGTAAATAAATCTGTCGGGGACATAAATTGCCAACAACATTTTCATTAATTCGGTCTTTTCCAGTTTCCTTGGACGTAGTGAGCCTTTGCTAAATGATAATGTTTTTCTGCTATATTTAAATTTAAAACTCGTGTCTACGTGCGTGCCTGTTTGTTAATTTGTGATCATTTTTTTCTGCTTTAATAAATTTTTCGTGGGAAATGTAACGGGGACTTTGAACGTTCAACGACAGGCGTGCCTTGTACATTTGATCAAACATTGGATAAACAAAATTATTATGTAATGTTTGACATTACAGCAATGCCGAAAGATTATTTTTTGCGCATATCTCAATTAATTTTATGAGTTTTAAAATTAATAATCATATAAGTTTATAGTAATTATCATATTAGCAATTATATGACTCGAACTTTAAATCACATGAGAATCAAATCCTTTAATTTTCAAGATTTTATCACTAGATCATCTACTAGATAATTTGAATTTTTATTTTAACGCCCACGAGAAAACTCATTCCACAGTATTCACAAGCACGGAGCATATTATATTTGAACAGTAAATTTAGTTTTTCTTTTTTCTAACTCTAATTTCTTATAAAAAAAATAGAATATTAATTTGTTGTTTAAACCGATGTTTTGATTTATCTTTTTAAGGTTTATGAAGGGAAAAGTTCAAGTTGACTTTGACAATTGATCTTGATTACTTTGAAAAATAAATTGGGGGTCACGTCATTAATTTTTAAAAAAAATAAAGGTCAGGTGTCTGCCCGTCTTAATGGAACTAGTAATGTTTGATTATTTTTTTAATTTATATTTTTTAAAAAAAAACTTTGTATTTTATATTTTCATTAATACCCTTTCTCTGTATTTATTTTTTTAATTGATTTAAAACCAAACTGATTAGGTTAACCCGAGATCATTGGGTTTGACTATAGACCAGACTTAAAATTTTGGTTTAACCAAAAGCAAGACAAAGTAAACACGCAAAATAGATTGAACTAAAAAACACGAAAAACATAAAATTTCTTGACAAATCTAAATTAAACACACAAAAAATGAAGAATACAATGAATGCTCTTTGTAAACCTAGAAAGTGTAACTCTTATCATAGATAAAATATAGCAAAATTAGGGACATAGAGAAGTTATAAATCATGCAAGAACAAATAATCTAGCATATATTTAGTTGACATGGTTCACTAGTCTAACAAGTTTAACACTCTTTTTTCTTGATTTCATCTATAAACATTAGGTTAATTGAGAATTTAATTATATAATTGTCTTTATTTCACTTTCTATAAGCTTATCATGGTTTTAAAAAATATCTTGGTATTGGATTGATGTTTAATTTTACGATCATTTATTTTTATTATCATATAATTAAATAAAAAATATTTGAAAAAAAATTATAATCCCAGTGAAGTTTATAACCTAGTTCACGAGTTTGATATGCTAGCCTGAGCTACCCAATTCACAAGTTGATGAGTTTATCACCCGATTGTGTATATTTTTTTATTTCATCATTCAATATTAGATTGATTAGAAAATATATTGTGTTTTTTTTTTGTATAGGGTTATCAAAATTTCAAATAAATGAATAGTTATAGGGGGTAAGCATCCAATGAACCACATTCATGACATGCTGAATTACTGAAACTAATTTGAATCTATAAAATTAATTAATTTAAATTAATTCCCACATGTTTTAATTAAAAATTTTAAATTAAATAAAAAGCTGATATAACAGATTTTAAATATTGACAAGATAGGATAAAATGTAAAAAATTATGAACATTGATATTTCATTGCTATCTTAACAGATATTATATCCAAATCATGTAAAAAAAACTTATAATCGCGACAAAAAAAGAATTTTTTTGAAAATAATGTAATTAAATCACAATCTATTCATTAATTATTCTTTGAAATACGTGTAATAATAAAATAACATATTGCCAAGCTAAATTAATGCTTTTCCGATGCTGCCAGTCTAATCTTCTCTTATATCGCGTTTGGAGAAAAAAGCAATATCATCATTTTTTAATAACGTAATTTGCCAGGCTAACGATGTAAAAAGGCGATGGTCCAGTTAGATCAACCCATCAGACCATACGAGTCCAGGTGGCACCGGCCTGTTAACCTTCCACTGCCAGGAGGGGGAGGTTATCGCTGCTCTGTGAAACCAGCCTCACGCATTGCCCCCCGCTTTAGGAGCGGCGTGACCCAAGCCTTCGCCTGGATCACGAGGCTCGGCTCCAGGCTTGGAACGGGCAAGCCAGAGATTAGTCACACAAGACTCGGCCATCTGGACAGGATCAATGTCCACATCACCCTGATGCCTCCACTTGGATCACAAGCCCACGCTACCGAGCTCGGCGAATCGAATTGTTTTGCGTGTCGTTTATACGGACTAGAGAAGGCTAAGGTTTAGTCGATGTGGGATTCTGCTCCTCCCCTGTAGTCTCCACTACGTGTCGTTTGTATTTTTTATTTTTTTTAAAAACATTTAATTTAAAATAAAAATCTTACAAAAAAACAATATTTAATGGAGATAAAATTAAAACAAATTATAAAGCTCAATATTTAATCATTCATATATGGTGCAAGCCATGAGACTTAAACAATCTCTTACAAAAAAGAAGAAGCAAAAAACAACATGATAACGTGATTAAAATGTCAAAATTAGTCACCTTGATAATGAGACTAAGATATACTCACATAAGACAAATCAAAATAAATTATGAAACTCAATTTTTTAACCGTTTTAGTTTTGAATAATGAAAATTAAGATAAAATTAAAAAAAAAAACTTGAGTTTACTTAGATTAACCATTTAGGCACAATACTCAAGTCATGAGACCACAATAACATAATAATAAATAAATAAAATAAATTATAAGGTTTAATTATCAATCAACTTGATATTAAAATATTATATTAGAAAAAATAATTAAAAACATACTTCAATAAATCAAGTTAACTTTCTAAATCTATACTCCAATAAGATAATAAGATTAAGATAATTTAATAAAAAAATAAATTAAATATTAAAAAGTAAAAAAAATATTTTTTTTAAAAGTATTCAAGTGTTTTGTAAAGATGGGTGTATTAAATCTCCTCTCTTTTAGTTTATAATTAATTAATATTGTAAAAAAATTCTATACTCTTGACATTTTTTTTTATATTTAAAAAAAAATCAAAACCGCGGTAGAGCAAAGACAATAAACTAGTTCTAACAAAAGGTTATTTTAAAAACGAAGACTAAAAACTAATGAACAGTTGCAGTTTCGTCCCTCTTCAGCTCCTCACTTTCCATTTCATAAAAAATTCCATCCCTTCTCCGACACCTCGCACCTCAGGGAGAGAGTCCACCACCTATTTTCTTTCTTATTTCTTTCCCGTTAAAGCCTTGATTACCCGGAATAATCGGGTCCTTTTTTCTTCTTCTTTGTCATCCATTTCTTTCAGAAATCGTTCCCTTTTTTTGTTTTTTTCTAGAAAGACAGGAAGAAAACCCAACATCCTCTTCAATCATCATCATCCCCCTCCTTTTCTCTCTGCTTATCTCGTACCAGGAAGATCTGTTTTGTGGGTTCTGTCCGAACGAAGCTTGTGCTTTTCTTTCTTGGTCCCTCTCGTGGTTTCTTTTTATCTAGTGATTGGAAAGTTTAAACCTTTCTTTGTTTTCATCATGGATTTTATTTTTTATGAATGAATGAATGACACAAAAGCGGTCTTCCATTTCCCTACTGCTCACCTGAAGCCTATTCAATTTAAGCTTAGAAATTGTCCATTTCTTTATGTTTCCAGGCCATTTGTGGCCTTTACACATTTGATAAAAGCAAAAGAGAAAAACAGAGCCTCCTCCTTCCTACCTTTTCACCACTTCTCTGGTTATCTTCGCTTTGTTGATCTATCAAACACACACACATATATAGAGAGAGAATGTACCATACAAATAGCAAAAGAGAATTTTCCATAAAATTCCAACCTCAAATGCAAATATTGAGGCCAAGCATCCATTCAAGAAGGGCAAATATAATAGTCAAATTCCAAGACCTTTATGGGTTCGCTGTGGAGGGGAATGTCGATGATGTTAATATATTGAACGAGGTTAGAGAGAAAGTGAGGCAACAAGGGAGGGTTTGGTGGGCTTTGGAAGCTAGCAAAGGTGCTAATTGGTATCTGCTGCCACAGGTTTCTTCATTAGCTGAAGGAATTGCACTGAAATCTTCCCTCAAATTGTCTACCTTAGCTAATGCAATCACTTTAAAGAGGCTTATAAGGAAGGGGATACCCCCTGTGCTTAGGCCTAAGGTTTGGTTTTCGCTCTCTGGTGCTGCAAAGAAGAAGTCTACGGTGCCTGAGAGTTACTACAATGATATGACTAAGGCTGTTGAAGGGAAAGTTACGGCAGCTACAAAACAGATTGATCATGTGAGTCTTAATTTATGTTATCTTGCAATATGCCAAAGCGGGTTATTCTATAATTGGGATTGGTTTTCTGCGTTTATTTTGATTGAAAAATTATGGGGTTTGGTGCTTTTGCGCTCCCTTGATGACGGGCTTGGACGATTTCTGCTGTCTTTGATTGTCAAAATATAATATTAGATTTGGTGGTTACGTTGGCTTGACTATCTGGTGTGAATCCATTGGCTTATTTTGAATTGCAATGATGGTTGTGGTCATGATGTGAATTTTTTTTGCTGTCCTGCTTAAAGCCTGCATTTTTTAGATCTACTTGCTATATGACGAGCTCTGTTGAGGTGTCAAATTTGTTTTGAAAAATGTAGGTGCTTGCATCTTTAAAATCATTAAATACTGAAAGTTCTTGTTTAGGTTTGTAGGATTGATTTGGATGAGTGTTGATGCATGAAATGATAAAATGTTGTTCTAAGATCATTTTTTTCCGATAGAACTTGGTGATTTTTTTTTCACCGTGGAGAGTAGAGAAAAAGCAAATGCAATCGTGTTATTCAGCATTTTTTTTTATAACCGATCAGAGCAGATTATTGATAACAAAACCAATCAATGGTTCATCAAATTTTGATGTTCATCCAAAATAATGCTTAATATGCAAGGTGGAACATTGCTAGTACAGGTAAACACAGGCGTGCTCCTAGAAACTTGTTTACCAACAGCATGTGCTGCATGATTACAATTTCATCACACATGTTCAAAGAAGAGGAATTTGTATAGTTGCTCAGCTGCAAAATATCATGAACAATGGATTCAATTTCCCAGGAACAAGAGCCTTGCTTATTCTCGTTTACAACCTCTATAAAATCTGACTCCATTCCATAACAGTCCAGCCATCCTTTATCCAGATTAAAGCCACCTTCATAGCCAGAGCATCCACCACTCTGGAACTAGCAACAGAGGAACAATAGACAGCTTTAGCAACAACCAAATGACCATGAGTATCTTGAATTACAAAACCTGTACCCCCATCTTTCAATTCAGCATTATTTTCTATCGTGATTTTCAAACTCAAATTGTAAGATTCTGTTGTTCCAACCAATTACTATATGATGGTTGATTTCATACTGTGTTCATCAAGCAGTGTTCGTCTATGTGCTTCTTTGAAGTCTCTTGTGCAGGACATGTTGTCTGAAGACATTGAATTGGGTTGGGTGGGTAAGAACCTTTTAGATGAACTCAAAAAAAATAATAATTTTGAAGACTGTTTATTAAAGTTACCTGATTGCTGTACATCTTAGAGACAAAAAAAAACACCCTTGTAGAATGCTGGTTATCAAGTAGAGATATTAATGATTGTGTAAATTTTACATACAAGGGATCTGGTCATTGCTTCATTTTATTTGATTTTTTGTCAAGCTTAAGTTACCTGGTCTTCTCAGCAGCAAAATTATTGTACGTTTTCCCAATAATATTCCTTGCAGGTGTTCATATTGCTATCAGTTTTTTTTCTTCACTTTTTAATTTTTTTCTCGTTTCCAGGACCTGCCAAGGACCTTTCCTGGTCATCCATGGTTGGACACTCAAGAGGGCCATGCTGCACTCCGACGAGTTCTTGTTGCATATTCTTTTCGTGATTCAGATGTTGGCTATTGCCAGGTAGGTTCCTCATGGGCTAATCATGAAAGGTGCAAATATGCAATTACCGAGAATGTCAAATGAAGTAATTCAAAAAACTCTTACATGTTCTTGCACACTTTGTTTGGTCGATAATAGTGCCTTTCCATTATTTTTTGTACATTTGGAACCAAAACTGCATGAGCTTAGCATGGAATTCTTCCATATGGTTTTGCAACAGAGAAAGGTGAATCCTGACAATAGTATTGTACTGTTTAGCTTCAGACTTATTTTATCATAGTCAAATTCTCTCTGCACCTTGCTCTAGTTTTTAGCAGTGTAACGAGCTGATAACCTCTACCTCTACCTCTTTATGATTGGTCTGTGCTCTTTTTTTCCATGTGAGTATAGCTTCTAGATCAAATCAATCCAGATAGGTACTATTTGCTTGTGGTTTTCTTGATACAATGTGCATTATTCATGGCATTGTATGCTATTTTGCCCAAATATTCTTCACACCACTTTGTACAACATGAATGGTTTCCCGTCATCTAGGAAATATCCCCATTTAAATTTTCATGCTGGAAATATTGCTTCAATATGCATGGCTGGATAGTGTATATATCTTCCTGGACAGTTCATCTAAGGAATCAAAAATGGTGCTAGTAGGTGTCTACCAGCTAGGCAGTTACTGATTTCTTTTTTAAATTGGTCATGATTTAATTTCCTAAGTTATGATTATTAAATTCTTAATTAAATAAATTGTAATATACAAATAAGAACTCTAATTATCCTTGGGACAGGGCTTAAATTATGTAGCAGCACTATTGTTGCTTGTGATGAAAACCGAGGAAGATGCTTTTTGGATGCTGGCAGTTCTTCTGGAGAATGTTTTAGCGAATGACTGCTACACAAATAATTTGTCAGGATGCCATGTTGAACAGAGAGTTTTCCAGGATTTGCTTGTTAAAAAATGCCCAAGGTATTTTCCTTCTGATGTTTGGTGTTTCAATTGTTCTTAATTTACTAAGAGATTGGGAACAAAAACAATGCAGAATAGCTGTTCATTTGGAAGAACTAGAGTTTGATGTCTCCCTTGTTGCCACTGAATGGTTCCTATGCCTCTTCTCTAAGAGCTTGCCTTCAGAGGTTGAATCGCCTCTCTTTCGCACTCACTTTCTCTCAGTTGCACCCACACTTTCCCCGAGTATTATGATCCTGATGTTTTCTCTGACGACTAACAAATTTTCCATTGTGCCTCTACTTTCCAGACAACTCTGCGGGTGTGGGATGTCCTTTTCTATGAGGGGGCAAAGGTTCTGTTTTATGTAGCTTTGGCTATTTTCAAGGTGTGAATGCTTTCGCAATGGGCTCTTTATGCTGTTTGAATTTCTATAAACAAGCTTTGAAGTTTCGCGAACATCATTTATTAACAATAACAAGTTGAAATTTGTAATTGCAGATGAAGGAAGAGGAGTTGCTTCTAGCTCACCATGTTGGTGATGTTATTAACATATTACAGAAAACAACACATCACCTCTTTGATCCCTGATGAATTATTGACGGTATGATAGTTTAACCCTCCTACCCCATAGTTTTCATCTGATTATTTCACAGCACATGTTCGCCTCATTATTTTTCTTTGACGATGGAAAGGAGCGGAAGGAGTCCAAGTCAGAACATGTTATAGAATGTAATTTGTGGAGGGTGGTGGATTGCAAACCATAATCTTTAAGTTTTAATTAATAATCAAAGAATGATGGGGCTTCTCTTAATTTTAATCCTTCTTAACTTGTCAAACAACCCAGTGAATTACTCATTAGTTTCTCAGGCTATGATCATAATATTGTTTTCAGTATGGTTTCCATAAACCCCTTTTGCAAGTATCTATTCCCATCTTCTTGTCGCATTCTGTTCTGTTATGCCATCACCTAATTCACTCATTATAATTTAGAACTTCCAATGTAATCCCCCCTCCCCATTCATTAAAAAAATGGACATTGAAACTTTCGGTATCCAAATCTTGCAGGTGGCATTTGATAAGATAGGTTCCATGACAACCAACACTCTATCAAAGCAAAGGAAGAAGCAGGAACCAGCGGTAATGGCAGAGCTTGATCAAAGATTGAGAAGACTAAACTCAACCAAGATGGATGATCTTGACAAATAGTAGCACTACTTTTCAACAACCTGATCTAAGATGGTATATAGAACACAATCAGAGAAGAGGTGTTTGTTTGTTTGTTTGTTGCTCCTTGGGAGAAAATATATTATGAATTCCACCTTATCTCTGCAAGGGAAGGACAGTACAGAGTGTGTATGGATTGCAAGCAAGGACGTTGTTGTAGATGACTGAATGTAAATTTGGGGGATATCGTCGTCCTAAATAAGCAATTTTATTTTTATGATTCTGATCTTACCCCATAAGTTATCCTAAAACGGGATTTAGGAGTAAAAATAAAAAAATAAGCTAGTTTTTATGGTAACTAAGTACTTTAAATTGTTTTTAGAATTAGTAAGGCTAAAAAAAAGTAAAATATAATCTTAAAACATCATAGCTAGAGTACCATGCATTGTGCTTGTTTCTAATAATACAAATACTAACTATTGAATTATACCTAAAATGGGGCTAAAGGCCACCCATTAACACTCAATGAGTTTTCATAGGGTTATGTTGACCTCACCAGTCTTCTCACAATGGTGGGACAATGACCTTACACATGAAAATTATATTAAAAAAAATAGCACACATTAATGACAAAATAAAAAGAGGAAGATACTAAAAAAAAATAGAACTCACATGTATTGATTTTTTTAAAATAAAATAAATATTATCACAATAACATCATCTCCACTAATAGTATCATGGCATGCATGACGTCAAATAACAAGTTTTCCTTCTAGATCTAGGTAGATTTGGATGTGTCATTGAATTATGATTTTAAAGGAGTCAATCACTTGGTATCACAATCATTAGAAAATGGACTAATTATGCAAGGAGAAAACATACTATTTCTAGTGCTCCCTATTTATAGTAGGTTGTATTGTCGTTTGATTATTTTGTTAAATTGTATTTCTATTTGTTGGTTGTGTCTAAGGTTCATGATAGATCCCCGTTCGTGAAAAAATTTATATTATCGAGTTAAATCCTAAATGTAAAAAATATTATGAGATAAGAAATAAGCATGTAATTTTATAAACTATTCTGTATATGACTAAAGTCTCTTCAGGGGAAATTTTTTAAAAATCTGTCTTCGTTAATAGACTAAACATCGTCAGAGTTATCTTTGTATAGTTTAATACTAAAATATTCTGTAAAAAAACTTAAACAAAATCTTTCAAGTCCTAGAGTTACAAGCTACAGCATAAAATAGAGCCCAACCTTCAACAATATACAATTCATTGTCGGTTTTGATTTTAATTTTAAAAGATAAAGATAAAGAAAAATACAAAATGCATTTTCTTCGTCTCTATTATTGTGAGAAGTGACCACAGAGATGATTACGAGCCGTTAATGGAAGTGGAGACAACAATTATAAACATTGGCTGAGGAGGGAAGAAGATCTGGAGCTGTTGAAGGTCAAGAAAATTAATTGTTTAATTAATTAAGGCAGATGAGTGAACTGCTTGCTGGGAAAATGCTGCTGATCATTCAAGTAGCAGCCCAATCTTTTCGAATGTCGAAGGTGTAGTTGATCTCCAGGTAGCACCTGTTATCATCGTCAAGAAACTGAGGAAGTAGAAAGAAATAAAAAAAAATGGTTAGGGCAAAGGGGAGATGTCATGCTGTAATTTGCGGCAATCCACATTACATAGATGACAGAAATGAAAAATCAAAATTATGATCTGAAGCCAAAACCCAAAAAGCTAGAATTTGGGTATAAAAAAGAAGAAGTTAATAACTCAAAATGTATAAAATAACAAAGCAAGAAATGACAATTGTGTTTGCTCTAAGAAAATTGCTACCTTATTGTTTGATCCATGAACTTTATTACATCATAAAAGTAGTAGGGATCCCCTTCTACTTCATTTTTCACAGCTTTTGCCACTTTTTTGTTTTTTTTTGAAACTTCAAAGCAAAGATGATGGAATTGAACTAACCTTCGACCTGGCTGAGTACGATCCTCTAGCAAAAAGGCCAGAGGGTGTGGTCTCTTCTGCGTTCATATGCGTGTAAGGCTCTGGCTGAGGACTATAGGTTCCGAGCATTTCTTTTGAGCTGTCCACTGAATTAACAAAAAAACCATTATAAACTGGAAAGATTCAAGTGATTGAAACACAGGTTTTGGCCGGAGACAGCTCACCCTTGACGCCTGTTTTCCAGACAGTGTTGGTGTATTTCAGGCCAGATACAATGTTGTTGCTGACTTGGAAGGAAAATTTCAAGTTATAGGGACTGCCTTCTTTCAATGTAAACCATAAGCCGCCGGGCCTCCCGCCCTCAGGAATAGAAAGTACAATGTCAGGTCTCCCGGGAGAGAGGATCGACAGGCTGAGAAATCTCACATCCGGTTCGAGTGTTTCTGCTATCAGCAAAAGAGCAAAAGAGACAAGATTTACTAATAGCAATTGGGGAGATGATTAGAAAAGAAGTTTCTTATTGAAATCTTGGTGTTATGTGCAGCTTTCTAATGCGTAATTCGATTAATTTTACTGTGTTTTGAAGTTAACAACTAATTAAAAACTTTAATGATTCTGACGGATATGAAACTTGAACTGATGAATTATGAGGAGCAAACCCAGTTATTAACCCTAGGATTAAAGAAGTTATATATATATATACGAACTCCCACCTATCCATTTTCTTTGCTACACCACCTGCTAGCAAAATTAGGGTGCAAGAATTTTGCATATGCACAAGGACTGGACTTCAGAAATTCTTTGCATGATGAACAGATAGCATAAAATGAAAACCGTACCTCCAATGTTGTTCAAATCCACAGTCCCAAGAAGCTGCTCCTTCCATTTCCTCAAGCTCTCATCATCCTGAACTTCCAGAATCCACACACCAACATATGAAAAACGGACTGGCGAATACATTTCCATGATTAAAAATGCAATAACAGAAAAGGAAAAGAATAAAAACCTTGTCTTTCTCGAGTTGTTCTTTGAGGGTGTACTGTGGACCAAGCTGAATTTTGTTGCTTCCGGTCTCATCATCTTCCTCCTCGTGATCAGTTGCATACAAAGAAGTCTCAGTACTCTCACTCATCTGCCTTTCTATCCTCTCTCCTCCATCATGATCCTCATCATTTGTTTTCACAACCCAACTGTTATCTCCTCCTACCGTCTTCTTGTCGTCGTCAAACCCCATGTTTCTCGAGCTTGATGCAGATCCAATAGCCGAAGACATCAACTTTATGATTAACCAAAAATCTAACAGTGTACTTACTACAAATGTATATAAAGATTGAGCACAGAACACAAAAACGATAAAAGAAAGACACTACTTGTAAGAATTTGTTATGTCTTCGAAGAAAGAAAAAGGGATTAAAGAGAATCCAGAATGAGAACGAAAGGTTTTAGATTTTTCTTGAGTTAAGAGAAAAGATGGGAGGAAATAACTGTTTTTGTCTTGAGGAGAGGAGACCCCATGTAATAAGAGAGACAAAAAAAGACCCACAATCCAGAAACAAAAGATCAGAAAAAGACAAGAGATGAAAGAAAAAAAACTGGGTTCGTCTTGTCTCCTGGCTTTTCTGTTATTATTATTTTTTTTCTTGTGGATTGTTTCGAGAGATTCTCAAAACAATTTGAGATAGCGAGAGAGAGAGAGAGAGATTGGGAGGCAAAAGATGGGGTAATTTGAGGAAACTAAGAAAAGGTCCTGTGGTGATCCGAAAGATGAGAGAGAGAGAGAACATGAAAGTTACTCTTGTACTATGAAAATATTTTATATTTTAAAAATTAATTTTGATATTAGTAAATTCAAATAATTTAAAAATACTAAAATAAATTAATTTAAAACTAAAAAAATATTTTTTAATTTTTTTAAAAAAAACACTTTTAAAACACAGTATCAAACATGCGTTCGATCTAAAGATCAAGAGTGATGTTAGCTGTGTTGTTTTACTCTTTCTTTAAATATTTGCCTAAAAATCTAACATGAAAACAAAATATTGATAACAGTTCATGGAATGTGTGATTGATGCTGGTGATTTTAAAAATAGTAATAATATAGTAAATAAATCAAATTTTTAAAAAATAAAATGATTAGAATAATTGAGAAAAAAAATATGCTTTTTAAAATTAAGCAAATGATATATCTCACATACTTATGCCTATTAGAAAAAAAAACAGGAATAATTAAAATGATTTATTTTTAGGAAATGGAAGGTGATCAAATTGTTTTGCACGAAACAAAAGTTGGTTCGATGACAATGGTGCAAAAATGATAGAATTTTCTATACAAAAGAATATTTATTTCTAAACCCATCATGTAGAACCTTTTTGTCAAACTATCACGGTCTTTTAAATGACAAAAAACCGATATATATATATATATATCACACAAAACCTCATTAGAATATCCGCCAATAAAAAACAAAACCAAAATACATTCATTGACATTGACCTGACCATATTCATTCAACCACTAAAATCTAATAGGATTTATGATGCTTTGCAATATTCAAACTCAACTTCTAATAAGTACAATATTGACAACATTAACATGACTTTCACCATATATAATCATATTATTTACCTTAATATTATGTGACATCTTTAATGAAACATATTATCCTTTTGTTTCTCTAAGTCATCCTTTTTGATTTGCACATTCAATGCTCACCTAATCATAAACGACTCATCTTTAACTGAATATCTTGAATCTCTATCTTATCATCCTCAAGCGGTGACATTTCCTCATCATAGTTATCACTTTTGGATAATCATATTTATCTTGTTTAGACAATAAGATTTTATATGATGTATTCTCAAACATATAAAATATTAAATATCATGATTACAAGGAGTTTCAATATCAAGTTTACTCTTTCTTACTTTTAACTTTTATATTGGATTTGGTTTTGGCAACCCTTCTTTCCCTATAATTCAACCTTTATATCAAAAAGGGGCCAAATAGTCATTTACACCATGTCATTGAATTCACAAACAAGATAAAACAACCCACAGAATCTAAAGTCAAATTAAAGATAAAAACCCGACCTAATTATTACCTTGAACTAAAAAAAAATAATCTATTAGATGGATGACCCCAACCTATTGATTATAGAAAATAAAAAAAACTAGAAGTATATGGATGAACACCATAAAAATAGTTAAACTTTATTAAAATCAATCCAGATAAAATAAATAAAAGATAAAACCTATAATTTGTAAACTAAATATCAAGAAAAAAATAAATAAAAGTTGTAATTTTGAAAAAAATAAATATTCTGATTGTTTTAATTTAAGATTTTTTTTTCATTTTCAGTAAAATGGGTTCAATCTTCTATTGAATTTAAAAGAAAATCAAGAGTAAAATAAAAAAATCTCAGCTTTTACCTTGAACTAAGAAGAAAACGAAAGCCTAATATTATTACCAAACAACATAATCTAAAGACAAGGAAGCCTATATATAAGATAATTAAAAGGATGTAAGGGGGAAAAAAAAGGAAGAACACGTAGAAAATGGATTGTAGAACTTGGCAACAAGTGATGTAAGAACAGATTAGGGTTTTTAATAGTAAAAAATAGAAGATGCAATTTATGGTTTTTAAGAGATTGTGATTTATAGGGAGTAAAAAAAATAGAAGATTAAACAATTTATAATTTTTAGGGTTCATATTTCTATTAGAGATTGTAGTTTTTAGGAGAGGCAAAGTGGGGCAAGACAGTGACGTGTCACTTTTCATGTATTGTATATGAATATAGTTTCATCTTTTGATCATTTTTTAATTTTTTTTTTTTATCTAGGATGTAAGTGAAATTTCTCAAACTACAGCGAAAAAGTAAAAATGTGATTAAACTATAAGATGTTTTTTTTTAAAATTTCTATTCTATTTTATTTTTAATGACATCAAAATAACATTAGTATCATTTTATAAAATTGTGCTGTTGCCATTTTGCATATGCGTTAGTGTAAAAATAATATTTTTCAAACAAGAATAAAATTTATGTTAATGAGTTGTTTAATTTTAAATCATTTTTCTTAGTCTTTTTCATTACTTTTTGAAATATATTTTTATTCTTGATATGTTATGCTTATAGATTTAGAAGATTTAAGTAAGTCTTATTGACTGTTTAGAAGTGTAATTGAGACTATTTTTTAAAATATTTTTTATTCATAAATATATC
Organism: Salix udensis; assembly: GCA_029204005.1. NCBI lineage: Eukaryota > Viridiplantae > Streptophyta > Magnoliopsida > Malpighiales > Salicaceae > Salix > Salix udensis. The sequence continues at coordinate 2,237,272 of CM055020.1, forward strand.
AAAATGATAATTTTTATTTTATTTTTTAAAAATTATTTCTGACATTAGCATATCAAAATGATCTAAAAATACTAAAAAGATATAATTTAAAGTAAAATAATTTCAAATTAGAAAGTATCATAGTCAAAAGTTTTCAAATAAGTCGATCTCATTTAGCAAACTAGAGAGGAGAGGTTGCATTTTCGTGTGAAGAATTATTACAATAAATATTTGAGATTCCTAAAAACAAAATTAAAGAATTAATTTAGATATCACAAGTGTAAGAGTATCCAAGATCTATATTGTTTTACTTTATGCCAAGAAATTTCATTTTATGTTCAGAATGCCTTTCACTTAGTTTATTTACCTTTGTGAACTATAAAATTCTTTGTTAATTATCTTAGTGACCTATTATGTGTTTATCTTTTCTCAGCTACACTCATGATATAACTTATCTACCATTTGGCAATCCTTCTCTCTATGGCGAACTCACGTGACCTTGTTTTGAATTGTGTTTTTAAAAATATTTTATAAAAAAAATTAAAAAAAAAGTATATTTATATTTTATTTTAAATTATTTTTAGGTGTTTTTAGATTATTTTTATATGCTGATGTCAAAAATAATAGAAAAAAATATTATTTTAATGCATTACTGAACCAAAAATATTTTTAAAAATACCTTCAACCACACTCTTAAATAAACATTAAATTAGCTAATGAGACAACATGACTGAACTTGATTTAGCTCCAAAATGTAGATCTTTCTTCCAAAATACCCAGCTTGCAATCATCCATATCGTTGAACACAAAGCATTTGCTTCCAAAAGACTATCACTCGTTGTGTCAAACTAGAATAATGATTAAAAAAAAATCATAATTTTTATATGATTTTTTATGATTTTTTTTAAATGTAGCTATGAAATTACTAATGTGATGCTTGATTTTGATAATTTAGTAGTTTTTCTTATGAATTGATTGATCAATTATTCCTCCTAAGTTAATTGATTTTGTAATTATTAATTGCAATGTCAATTCAAGTTATCAAATTACAGTATTTAATTCAAGAATATAGTTATTTCACCGAGGACTTTTGCAATGACGTTAATCTACTCTGTCAATGGTACGCTTTAACCGGGGACCCACCTGTTTTGCAATCCAATCCAGCATGACGTGGACACAACATCATCCCAGCGGCGGTGGCGTGTATTACACCTGGCATGATTTCATTGGCTCACTGTAACCCCCCCCCCTGGCTCCACTTTTGTAGGCTAGCCCACCGCCCAAAACCGGAGCCGAGACCTAAAAGACAAGCCGTTTCCACTTTTTCACAAGAGTCTTCGAGTTCTTGTCGTTCTCCCCTACTCTATCTGGGGAAAGAGAAATGGCACGACGAACGACAATCATTCCATGCTCCAAACGCATCTCGATGCAGAAAATGGGTGCCTGCTGCCGCACGAAGTTTTCAATCAGGATTACTGCCCTGGAGATCCACAAAAACTATACAAAATTCATGCCATCATCACCTTACGGTGGTATTGTCGAGTTTTAGAGGATTTTTTAAATCTTATAATAGTTATTTTTTTAATTAAAATAATATTTATTTTAATTTATTTTTTACACCACCACGTCAAAACAAATTTAAAATACTATATCTTTTAAATTTTAAAAAATAAAATAAATTTAAATTTTATTATTCATATGGGGCATTCCTAGTTTTTTTTTGTTTGGCGCAATGGTCCATGGACGAGATAAAGTGTTAAAATTGAGAGATAATATGAATTTTGGTAAAAATGATTATAGATTTGCTTTCTAGGTTTGTAATTCAAGTCGGAGTGTTTATATTATAAAAATCCAGAATAATTAGAATTTTATTCGTTTAATTCAGACTAAAAAAATATCTAAAAAATGTGGATTTATTCGAATGCAAAAAAAATAAAAAAAAAATCACGTTAATCGCATGCAATTCATGAAATACCTCTAGCCATTGTTTCTTTCTTCGAGGCTTGGATCCATCTGGAAGAGCAGAGGGGAAAAAGAATACTGCTGACACGACACGTAATCAACAGCTACACATGGCCGTCCACCAACTCCAGCTCAGCTGATCTACACCTTCTTCACTAGATGGGGCCCACTGGCTTTAGAGAGGCTGGCCAGAGAGCGTGGGACCAACTTAAAGTCACACGTCAGAGTTTTATTCGTTTGTTTGAAGTAAATTATACCCATTTGGTAAAGGGCGGTTTACTGCTGCCACTGCTTCTTTTCTTATAATTATTTTATATTTTATAAAAAATATATATATAATTAAGAAAAAAACAATTTAGAAAATAATATCGATCATGCTCTTGCTCTCAACAATTCACAAAATACCTCTGTCCATTGTTTCCTTCTTCGAGGCTTGAATCAATCTTGATATTACTTTTCAAACTGGATTTTTTGTTAAAAATATATTACGATGATGTTTATTTATTTTTTAAATAATTTTTTATATCATTGCTTTAAAATGATTCAAAAACACTAAAATAAATTAATTTAAAATAAATTAATAAAAAAATTATAGTGAAATTGAATGGATGGTGCAACAATTACCCGAGCCGAGGTAATTAAACAACTAGATATGATGCAAACAAAAAAAGAAAAAAAAATAGGAGGGGGGGGTGGGCTAAGGACAAATGGCAAGTTGAGAACATGAAAGGATGATAATAAGGTCACCAACGTGACCAAAAGAAGATGATGGCTCATAAGAAAATGGCCTCCATTATTTGAGCCTTTTCCTGAAAAATAAAATAAAATAAAATAAAGCGTACAAACAATTATATAAAAGTAAAACCACCACCCCATCTATAGAATATTAATTTTTTTTCTTATCATCATTACCAAACATGCTCAATTCCCATTGAATTTAGTGAGCTGAGGTGTCAAATCCCAAGCTCCCTCGAACGGAGCTCGCTTACTGGAGTCAGCTCCTACATCTCTATATAAATCCACTCTCGTTCATCACTCTGCATCAAAGCAATTTTTCTTCATCTTCTTCTGTGATAACTACTCTTCCCTATTTGCTGTGCTTCATTTTTCCTTCCAATGGCCACTGTCGAGGTAACTCATTCACTTCGAATTATTTAGTTTCCCTCTCGAGAAGTTCATGATTTAACAGATTTCATCTTACACTTCTTCCATGTCATTTGATATATATATATATATATATATATATATATATATATATTGGTTGAGGTTTTCGAAACTGTGATGAGTTTTATGTCGATGAAATGTATATGATCTTTGATTCTTGGATGTTCATATTTGAGAACTCATATGTTCATCTCTCTATATATAACAAATGGGTGAAACCTCATCGGCATTTTGGTGAACATTCTTTTCTTTTAATAACTTGTCCTGCAGGTTGTGTCAGCGCAGAATGTTCTTGTAGAGGAAAAAATTGAACAGCCAATCAAGTTTGAGACCACCACAGAAGAGGCAGTCAACGCAGCACCAGAGGCAGTAACTGAGGAGCCAAAGGAAGCAGAGAAAGTTGCAGCATCTGAAGAGACGGTGGCTCCACAGCCCGTGGCCCCAGCAGAAGCTGAAACTGAAGAGGTGGTGGAAGAGACCAAGATCGTTGCAGAAGAGGCAGCAGTGCTAGAGAAAACTGTGGAGGAGACACATAAGGAAACACCAGAGCCGGTGGTTGAGGAGACTAGAACGGCGCCGGAAGTACCTGCAGAGCCGCCTGTTGTCGAGGAGGCTACAGAGACTACGGAGCCTGGCGAGGCGCCGGCAGCAGAGCCGGAAGTACCTGCAGAGCCTGCTGTCGAGGAGGCTAAAGAGACTGCGGAGCCTGGCGAGGCGGCGCCGGCAGCAGAGCCGGAAGTACCTGCAGAGCCTGTTGTCGAGGAGGCTAAAGAGACGGCGGAGCCTGGCGAGGCACCGGCAGCAGAACCGGAAGTCGTAATCGAAGCACCAAAGGAAGAAGAGAAGCCTGTTGAAACAGAAATCCCAGTAGGAAAGACTGAGTGATGAGGTTACTAATTATGGGAGAATGCATGCATGGATGCATTTGAAAAGCCTGTCTAGCTAGTACGTACGATGTGTTGTTCTTCTAGCTAGTGGTTTAATAAGGATTGATATGCTAATGGGGGGTGTACGTAGGTATGGAAATGTCCCACTTGGATCAAGCCAATGAGAGCTCACCACATGGATGCATCTGATCTATGATCTGGAGCAGAGATGGTTGGTGATTCATTGGGGATGTCGATCTTGTGGGATGTTCTTGCTGGTTCCGAGTAGGTTGATGAATTTTAATATTAATGGTTTGGTATGCAATAAACTTATTGAGCATGTTTTTTGTGGTTCATTAACCCTTTCAGGAACCTGAGAATTTCCCATAAATGTGGAGATAAAAACAATCATCGATGCCTCCGAACAAACCTGCTCAGGTTTACCATTCTTTTTAAAGCACAATAGAGATTTATATAGTTGAAATTAGCTATAACGATAAGGAGGGCAAGAAACCCAGTTAGATAATGCTACAAATGCATAGAATCCTCTTCAAATTTTAGACAAATTAACTAAGAAACTCGATGTAATAACTCCTAAAAAAATATTTTAAAAAACAATCTTCATATAAAAAAGATCAGACCAGTTGACAACCAGTCTTTAACAAAAATTTATTAATATTTAAGTAATGAATTTAAAGTAAAGATAAAGTTCATGAGACAAAATTGCATTGCAATAAAATTACAGAGAAGTTATAATTATGCGATTTCTATTGCATCAAAATATTGGTCCTAAATATTCTTGGTCAATATTCTATGAAGACTGAATATTAAATAGAGTTATTGAGATCGATACATATTTTGTTCAATCATTTATGAAAAGAAATTAGTAGCTCTTATAAATTAAGGTACGAGGAATACCTAAAACTAATACATAAATGTTTTTAAGATGACATGTACACTAAATTAATATGCTCGAGAATTCTATTAGATAGATCACTTGTATTAATGAAAAAGACTTATATGATAGTTGTGTGTGTCGCACGTGGATGCACGATGTCGAGGGGTTGACAGAGTTGACCACCTAGTTGTTTGGAAAACAAGTCAGTACAAAAAAAAGTACATTGATTTTTGTATCATAAATTTAAGAGGTAAGAGACCACTTACATAAAGAAAAAGTATTAACACTTCTAATACGCCTAATCTAAGATAAATTGCATTGTTTTTTTTTCTTTTATAGGTTTGTAGTTGTTTGACGATATTTATTGTTTTTTTTGCCTACCATGACAGGTTTACTATGATGAACAAACCCTGATTTTCTGATTTTCTAAGTATAAAAAATTGGTCTAAAAAAGGTGAAAATATCCTCAATTATCTCTGAGCATCACCACGCAACCATGTCACCAGCTTCAACAACTTAAACCAACTTAAACTTTTTGGCAAGGCGACTAATATATCTATGCGGCTGTCCTTCACTCCTCTACCTTTTTTTGTAGCTTTTTATATATATATATATATATAAGATCCTTGTCGCCGGAAATGTATATATATATATATATATATATATATATATATATAAGATCCCTTGTCGCCGTATATATATATATATATATATACATTTCCGGCGACAAGGATCTTATATATATATATATATATATATATATATATATATATATATATATATATATATATATATATATATATATATATATAAGATCCTTGTCGCCGGAAATGTGGATTGCAAAGTTGCTTGCTAGCTAGCAAGTTGGAGCCTTGTCTAGTCATTGGCATAAATTGGAGCGGCTATAAAATATCAAAACAGAAGTGCTTGAAAACAAAAAAGAGCCATGCGTATCTCCTACGATTGGCGGGTGATGTATAATCGGTGACGGTTTGACGGCTGTTGATATTGATTTTATATTTGTTTTTCATTTAAAAATGTATATTTGTGTATGAAAATATTAAAAAAAAAAATATTTTTTTTGTTTTTAAAATACTTTTAAAACGAAGTTACAATCACCCCTTAAATTAGTAAAAGAGAAAGGTGACCTGCCCTTTCCCTTGCTTTTGTAGCCGCATGATTATGAACTTCAGCCGATTTGAAATATTGCCCCTTATTTTATTTTTGCTTTTCTAAATATTTTTAGTTTGAAATTGTCCTAAATATTATTTTTAAAAATTTATTTCTACTCTCTCTATTCCCCACTTTCAAAAAAACTCTCATTCTCTTGATCTCACTTTTGTTTTCACAAAAAAATCTATTTTTTAAAAGTTTGATATGATGAAGTGACAATACATTTTTCAACTTTATTTCTTTTGATTTGGTAACCAAGATATCACGAGAAAACAATGAGAATTTCAAAAATCTAAATTAAAATTTTATTTTTTTTAATCAAATCACAAACTTAAAAGAACTTTATAGTCTTTTCTTGATAGTCTCTCTTTATATTGCACCATAAATGTTTGATAAAATGCTTAATAGTGATATATATCTTGTTTTGTTTTTATATGAAAACTATAATAGTTTGCTAATATATGCATTTTAGAGGCCATATATAGTTCGATTAGTTGCAAACTAACTTTTTTTTAGGATCATAAAAGAATAAAGAAATTAATATATTAAGCAGTAGATATTTGCAATATCCACAAAAGATCTAGCCCAATCTGATATATCCAACATGTTGCTGTAAAAAAAAATTAATGAATCAAGATTATACTTTGTATATAAAAAATTAGATTGGATATAATTAGAGGTAAGAGCCTAACCTTTTGTAATTAGAGGTAATAAAAAATATATATTATTTTGATGTATTTCTAAACAAAAAACACTTAAAAACCACCTTAATTACACTCATAAACAGGCACATCGACTGAACAGAACTAGTTGTGTGAAGTCTCCCCTTGAGACGGTGGACCCATTAGGATACTGCTTAAGAGTGTCGTTGATGCTGTTTTTTATAATGATTTTCATTCAAAAATGTATCAAAATGATATTTTTTTAATTTTTTAACAATTAGTTTTAACATCAACACATGAAAATGATCTAAAAACATAAAAAATATTAATTTAATATAAAAAACATAAAAAAAAATTTTAAAATACAAAGTCAAACAAAAATTTATTTATAGGCGGCTGCCGGTGAGTGAGAGAGAGAGATGGTGCTGACGGCTGATGACATGTTTGGGTGTTTCAAAGCAAAAAAGTCAAACCTTCCTTCTTCCCGGTGATAACATCAGTCGGTCGAAGCTAAAACACAGTGCTTTGACATTGGCATCCATTTCAAAATATCCCCCTTCTAGAAACAGCTTAATTTACATGGCTGAAATCTAGAAGGTTTATCTCTCGTCTTTATTCATTGCAAAGAAAACGAAACCGTTTCGAGAAATCAAGAAACAATTCATGATGTTCATTTTATCTATATACATATCCAATTACTTAAACTTTCATTGATATTTACACTTTGATCCTCTATCTTTTAATTCTGCCTTTGCTCACTACATCAAACCTAATCGGTCATCAAGTGATGATTACTTACAATTGTGTTGTGAGTGAAGGGCTATATTAAAAACTCGTTGCTATATTAAAGACCAAATTCAAATTTAGATGAAAAACAATTTGGAAAAAAGTGTTTTGTCAAATATTGGGGACTTAAATGAAAAACTCATTTTCAGCAAATAATTTTTTTCGAAGGGAGCACAAGGGTACCACTACAGTATTGTGTAATGGACATTGAAGGAGCTTTTGGGTGACCAACTTTCTATATAAATCCAAAGATCGGTTGAGATTAATTTTCAATTATATTATGTTGTATTTAATTGTTATTTTGATGGTGGGTTTGGTGGATGTTGAAACCCTAGCAAGTGCTTTTCTGAATTAATTAAAAAGGACTTCATCAATATTCCCTGAATTTAGCATTGCATCCCCCCCTTCATGAACACGATGGATTTCATTTTCTTTGAATTAATTTTTATTTAAAAATATATTAAAATGATATTTTTTAAATTATTTTTGACATTAACACTTGAAAAGATCTAAAAACATCAAAAAATATTTACTTTATAGTAAACCATCTAGATTTCTATAAAAAGCCTAGCATGCTCGGCCATTGTCTTTCCCGACCGAGGATGCATGACCATAGCAAGAACAACATGTTGTCCAATCTCAAATATCCTAAGCACTTAAATTAATCAATAAGCTCAAAATTAAGCCAAATTAAAAAAAAAAACAATTTAAGCCTTGATATATTTTTACAGCAAAAGTTCAAAACACACCTCGATGATACTTCTTGTATTAAGAGAAATGCAATGACACCAGGATTGACTTCTTTTGTACCACCATTTTCTTTTTCATTTGTCAAAACCTTAGGATTGAATGTAAATTAAATAAAGTTTAAGACCTAAATATAAAACCTAAAACTAAAGGGACTACAAGCGAGTGGATGAAAATGTTTTGGACAAAGATAAATATTCTTGTGCAAATAAGAAAAACAAATCCCCTAAAATCTTGTTAAATTACATGCATGACTTGGTGATAAATATCAAAAGTCAACTGCCAATCACTTATTGTTTGATTGGGAGCGCAATTAATATTTTTTTTTAAAATTATTTTTTATTTAAAAATATATAAAAATAATTTGAAAAACATAAAAAACTAATTTAAAATGAAATCAATTTTTTTTCAAAAATATTTTTTAAAATACAGTCCATAAGTGTATCTTATACTAAGATATTTGCTCCTTTTTATTAATCATTTAGCAAATTAGCAATGTATCTTTCACATTCAAGAGGGTTACTGATACTTGGAATTGAATAAATATTCATTTGTAAAATTAATATTCATATACACCAATATACTTTGATTATTGAAGTCTGTAAATGCATGTGAGGTTTGATAGTCTAATGAGAACCTAAAGATAAAAGCAAAAAATGAAACACAGAAAAATAATTTATTTATTTATTTTCAGTAGAAGGGGAGGGGAGGGGAGATGATCAACTCACGTAGGGAGAAGAACCCGATCCATGGCGGCGCAACTCACTTGGCGGCAGAGTATCAATCCAGTTCAGGCTGCCCACATGAACTACCGCCTGAAACCACTTCGGCGTCCCTTGCAAGTCGATATCCTTGAATTTTCCCTTCTTTGGGTCGTAAGAAACCAGAACTCTGTTCTTGTACTCCAGCAGAATTTCACCATTTTTCAAGACGCACAGAGCTCGAACAACCCTTCTACTGGAAGCATTCTTCCAGATCTTCAGTGGCCGGTCCAGATTTTGCTTCAAACCCTTTGGCATGTACGCTCCGATTTTGTATTCCTTCACCCACGACCCCTTCTCATTGTACTCCTTCATCACCCAGATCTCCAGTCTTCTGTAATTGCAGTAAACGGCGACGGAGAGACACCCTCCCAGAACCGCTAGATGGTAGTCGCACCTGTTTAGGCCACCGCAGTCCGGTTTCGGGACTTCTCGGAATTGCTCGTCGGTCAGGTCGAATGAGACCAGCCTCCGGGCAGGCTTGTTTCTACACGGCCGGCTAACCCAGTGAAGCCTCCCATCAACGAGGGTTTCCGATGCCCGGCGAACAAGCCGGTATGAAACTTTGCCGAGACTCCGCCACACGGGGCAGCCTAGTGTCAAGATTTGTACCTGTGATAGTGGATAAATGACTCTACGTGACCGAGGGTAGCTGCCATGCCCGTTCCGATAATACACGATCCTAATTACCTTGTACTCGTTAGTCTTCGGATTGAAACCAAACCCAAACACCACTTCTTGGTCGGGATACTGCAAGGATTTCGGCAGCTCTTTGTAGCCGCCGGTGAAAGGATTATAGATATAAAGAGAATCGTTGTACAGTGAGTCGGCTAGGCACAGCAAACCATTACAGGAACCTACCACTTCAAACTCCGGCATCCTAGAAGAGAAAGGTGCTTGAAGTCTTTTCACCTTGTCTTTCTCTTCGTCGTCAGCAGCGAAATCGACGAAGTAAAGATTGTTTCTGATGGGAAAGTCGCTGTGAAGGATTACGCAAGGATCTGTATCCTGAGTTGAGCAAGATGAATATAAATTTACAACCTGAGGGTCCACCGCCATGGCACGCCAAGCTCGGCACACACACTTGAATTTCACCAAGGAAGTGATGGGCAATCTTGAAAGTATATCTCGAGCAATCTCCCTCGGAAGAAGCTCCATTCCAGTTGTCTGTGGACCATCTTCATGCGTGGTTTTCCTTCTTTTGCTGTGTTCTTCAAAATCCAAGTCCATGATCACCATAGGCAAAAAAGGTTTATTAGATCAAAAGAAGGTTGTTTGTGGCTGGAGATAAACATAGTGGACTTTGATAAGATAAACAAACATTTAGGAATAGAGTTGGAAACCACAAGGAATACGGTGTCTTCTATCTGGGATCCACCATTGAATAATTCTCCGGGGGGAAAAAAAGTTTGGTTTCCTCTTTCACTACAGAGAAAAAGTTATATTGAATATTGACCCAACAATCTCCACCGTCCATCAGAAGAATACAGGGCCACGACATGTTACAGAGAGTTGCAAAACTAGTGAATCCTGTTCCTCGTCGATGGATACGTGTCCCTACTGATAGCGACCTAGCAACATGTAGTTTGAATAAGATCAGGAATTTGTCAAATTAATGTAACAATGATCACCCATAGAAGTAGACTTAAGGGTACTGGCCAGAGCCGAAAGATGTATATCTACTCGTGTCATTTAGCTGCAATAATTTCGTGTAGCATAACAGGGTCTAAAATACATTAAATTAATCAGCCGTTTGATGCCAAGGCCATGTGAGCATGTTTTAGAAGAAATTTCTACGAAGCTCGGCGAATTCAAGTGGCTAACAAAGTGATCTCATCCAAGTTTTTTCAACACGCAGGATGTTAAGCAGGCAATTTTAACAAAGCATTTGTTCATCTTCTTTTAAGAAAGGAGCGGGGAGATAATTAAAGAAGTAAGAAAAAAGGTGGAGAAGCAATTGTTGAATCAAAGGATCAACTGGATTTTTCAAAACCAGTCTACGCGCAATACAACTAATTTCTGGAACTCATTGAATACCCTACAAGTCCAATAAATATGCCGCAAGGATGACAGACGTGCACAGAAGGGTTCGAACCGGTGTGAAGCCTTCCCCCACTAGGCCAAGACCCAAGTGCACTTCATTCATTTTTCGTTCACCAAGTGATTGACCATTATAAATAGACGAAAAGGTGAGTTCTTTAAAGTATGAAAAGCACTGACCATTATAAATAGATGAAAAGGTGAGTTCTTTAAGGTATGAAAAGCACAAGGGTCAAGTATGAGAATGAATGTACAAGGAACCTTGAGATTGGGTTTTGTTTAAATGTGAAAGTGGATGTACAAATTAAGAGTTTTGGGATTCAGTTTTGAGTATATATAAAAACCATAATTATAAATATGTACTAATTTATGTTAGCAACAAGCTTCAATTTATCATAAGATAATTTAAATTGAAAATAAAAAGTTTTATTCTGGTGCTAAGGAATGGAGGAAGGAGAGCATCTCATGGAGCACTCGAACGTGCTCGATGGGAAATGGGGTCAACTATAAAAAAATTATGTCAAGATTGAAGAAGGAGACAAGATCCTTATTAATGATAATGTGACATTGATACTATATGGTTAGGTTACATGAATCTATATCACGTACAAGTTGCATTTTTATCTCATCAAAAACAAAGCAAGTCAAATTAATGCAAGGAATATGATGTTTTACTGGTGATCAATAGAGAAAAGCAAGATTAGTTAAAGAGGAATGTTTAGAGTGGCAAGTTCAACTGTTTAAGTACTTATCTATAATAATTACGAGTATGGAAACTTGATTAACTAATTAATTGTGATTGAAAAAAATTAATGAAAGAGGTAGATAGTCTCCAACATGAAAGAAAAAAATAGTTCTCTTATACCACCGAGCATGTAGGTTAGCTGGCAGAGGACTGTCATGGCTTAACCAAGATCTCGAATTCGAGACCTTGGGTATGCAGCGGCGCTATGTGGAAGAGCTTTGCCGCCCTTAAAGGTATCATGCGGCTCGAATCTGGATTAGTTGGAATTCCCGGACACCGGATGGTTATACCAAAAAAAAATAGTTCTCTTATTAAAATTTATACATAAAATCCAAATTTATTGAAAAATAATTTTATCTATACTCGTCTATATATATATATATATATATAAATTAATTTATTTTTAAAAAAATTATGATCAAGTAAAAGTAATAAAAAAAATCGTTCAATTTAGAGTAATTGGGGATAAGCTTTGGTGAGTGGGCTGGTAGATAAGAAAAGTTTCTTTATATTTAAAGTTAAATCACAAGTTTGAGGCACGATAAATGTATCGATTCCTTGTATATATCATAAGTCTCCATCACCATTATAATTCACAAATGGGTATGGATTCTTCAATGGTATCCAAATTTTGGACCCATCACCTAAATGATGCATTCTTGGCAATTTCCAAGTCTTTTATCGTGTTTATATATCCCTATAAAACACTATTCCTTTGTCCTTTTAGTATTGCATTTCAAATTTATTTTAATTAAAAAAATTAATGTTTTTAGATATTTTTATTTTTATATGCTGATGTTAAAAATAACTTTTTAAAAATTAAAAAAAATATTAATTTGATGTATTTTTAAATAAAAATTACTTTTAAAAACAGTCTCAATTACACTCTCAAATAAATACATTGTCTGAGCACATGTGATGTGGGAGGATTAGTAGTAATAGACTCACAAAAACGACAAGAAATTAAATAATTAATATTATTATCTTATTAATCACGAGACCATAGGTTAATTTCCTTAATGATCACTTGGTGATTCACTCGTCGTCCAACTATATACACCAAAATCTTAGAATCTTCATGTAATTTCCACACAATGCTTCTTGTGACTCTGCCATATCCTCTTTTCTTCGCAGCTTCGTTTTAGGGTGTCGCCACAAATTTAAGATGATAAAAATATGTTATTTCTTACTTTTTCAAAATGAATTTCATTTTAATTTTGTTGGTATTAAAATTGATTCTCAAGGTTACAACTTTTCTGATATTGACGTTTATATATATGTGAGATAATAAAGAATAAAAAATAATGTCTGCGTTATAATAGATCACAAAATGGGAGATTTATTTTGAAAATATTTTTAACTCTTGTCCTCTCAAGCTTGGAACATCCTGTAAACTCTAAGGTCACCTTTCTATATTATTACTTTTTTGTTTTGGATTTGAAAAACCCCACTACCTTTAGATATTCTTTGCATGTCCAGATTAAACGAGTAAAATCTTGATTATCCCAATCTTTTACAAGATGACCATGTCCTGAATTTGAGAATTACAAAACAAATTTTAAATTTTTTTATCACCACAACATACCTCCCGGTAACATATTATAATTTTAGATGGAGGGGTTAGAAACCTATCTAAACCTAATGGTGGGGTTTTGCACATAAAATTATAGTATATAATATATAAATGAGTTTTTTTTGTAAATAATTCGGGAAATGTGTCGGCATTTTGGCATAGCTAGACCCCCAAAATAGGGGGGGAAATAAAACAAGTGAAAGGGCTTTAAAAAGGCACTCCCACCCTTTTGTGATAAACAATAGCACTAACACCACCACCAAACTACCATTATCAAAAAAATGCAATCTTAAAAGCTGGCCTTGCAATCCTTCTCTTCACAGAAATTTGCTTCTAACAAAGATCTAAACACCATATCAACAAGGATTCTTAGAATCAAAACCAGAGATAATTAAGATGTGGCAAAAGCTGGCCAGATTGAGGAGGAACGTGCAAAATATAAGGAAAAGCCCACGAGTAGCCGATGAGAGCATGTTCGGAGGCATGAATGGAGCTGAGTTTCCAATCCTTGTCCCTGATCTGAACAGAGCTCGAAGGTGGAATGGTCTTTCTGCTGCTCTATTCAGAGTTGTTCTTGCGCCATTTTCAATTCTTTCCTGCTCCTCGCAACCTCATCATCATGTCAATGGTGCTGATGGTCTCTGGGTGACGGGCCAGTTTGCTCAGCTATCAGAGATGAACCAGCTCATGGTAAATGACAGCATGCGCTATGCGATCTTGATGTAGACATGTAAGTTTAACAAAACTTAATTAGTTCTGGTTCAGAGGGATTGTATATATGGAATGCAAATTTTGCCCGCATGAAGTTCTTCGCTTGGATTTCTAAACAATGTCTCTTTTATAGAGAATGTGATCCTTTTTTTCTTTTCTTTTTTATATGATAATAATTAAGAGTTATTCCTTGTTGGAGGAGAAGTGCGTCTAGCTATGTGGGAGTATAGTTTCCGATCCATGAATAATGTTATGATCGATCAGTTGGTTTTGCCTTGTCTTCCACATCAAGGTTTGAGAAGTAACGAGAATCACAAATCCATCGATTGATTAATTTTTTCATTATATGGAGTTGTTTGTGCTTGTTTATCAGTGTCATTGAGGTTGTTTTTTTGAAAGTGTTTTTTCGTTCATAAACGTATCAAAATAATGTAAATTATTTTTTTTTAATTATTTTTGATATCAATACATGTAAATGATCTAAAAACACATTTTTTTTTTAATTTAAAACTAAAAAATTCAACTTGTTTTAAAAACCTTTTTGCAAGCAAATAATATAACGGGCCATTATGCTTTTTAAGCACTTTAAGTTGTCAACATTTTAAAGTGGATGTTTTTAAGAAAATAAATAAATGAAACTAGTAGGTAGTGGAGTTTTTCTAAAACCCTTGCTAACTTTACAATCCTTATAATTCTTGGTACGTATAATATCTTTAATAAACAAAAAACTCAGTAGTGCTCACCCTCTTCGAAAAATCCTAATTAAAAAAAATGGTAGTATTAAAAAATAAAATTACACTGTACTCACCGTACAGTACTGGTCCTCTCTTTAAATAAAACATTTTGAACAGTTTTCCTGCCCATTTAAAACATTTTTAATCATGAGAGGAGCGTAGTGGGATAGTGGAGGACTTGGAGGTTACGACTTGGCTAGGATTGGGTCCATAATTTAGTGGGACAGAAGAAGAAATTAAAAAAGTCAACCTCTCCGACTTGTTGATAATTTTCATAATGGAAAGCACTGGTGGTGGGGAGAGTGGGTGCGTAGACTAGGGAAGCCACTAGCTAGAAACGACGATTCATGGATGAAATTATCTAAAAACCAAATTGGAAATAGGTGTACGTGTGGAGTACAAATGATTGGTTCGAAGATAATGGCATCATCATGAGTTATCTGACCTAGTCTTTGCTTATCTAGGTCGAACCTCTATATATGCCTATTATCATGGATTGAATCCAAGTTTGTAAATTCCATTTTGTTTGGGTTGATGTTTTGTTATTTTAATTGAAACAAAAATGATTTGGTTTCGAAGTGTTTCAGTGCTCTATTTCAAGATTATATATATATATATAATTATATATATTAATTTAAAAAAATAGTTCAAATCTAAAAATAAAATTATTTAGAATTTTGCAATTTAAATTTCAAATATAAGTAAAAAAATGAGAGATTAACTGATATAACTCGATCGACTTGATGAGTTCAAAGATAACATGAAAAAGTGATAAAAATATAGTTTAACTAAAAAAATAAAATTAACATCTTAAAGAAATATTGAAACAATGATTAATTAGATCAACTCGAGTTAACTTAGATTAACCTTTCAAATGTGTGATCTCCATTATAACTTATAAGACCATGATAATCTTTAAGTAAATCAAATCAAATCAGATTATAAAGTTGAATTTATAATAAATTCGTTGTTGAATAATGAGATTGAGAAAAAATTAATCTAAAAAAGACATAATGAAAATAATTTTTTTCTAAACAAATTATGAACATGCATAATATTACAAGAATGTCATCATCAATCTCAGAAGATTATTACATTCTCTGATTGCTCTGAAATTTTAACATAATATATATAAATATGTCAAGAGATTCCTTGTAAAATTCATCTCAATCTAACGGTCAGATTAAGAGACATGATTGATATCGTAAAACTATTTTTTATTTATAAAAAAAACACTATTTGGCTAGAACGGAAAGGACAAAGAAACCAGAACGCTCCAGCTAGAATTTAGATGAAATTTCCAAACCAGACCAAAATTTTGAGCGAGATAAAATTCGTTCTGGTTTATTCTATTTTTTGAATTAAAACAAAATATATCAGTTATTCCGAGCAGAACAAAACATAATTGACAACCATGATTGAAACACTAGATACCAAATTGATAAGATACTACTGAATATGGGGGAAAAATATATATATATATATATATATATATATATATATATATATATATATAGCTGAAGGGACAAGAACCTCAAAAGCTACTAAAAGTAACCAAGCAAAAGGGACTCCAGCGAACACACTACCAAAGACCTAAGACAAAAACATACTGCAAAGTTCACATCCGTGATATAAAGTCCTAATGAGGAAAATAATACTTGCTTTTAAGTGAATTCAAGATTAATAAATAATTCCTAATGAGGATTTTATTGTGAAAACAGAAATAGAGAGATTGTTTGACAATTTTATAAAAAGAAAGTTGAACTAAGTTGGTTTAGATAAAGGGTACTGAATGTTAATGAAAGTTTAGAGAAACAGTCAAAATAATAATTTAGAAAAAATGTAGGGTATAATCTCAAATGAACAAAAAGTCAGCCATGGTAGGAGGGGGAAGTGCATGAATTCACCTTTACTCATGCCAAATGTCTAAGAAAGTGTTGAGTTCAAGTGATAAAAATGGATTTTGAGGGGATGGGACTAATGCTGTTAATTTCGCTTTGTTTTGGTTGAAACGACCAAAACATTTCTTACCGATTAAAAAAACAAGATAAAACGATGTAGTTTTTACCTCATTTAAAATTTGGTTCATTCTGAAAATTCTGCTCATATTTCAGCTGGAACATTCCGGTTTTGTTCCGCCCTTTCCTTTTCGGCCAAATAATATATTTTTTTTAAAATAATGAATAATTTTACAATATCAATCATATCTCTTAATCCAACCGTTAGATTGAGATGAAATTTAACGAGAAGTCTCTTGACATATTTATATATAGTATATTAAACGATGCACCTAGTTTTAAAATATATGAATTAATTAATTGTTGAATTGTAATTAATTAAATTATTTAATTCTATTTAATTGGAGTTATAATTTATACTTATATCACCATATTATGAACCTAATGGGTCACACATATTAATAATCATTCATCATAAATTAACTTGGATAAATTTAATAAATTATAACTTGATTAAAATATATTTTAGAAATTAAGGACTACAATATAATTAATACAAGGGATTATATTTTCTAGGGCCTAGAGATATAAAGTAAGGAGTTAAATGAGTTAATTTCTAGAATTATCCTAAATCATTATAGAAATATTATTCAAGAGAAAATTGATATTATAGCTAGATAACTATTATGTTATAACAATATAAAAGGTATTCTTAAGGTAAGAAATAATTACAATAATAATAATAATAATAATAATAATAATAATAAGATGGTATTTGCAACTTTATTTTCTATTCTTAATTCTTCTTCTTTGTTTTTATTTTTATTATTCTTTATCGTAAATTTAAAGCTACAGTGTTGCAAGGAGAGAATTGTCCTTGAGATTCTTAAAATAACAAACAACCCTTCTGTCATGCGATGCAAAAAAAGAGTTCAGCAACCAAATAAAACCTACACACACGCATCTCTATCCTCATCCCCATTTCATCTCCTCTTCAAGCATCATCATCATCATCATCATCAAATGCAGAAAATTCTATAATTACCTGACGAAAGATCTACAGCCATAGTAATAATAAAAATAAAAACAAAAACTTTATTTCTGCAATATTGTAGCTGTCCGCCATGAAGGGACTTTTCAAGCCAAAGCCACGGACGCCTGCGGAGCTTGTGCTCCAAGCACGCGACCTTCTCCGATTTCTCGATCAGAATACCGAAACTCGCGAGCGAAAACTCGAAGAAAAGGTACGCACGATTATATAAGTGCAGATGTTTTCTTGACTGATATATTGCAAATATATATTTATAATGCATGGGATTTTAATCGCAGATGTCTGAGCTGAGTAATGTGATTCTGGAGATAAGGATCGTTTTGTTTGGGAATGGAAAAGCAGAGCCGAGCCCTGATGCTTGTGCACATTTGGCTCAGGACTTCTTCAAGCATGACACTTTCCGCCTTCTCATTCTTTCTCTCCCGAAACTCGACTTGGGGGTAACCAGATTTATGATTTCTTTTTTTTATGATTCAATTTTGTTTTTATTTTTGGATTTTCATGACATCTTTTCCACCCTTTATTCATTTCAGGCACGTCAAAATGCTACTCATGTCATAGCGAATCTGCAGAGGCAACGAGTTTGTGGGCGCTTGATTGCTCCAGAGTATCTGGAAAATAATTTAGACCTTGTGGATATTCTGCTGCCTGGGTTAGTAAATAAAAAAACCTGTCAGGAATTCAAATTTCACGTTTATTTTTCTTTCTAATTTCCTTGTATAATATGGTTAGTTATAAAGATGGTGAGATTGCTATAACATATGGTGCAATTTTGAGGGAGTGCATACGCCATCAGATTGTGGCAAGGTAATTGCTAGTAAGCTTTTTATATGATCTGGGGAATTGATTCTTTGACTCGGTTAAATCATATCCGCAATTGTTAATGAATGATCATTGACAGTGTTTAGTTTTTCGTTTTTATTCCGTATATAGTCAAACCAAACTAGCTTCCGAATAGTCTAATATGGCTTTCTGCTTTATCACAAATAATGTGATAGATCTTAATAACCTCTATTGATTTCTCAGGTATGTATTGGAAACGGAGCACCTGAAGAAATTCTTTACTTGTATACAGATTCCAAATTTTGAAATAGCATCAGATGCTCAGGCAACTTTTAAAGTTAAGTATGTTTAATATCATTTTATTACGATGTTTTTACATCTAAAATTGATGTGCATATCCTCCAGGCACACAACTCCTGCTTAAATTGTTCATAGGCGGCTTAAGAAATTACCTATTTTCTGTGACATTTGATCCAGCAATGCATATTTGCTAATCCTTCTTGGAAGCCTTTGCAGCTGCTACAGATCTTACCAAAATAGTATTCACGTAGAAGATAAATTTGCAGGATTGGCAACTTCGGGATAAGTTTGTGTCATGAGCATAGTCTGAGTAGGCAAAAAAAAACCTTCGATCTCCATAAAAATCAATGTTTCTTCCTTGTTTAACTGAGTGGCTGCTTTTAATTTCATGGGGTTGGGTTCATGTTTCTAGCTCACATGTCTATCCACCATCCCATGGCGTTGTCAGGTTTAACAAGAATAGTTTGTGTTTGGATTTCTAGACGTGCACAATAACTTCTTTCTCTACAATACACACTCTAATTAAGATCTAGTATGTCAGTGCTATCATTGATCGATATATTTTCCTACTTTTGTGCATGGAACTTGTACTTTTGGTACTATATATTACGATATATATGTATTCTAAAGTAATCGATCCTTCTTATATCCATGTCATCCTTCGCTTTATGTTTCTATGGCCCTCTGCTACATTCATACAGGAGCTCCTGACAAGGCACAAATCAACTGTTGCAGAATTTCTTTCTGTAAATTATGACTGGGTAAGTGGTGTCATCAGTATCTGCTTTCTAATCCTGTACTGTTTGCCTACTTCCATACATTACAGCAGCAATTCGTAATGTTTTTTTTCAAGAACATGAATAGTGGATGGTGCATTACAGCTGACTGTAAGCTAGGTTTTATCTTTAGAATCAACAGAATTTGAGGCATTGAACTGGAGGTAGATGCCATGATCTTTTTATAAAATATTGTTCATAGGATCAGATGAACTTCACTAACAGCAGATGCATGGTTGTAGTTTTTTTTTCTCTGGATTACAAAGATTACCCTTCAACAATAATGGAGCCCAGCTAAAATTTTAACTGATTTTTGATTTTTAGGATTTTCATATGAAAAAAGGATGGCATCGTAAAAGGGAGGCTGCTGACTGCTCAGAACAGACTATGGTTGACACCTTGGATTTGGCAGTTGCTGTAGTTCTGTCATTCATCCCTGTAATAAAAAACAGAGTAATGATTGGCAAAACAACTTTTTTTAACGAAAACTCCCATGAAAATAAATGATCAGAGAGTTGAGATTCAGATTATCCCAATTGCCATTGTACAAAGATTTCATTATACTGTGACCATTATCGATATACTACTGTTGCTAGGATCAATAGGATCACCACTCTACAATTACAATTTCAACTGATTGAGTTATTTAGATGAGCTTATTAGGCTTATTCATCTGAGAAAGGATGCAATTGTGAAAAAGAAGCTGCTGATTACTCACAAAAGCGAGCATTAACAACAATTATAGGCATTGTTCTAATTTACACTCGCAAAATACCTGTTTGAAGTGGTATCGATCAATCTGTAGAACAAGACCAATGTTATTGGCATGGATGCCACTTGGAGGTGATACTAATTCTGTGTATCTACGTGATATTGGTAAATCTCCATGTTGATGGCGTGATCAAAGATATCAACACTAAACACTAATTTATACTTGCAAAATACCTGTTCCAGTTTTTCTTTCATTTGATACCTACTTTCTTACATTTTTCTTTCCATTTTGGAATTATTACCAATATCTAATGTCTCCCCTGAAATTTTCCCTCGTTCCAGTTTTTCCAAGAATACAATTCACAATTGCTAGGATCTCCCAGTTACATAACCAGACGGCATGCAGTCAAGGTAATACAAATTTCACTGGAACAATCAATCGACACTTCGCATCCTTTATTGTATTTTTTATCTGATAAAATCATCCTTTTTTCCAAATGTATTTATATACATTTTCTGTAAAAATGTTAGAAGTGGTAAATGCCTAAATCTCACTGCTGGGAATGAATTAGTTTATTTGAAAGCAACTCCCTCATCAATTTTTCGTTTCTCTGAAAGGTTTTACTTAATTCTTTCTCTAAAAAAACCAGAAATATTTGTCAAGGAGAAATAGAATACAATATATTTTCTGACAGTATATAATCTGCTTCAGCTATTAGGAGACATGCTACTTGACCGCTCAAATTCTGCTGTGATGGTTCGGTATGTGAGTTCATTGGACAACATGAGGATCTTGATGAACCTTTTCAGGGTCTCTCTCTCTCTCTCTCTCTCTGATTTACCATATTTGCTCACAAAATGATCATGTGTTCGTATTAAAATTCTTTCTGCAATTGTATTCCATTATAAATTTTGGTCCATCCCTTTCAGGATTCAAAGAAGACAATACAACTGGAAAGCTTTCATGTGTTCAAGGTAGGTAGTACTGTAGTGAGAAATTTGGGTATTTTTCATCTATTATCAATCTGTCTAATTTTAATCAGCTTTTTTTTCCCCTTAATTGATAGTTATTTGTAGCAAATCAAAATAAACCTCCTGAGATCATCAGTGTACTGGTTAAAAATAGAAGCAAGCTTCTTGGGTTTCTAGGCGACTTCAGCATTGTTAAAGGTAAAAATGATATAATTAGAGAGTGGAATTCTCGAGCTGACAAAGCTCAAGGTAAAAATGAAATTGGCTCCTCGTTGCTTTAATACTAGATTGCTAATGATATTCTTCTTCATTAATTTCAGGGGATGAACAATTTGATGCTGACAAAGCTCAAGTCATCAAAGAGATTGCCACTCTAGAAATTAACGATCGTGCATGCAAAGATGCAGATGATTGCGAGGTTCTATCTTAAATTTCCCTTCGATTTACAACAGTTTCTGGGTTTGAAAACTGTTTCGAATCTAGTTTATGTTTATCTATGGTCTTTTTGTTATATCTGCTTGAATTTACAAGATTTTTCCAATTTCCTATCGATTCATGTTGGTTCTGTTTAGATAATAAAATGACTTCCAAGTACTGTTCCTTAAGTCATTTTCAGGTGCTATTGCTTTGTTTCTTCCCCTCATTAAATGCCATGAAAATAATTGTAGCGAATGTCTTGGTCTGCGTTTGGAAGCATGAATTTATACTGAGCTTATTGGCTTCTTGCTGTTTTCTGTCATGTTCTTGCCAAACTGTTCGTGCTAGTTTACTTTCCCAAGGAACAACAATTGCTTGATCTCATGACTTTTCTTGCAAGCAATCCCTTTGTTTCGACATGGTTGTCAGTTTCATTCCGTTTCTGTTTTGGCCGAAATAACTAAAATATTTCGTACCAATTTATCTCTGTTTAAATTCCGGTTTCATTCTGAATTTTTCAGTCAAATATCAGCCAAAACGTTTTGATTTTGTTTCGCTCATTCCGTTTCGGTCAAATAATATTTTTTAAAAAATAATAAATAATTTTACAATATCAATCATATCTCTTAATCCGATCATTAGATTGAGATGAATTTTTACGAGGAGTCTCTTGATATATTTATATATATTATATTAAAATTTCAGAACAATCAAAGAATGAAATGACCTTACGATATTGATGATGATATTCTCGTAATATTATACATGTTCATAATTTTATTCAGAAAAATCATTTTATTGTGTATTTTTAGATTAAATTGCACAATTCTAAATAATTTTATTTTTGGATTTGAACTAAAAATTTTTTGAATTAATATATTTAATTATATATATATACATATACATAAACAGAATAAGCCTGAAACAGTACTCCATTTCAATTGAAAAAACAAAACATTTAATTATTTTTTATTCTAACTTAAATGAGTGATAGTGCATTTCAATAGTTTTCCGAAATAAGTTTTACGGCATTTTTCAAAACGGAATTTGTTTTATTTTTTACTGCTTCTGAGCTTGTGCTTCAAAATTTTGTTTCAATCATAGCCAGATTTTTAGGGCACTCTAACAGAAGATCCTATTGCTCTTACAGCTCAATCCATTACTATTCGGCCATGGTAGACTTCATTTTTAGGGCTCAAGACTAGGCCTACTAACTGGACATTCCCTCTTCAGATTTTACATCCCATTTCCCAGTAGCATTCTCCCCGCACAAAAGATCAGTTGGGTGTGTGTTTTCGGAACAATGATAAGCTTTAGAAAGAGTTGAGACAAGAATGTCAATTTTGGTATTATAGCATGCATAATATTACGATAATATCATCATCAATCTCATAAAGTCATTATGTTCTTTGATCGCTTTCGGAATTTTCAATATAACATATATAAATATATCAAGAGATTTCTCGTAAAATTTCATCTCAATCGGTCAGATTAAGAGATATGATTGATATCGTAAAATTATTTATTATTTAAAAAACACCACTATTTGACAAAAACAAAACGGGCGGAACGAAACTAGAACATTCCAACCAGATATTTAGGCGAAATTTCTGGAATTGATAGAAATGATAAGCGAAGTAAAAACTGCTTCGTTTTATCTCGTTTTCTTAACTAGTACGAAGCATTTCGCATCATTTCAACCAAAACGAGATGAGACAACCTAGGTACACAAATAATACAGCAACCAAGTATTTCTCGAAAAAAAGATATATATGAGTAATCCACGACCAACTAAGAGAAGTACAAGCTCTACCGTGATCCAAAACAACTAGCATCAATATCATCGTATAACAAAATGCCAAAAGAATAAAAATAAGAAGCTCAACTCACTAAGGGAACATCTAATTATAAACATACAACACCAATATAGTCAGTGCTAAAATCACCAGTTACGCAGTCTGCTGTACCCTGGATCCATATCCATTAACTCCATTAGCGTGCTTATCAGAACTTGCTGTTTTCTTTCTCTTGATGACTATCATCCATGTCACTGCTTCCAATACAACAGCAACAGATCCCAGAAATATGAGAACACCAATATAGGCCTTTTTCCAGTTCTTCTCCCGATCCAGAGCGTCAAATCCCTCGAAGATGTTGAAAATGCTCAGAATCACGGTAGTGTATCCTATGGTGTGGTGGTAAATGTTCCAGTACAGTCTGTATTTGTGGTCTGGCTTGGGCCTCAAGAGCAAGGCAAGGACCTGCAAAACAGGGCAGTGCATATTATTTGTTAGAAGACTTAAACTATAGGGTAACTTCTGCATTAATTGTAAGGGGTGTATCAATTTTCTTGGTGGAGGATGGTGCTAGAAAAAAATAAGTCCATTTTCTCCATCTTTGTCTTTTTCGACTCTGTTTTTTGGCCTTTTGGAAAGACGTTCGAGTGACGTTGAAGGGAAGAAAGATCTCGCAAACAGAGGTCCCCCTTCTAGATGGCTTGGAAAGATCCCACATTAAAAACATTGCGTGTGATTGAGAACCAAAACAAATAGTCAACAGGACACAAATGCTGACTTTTTACGCGTCTACAGAAAGGCAAATTACGTTTTGCAGGCATCTTTTGATGGGGAAAGAAATCTAAGAATCCCTTTTCAGCAGAACAAGCAAGGGATTCATTTTAGATGTTGTTTCTAAGAGTATTTTTTTCTTATTTAGTTGGGATTTCAGAATATATCACAGGGTAATTGTATTTTTTTTATAAAAATGAACTCTTTCTTCAACAACAACCATGACAGTCACAACTATGCTGCAATCAGCTGCTGTCAAGTAAATAGCAAGTGCAAAGTGCAAATACCTGAAGGGTTCCAAGCGCAAAGATGGTTATGCCGAGATTTCTATGGGTCTTGTAGGTGATTGCAGGACTATCGCTACCCAGTTTCATACCAGTTGCCCATCCAGCAACCCCAACTGCGTACCCAGAAGTTTGGCAGATAGCATGCAGGTAAAACCATGCCGGGCCTACTGACTTGAACACCTTAAGGTACCTTGCTATGATGATTCCCACTGGCATCAGAATTCCCCAACTCACTGCATTTAACACTCCATGAACCTGAAAAAAATCAAATAAATCAGCTTTAGAATTATTACAAGATAGAAAAAAAGAATCCACATCTAGCAAGCATCCTAATTAATCGACCATCCACTTACGTTTCTCTTGCGGTCTTTTGGGTTAGAAACTCCACTTGAAGTTACTGATCCAGTAGCAAAATTCAGAGTACCCACTGATTGCCCGTTTTCTCCGGTGAGAGCATGTTGACTAGGAGTACCTCCACTCAAAGGACCTTCTTGCCAAACTTGGGAGGTAGACACCAAGTTAGAAGTAAGCTTTAGTGTTGCGAAAATTGTCATGTCCCCTCCCGTGTTGTCTGCCGTAAGATTGGGAACCTCAAAACTCAAGTTACCAGGTACTATAGATCCGCGTTGATCTACTTGGGTAGTGTAAGTATATGGGGTGCCATCGGAGCGTAGGTAAGCTACAAGAGCCTGTGAACCAGCCATTTGTTGCCCAGAAGGATTCAGAGCCCATGCGATCCAATTAGATGTTGTTGCTCCATTTTTGCGAAAAGCAATATCAGCTGTCATGTTTGATGGGTAGTAATTCCAGTGAAGAGAACAGTTCAATCGAGGAAGGTTTGTACAGGTGCTGTATGTTTGGTTACCAGAGAAAGTGTAGTTCTTGCAAGCTTGGGCTGAAGATGACACAAATAAGGAGATCAAAAGAGTGCAAGAAAACAGCACAGTTGCTGTTAAGGATTTCTCCATGGTTCTTTGATCGGTACTTGTGTAAGCAGAGATGAGATGTGACTGCAGAGAAATTCTGAGCCCTTTTTTTTGTTTTTCTTTTCGAGGAAAAGCAGGTTTTCAGTATTTGGCTATGGCACCAAGATAGCTCAAAAGTACTGAAACTGTTTCCTGATGAGGTTCTGGTTTCTCTGAAAGGGTTGGAGAGTTGTGGATCCAGAAACTTCAGATTTATAGGATTCTTCTTGTAAGAAGACAGAGTTTTCTTGAGGGATTATCGACAGGGAAAGTGGGGCCTCACACGTTATTAGATTTTGGAAGGGTTGGGTTTTGTTGACCAATTCTTCTAGTTTTGTATATTGTTTTGAATTTTTAACCATATATAAAAGAAAATCTCGTGAAAATAAAAAAAGAAAAGAGTAGAGAAGGTTTTGGAAAAACCTTAATTTAATCCCTAATGTATTGTTTATATCAAGATTAGTCTCAAAACTCTTGATTTCATCAATTTTACCCTAAAATATTTGATATCATATGATGCACCTCTCAATCCATCTACTATATTAAGTAGTAGCTCATTAGCCCGCAATACACAACGAGCCGTTCTAAGAAAAATGTTTAGTCATTGATAACATGTTTTCTAAGAAGAAAGTATAGATTTTAATCATGAATTAATGAGATTGAAAAATATTGGATTTGGGTTAACTCGGACTAATATGCAAAACTTGCTAGGATAATCTTGAAAAAAATCAAATCGAAAAGTCCAAACCCTAATTAATTCAATATTGAAAAACAAATTAAATCTTTTTACAAACTTGACTATTTTAATGTACAGTAATTAAACTAATTTATGAGAGGATTAACAGTACAAATGCTAAAACACTTTAATTTATATGTGCCGGTTAACTATGACCAACGAGGATGGATTAAGGGGTGATAATATCGTTTACCATTCTTGGGGAAGGGTACAAAAATAATAAAATGAAAAGAATTGGGACTTAACTGTTAATATCTATATATATAAGGGGCTAGACTGGGATTCCCCCCAAAGGTTCTCCTTCCTACTCTTGTAAGAACTTGTCTTGGCCAGCGTGTTTTTTAAGTCAAATTTTGGAAGCTTCTCCCAACTACTCTGCTCATGCTCACACGTGATTTTCTGGACCCATGAGGTATGTGAAAGAAACAAAATGGTCCTCGACTATCGAACAACAACAGCAACAAGTCCTCAGACGACCGTAATTATTTGCAAAGTCAACCCCAAAATTTCCACATTTCACCAACCCCTTCCATAGAAAAACTTGTGGAAAACGACCCCCCAAACACATCAAAACGCTAGACTAAAGATCATTGACCACGCCAATTTTTAGTTTTCACATTAGATTTTTCCTTTTTTGAATTATTAAAAAAAAATCTCCCACATCATGGATGACAAAAAATAAAGAGTTTCAAGCCCCTCAAAATGGACCGCTACTTTATAATACAATGAACATTGTAATAAAAGGTTTAATATTCGATCTTGTGATGTCGATTTTGATGTGGTTTTAATTCTGATGGTCGAGTCCTTATGACATCGTCTGCAAGGAAGGAAATGACAAACTGATTTTTCATTGATTTTGTTTTTTTCTCTGAAGAGACACGTGTCAGATTTATATTTATTTAGTTTCTGATGATATGAAAATTATGAAAAGTATTTACCACTAGGATTTATTTATTAAAATCAATAAATGTTCTAATAATGTTCAATGAAGGATAAAATTGTAGATTTATTAATGAAGCATACTTGTATCTTTTATCCAAAGCAAGATTTTTCAATATTATTTTCTCCTGAAATATTTTATTTTATGTTATTAACAAAAAAAATTTTTTTTACTTTTATGTAAAATTTATTTCCTTCCTAGATATTTCTTTTCTTTGTCTTTTGAAAATAAAATAAAGATTAAAACAAATATGAAAACATTAAAAACAAATCTAGCATGAATGAATAAAAAGTTAGCTAGAAAAAATAAAAAACCGTTGAAAATAAATAAGGATAAATAAATTAAATATCAACCAAAAGATTATTTTATTATTATTTTTAAAATAAAGAAAAGAATTATATATGTAAATAAAAATTAAAAGAAACCTGACACTTTTTCCAAAACTCACTCTCACTTTAGTGAATTATGTATAATTAAAAAAATAAAAACTTTAGTGAATTATTTCTTTAGCTTATTTTTACAAAAAAAAAATATATCTTAATTGGTTTATATTTTTCCAAAATTGATCTAGTAATAGTAATAATATAAATCTGACACTTTTTCCTCCTCTCACTCTCACTTTAAAATTCAAAATTAATGAAAAATCAGCTTGACCATGAAATGGGGGGGGACTTTTGTATCCAACAACTCAATGACTCATACCATAAAAATGTGATTGTTCCAACTAAAATCATTAAGGTGTTTTTATTAAAAAAAAAACAAAAGATAATCCCCATCACAAGAGTTTCTAATATCATTGAACCTTTAATAAAATAAAATAAAAACAATCTTAAAAAAACACCTAGTAATATAAACATGTGGCAATACAAAATCTAGAGGAAATATTTTTTTTTAATAATGATATATAGAGTTGCGTGTAGCAGACGAGCTACATCAATAAGAAGAAAAAGATGGAAGAGATATATATGGTACAGAAGATCTTATTCTTATTGCAAAAGAAGTTTTATTATGTGATAGTCACGATAGAGGAGTCACAAATATAGAATTTCTTTTAATAAAAGGTCTCATAGGAAAATTACAAGTTCATGAAAAAAAATCAATTGTATTCAAGAAAATATAGGTGTACATATATGTTATTTAAAGAAAGATATTTATGGATACTCCTAAAGGGGTAGAAGATGTTAGATAATAATATAAATCATATTATGGGACCTCACTTACAAGTTTAAGCTTTTAGGTGAGATGGTTCCTTAACATGGTATCAGAGCCTTGTTGACCCAGCGGTCACGAGTTCGAATCTCACCACTCCCATTCTATTTGATAAAAAAATCAAGCACAAGGTAATGTGGGTCTGTGCAAGTTTCAAGCCCAAATGGCTTTCACTTGAGGGAGTGTGTTAGAGAATAATATAAATCATATTATGGGACTTCACTTACAAGCTTAAGCTTTTAGATGAGATGGTTCCTTAACAGAAGACGTGGGCAAAGAAGAGGAAGACATGGAAGATGAGGTGAAGGTATCCTTAACAAGTTAATCGATCGACCGAATGAAGGTAACTGATCAACTGGTTCAAGTGACAATAACAATCCAAAATCCAGATTTGACAATAGATTTAACAGGTTTAAAACTTAAATCTAATATAGCTAAATGATTAGGGATTTCGTTGAGTGTTTGTTTTATAATGGTTTTAATAATATAAAGAAGTTAAGGGTGAAAGAGCAATCACTAATTTTAAAAATTAACCTCAACCCTACACTGTAAAACTAGTATTTTTAAATATATCCATTAAATCATGAGTATTTATTATTTAAATATAAAATAAAGAATAACTATACTTGCTTCGAACTTTCCCATCATGACTTTTGAATAAAAAAAAAAAAAACATGATGGAAAATGGGACAGTTCGTGAACATTCGTTTGCCCCCACCGAACCTCGAGTTTCCTTTGACCGTTGCATGGGATTGGTTGGTTGACCATGAAGGGGTCACACCTGCCGTGTCGGTCCAGCTTTCCCGAGGATAACGATGACTCAGACCTTACGGCCTCGTCCACGCGCGGCCGTACAAGGCAACTACCTAGGACATTTTAGGGTGTTTGTTTTAAGTTTCACAAACGTTTTTGAAGAGAAAAAAAAGAATTTTTATATAATTTTTAAAAATAAAAATAAAATATTATTTTAATATATTTTTAAACAAAAAAAATATTTTTAAAAATAATCATATCTATACTCTTAGACTTCAATGAATCTACAAACCATCACCCCTCCGGATATGCAGTTTTTTTCTATTTTGTAAGGAAAATATAAAACGATCCGAAATCGAGCAGATGAAATTTTTTTGGAAGATTGCAGAAACAATGGAAACGGGGACATCAAAGGCTCTTTGTTGAATTTGATGGGAGGTAATAATATAAACACCAACCTTTAGAAAATCTTACATTTTAGTCCTATAATTTTGAAACCTTTTAGTTTCACCCTTAAATTTAAAGCTTATTTTATATTAAATACATGTTTTGCACAAAAAAAAATATATTACTTTTCATAGCCCATTTTGACCCCATCTTCCAACATATTTTCAAAAATACAAAAATTTCCAAAACATTTCTTTTACCTGCAATCTAGTCAATTTATGGTATGTTTGCCGTTTTCACTTATTTTTTGCTTGTTTGGTATATTGTGTTTCAAAAACATTTTTTTTTAAAATAATTTTAAATTAAAATTTTTGTAGTGTTTTTAGATCATTTTGATGTGCTTATATGAAAAATATTTTTTTAAAAAAAAACCTCATTCTCATATTTTTCTGAATGAAAAACACTTTGAAAAATAACCTCAGTCACATTCTCAAATATGTGACAATCTTTTTATAAAATAAAATAAAATAAAAAATGAGATATTCTTACAAAAATATACTAAGTCAACTAAAGACCTAATTAAAAAGAAATAAAAAGGATGAAAAGAGATGATTTAAGAAGATTAAAAAAAAAAACTTTACCAATCTCCACCGTAGCAACTACTTAAAAAATCATTTTTACCTGCCCACTCCCAACCACAACAAGTCTACAGCAGCTCCGACAAATAGTTTGATCTAGAAAACACAATATTAGACTAGTTTTCTCATCAACAAAATCCATCCTTTTCCATTATGATCTTCTTAAATAATTGAAGATTGACACCTCCCCCACAAACTGCAAAAAAGGAGTTCAAAGAGCAATGAACTTAATCTTCTATGATATTGATATTGGTAAAACTCAATTTATTTATTTGGAAGTGTCGTCGATGTTGTTTTTAAAAATGATTTTCATTTAGAAATATATTAGGATATTTTTATTTTATTTTTAAAAATTATTTTTGATATTAGTACATTAAAATGATATAAAAACACCAAAATATTTTAATTTTAAATAAAAAAAATCATTTTTTAAAAAAATGTTTTTGAAACGTAGTGTTAAACACCTCCTTAATCTTCTATGATATTGATCATCGTATGATATAAAAACACACTTACCTGGATAAACTACATTCTTTTTTTGAATTAATAAGGGTGCATAACCTAAAAATAGGCCTTTAAAATGTAACTTTCAAGTGTAAACATATAATTTTTTAGGATATTTATTGTATTAACGTGGCATAGAGTTTAAAAAAAATACAGCACTAGCAATCATGAAAGCACAACCTTCTTATAATAGTGAAAGGATCTATTGACAGCATGTTAACACAAGAAAAAACTTTAGGCATGAACATGTTGTTATTATCTTATTCGTGTACTAATTATGGTTAAAAAAAAATTGAGAGAGAGATTTTGAATATCTTTGATTTGATTTTGTTAGATTACTCTGGTATATATTATTAGTTATATAATTTTTATTAGTTATTATTAGTTAAATAAAAACTTTAACATGTTTTATTTTAATTATTCGTGTATAATTATAAAATAGATTTAAATAAGAATATGCTATCAAAATCTTTTTAAGAGGTCATATTGATAAATGAACATTAACAACATTTAAGTGATTGTTTGTGAGTATAGTTGAGGTTGTTTTTTAAAGTGTTTTTCGTTTAAAAATACATCAAAATAATACTTTTTAAAATTATTTTTGATATTAGCACATGGAAATGATATAAAAACACCAAAAAAATATTTTTTAAAATTAAAAAAAAATCATTTTTTTTCTTTCAAAAACACAGTGTCAAACACCCCCTAAATTTGATTTACATTATATGCCATAAATAATAGTTAAAGGCTAAGGTTGGATGATTTCTTAGTTGATCACGTATGCATCAATATCAATCTTAAATTGAAATAGGATATCAACATTATCATAGCAGAACATGTTTCATGACAATTATGGTTTTATGCATCCAAGAAATAATAAAAAAAAGGTAGTACATGGATTGTCATAATGTCAATGTCTCTAATAAATCATAAGATGATTGTATCCTTTTAGCTTGATTTTTCTTGCATGAACATATAAGTTAAATATAAGATCTTAGAGAATAATTAATAAAAATGATTAGGGATTCTTACTTGTTATAAACCAATTATTTAATGATTATAAGTGTGAACAATCCAACTCTTACTTCATCTAGCTCAAAGCTTGAGCTATGAAATGGACATAAGTATCATGACATGAAGAATGTCCACGTTTTATCTTGGAGACATATTAGGGAAATTGTCTTGGTGGGTTATGCTAGAGAAAGGTGTTAAGAAACTATTTCATTTAAAAACTCAAACTGTTAGGTGAAGCTCCAAAATATGATTTATATTATTCTCCAACACTCCATCTCAAATGAAAGTTTTTTGAGTTTGAAACTTGCATAGACTCACACCTTCTTGTGCTTGTTTTTTCATCAAATAAAATGAGGGTGATGAGATTCAAACTCGTGATCGCTGGGTCAATAAGGTTCTAATACCATGTTAAGGAACCAACTTTTAGATGAGGCTCTAAAATATAATTTATATTATTGTCTAACAAAAGGCTCAATTGTTATCTTCTTTAATTTGTTTTTCTTGTAAGTTGAAGTAGTTTAACTCATTAAGACTTTTTTTCTTTTATCTTTGACACTTTTGAACTCTTTGATCTCTTGCTATTCAAAACTCTTCTACTCTCACACCATGGAATTTTCAAAGCTTCTTTGGTATAGATTTTGATTCTTTATCGAGCATCCCACTGATCATTTGTTATTGCTAGTACTACTAGTTCTTTCTCTAGCGTATCTACTTATATCTATTTTTTTTTTATTAATATGAGTATTTGGGTCAATTTGAGTACACCTTATCTAATTTCATGGGTCTTAAAGTTAACGGTCATATAAGTCTTCAATGATTATCATATTAACAAGGGAAGCAAACCCTTTATATCTATCTTTCTTGATTGATAGAGTGTTGCTTCTACAAATCACAACTTTAATTCCCGATATCTATATCTTGTGTTTTTTTCAATTTCTCTTCCATGTAAAATAAGATGGAAAACAGGCAAAATTTTAGGAAGCCAATGGCTTTTTCAGTCCACCCTTGAGGATTTGAGGACCACTTGTGCAATAGAAACCTCATTTTTAGCTAACCCACTACCTTAAGCTAGCTAAGCTTGGGTGATGGTGCCTTTAAACAAAGCAAAAACCTCCACAAGTGGTAGCTCACCAACCTCTACTTTTCAACCAACCCGTCATCATCCAAGAGGCCGAAAGTATGTGAGAAAATTTTTAATCATTCTTAGAATAATTCCAACGTCCTATTATCTTTTATTTTCCTCGGAAACAATTTATTTTCCACAAAGATTCCCTCCTTTTCGACATTAAACAGGTTAGACAACATATTTTTCTCGTTTTCAGACCACTATTTTGCATTCCATAATCTCAAATTAAAGGAATATGACCATACTGGCAGTCTTTCTAAACTCTAAGTTAATATTGACACGCATTAATCTTGTGTACTTGGTCGATTTTGGCTAACTATCTTGTGTACTTTGTCGATTTTGGTTAACTTGTCGAATATGGTTGAGGTTGTGTTTTTTATTTAGAAATACATTATAAAATGTTTTTTTTTAAAAAAAAAATATTTTTGATATCAGCACATGAAAATGATCTAAAAACAGTCAAAAAATTAATCTAAAATAAAATAAATTCATTTTTTTAAAAAATATTTTTGAAACGCAGTACCAAATACCCTGAATACATCCATGACGCAAGACTCAGCCGAGAATTATGAAATTATCTTACTGGATATAAATAAATAAATAATCAAACATACCCACCTACTTTTTTTGCAGACCTAACCTTTCCAGCCATTATATTTTCTTGACAGAAAATAACATCGGTTACTTCCTCATATGCAGGTATTAATCAAAACACCAAACTCCTCCTTGTATGAATTCGCTCTCTTTTAATTTCTTCCTGTCTTCTAGCTCTCCTCCTGATGCTAATTTTAAATCACTGAAGCCCCACAAACTTCTAACTTTCTTGGCGAAGCTAAGAACATGTCAACTATGGTTGATGGTGGAAAGGACAATCTTTTTTGTTTCCCAGTGATGGCCGATCCATTCAGGATACTCTCTAGCCATTAATCAGATTGGAAATTAAAATGTAACAAAACAAAAGCAAGGAAATATTATCATACAAGAAGAAATAAAACTTGCATGGCTCTAACCCTTGTTTCTTTAGTCTTCTTAATTTTTATTTTTTTTGGTTTCAAGTAACCCTATCTCCGGAAAATATATTTTGTGGTCTAGGTGAGCGAGTAAAATCTCAGTTGTCCCAGACTCTTATAAGAAATGCATATCTTAACTCGAACTCGAGACTTGCTATGCAGATCTTAAGTCTTTTGTTATCACGTCACGCATCTTGTGAACTTTTTTAAAATTTGTTTGTTGCTAAAAATTAAATGAAGGAAAAGATGGAATTGAATAATTCATGATGGTCAACTCAATCTATATCAGTATTAATTATATTAATAAATAAGGGAAAATGATAAGAGTTCAAAAGGATTTTAAGATACGTATTGAGTTTTTAATGACAAATACATCAATAATATCTCTTCAGATCTCGACTTTTTAGTTACAAAAAGTTTTATAATTCTTCACTATATATATATATATATATATATATTCTTTATCAATTTCCAGAAAAGAAGTTGTCACACTGAAAGCAAATGTTCTTTACTGCTAGGAAACTGCACATATTCGCGTGTGTATATATATATGTATTAGGCATCAATTGAATGTGAACATGTTACAAATAAAATAATTTTCAATGTGAAAACAAGAAATGTCAATTACTACAAAGAATATCACGGTCGAGCTCAACGGGGCGACAAATTGAATGACAACAATTATAAAATTTAGAGTATGAAAATTTGATGTGTGCTTAGGAGCAAGAGGCTTATGGCCCAATGTAAAAGGGATCATGGAAAAAAGAAAAAAATTATCGTTCACATTACATTGTTGAGCTATATGGGTGATGATGATATCATACGAATGGCAATGATAAGGACTTGTGGTCAATATTAAAAGAAAAGTATGGAGGTACATCCTTGACCAAACTTAGGTTCCTTGAACACTTACAAGAATCTCCTAAAACATATAATGAAAAAACATTTTTAAGGCAAATATTGACATGATTATTGAAATAAGAGATGTTGGACATACCTTAATGGATGGTAAACAAGTCCAAGTTGTAATACACTATTTATCTTATAACTAGGAGCATATGAAGATGTCTATCAATATATTTTCACAAATTGTATTATACGATACTCAATATAATTTATAAGACAAATAATAAATAAAATTATATTCAAATAGTATTTGTTCGTTACTCAATCATTGTAAGTCTTTGTGTAATCTTTAAAACTATTTATATTACTAATTACATTCTACATAGGCCAAGGGATTTCACATGTCTAATAAATACATCCCTTGATATTGGTTTTGTGAGTGGATTTGTAACCATATAATTTATAGAAATGTGTTTTAGGATCACATCATGTTCAGTAATTGCTTCTCTAACATAGTGGTATCTCTTCTTAATGTGTTTGGTCTTTCCATGATATTTTGGACTTTTGTCCACAGCTATTGCAACAGTGTTATCACAGTAAATTGTCACTAGATTTGATGTTAATTTGATCATTTTCAAATGATATACGAAAGCTTTTAACTAAATGACATTTTGTGTTGTTGCGGAATAAACTACATACGCAACCTTCATGGTAGATAAGATTATACAAGATTATTTCTTGCTTCTTTATGGCATCACACTATCATTAAGCAAGAAAGCATAGCTTGAAGTTGATTTGGATTGATCGACATCTTTTGACCTACGGTCTCCGTTCAAGATTTTAAAAATATTGATGTGTGATTGATATAGGAATTGAGGGTGTTATATGACACCTTTTTAAAATTAATACGATAATATATTGGATCAACTTTAGTTAGCCTTCCAAATCTATGACCCATGTTATGATACCGTGATATCTCTATAGAAAATAAATCAAAATAAATTATAAAGATCAATTCTTAATCATATCAATCCAACATTGAAGGAATAAGTTAAAAAATAAATATAAAATTAGAAAAAAGACAAAAAAATAATAATTCAAGTCAACTAGAATTAACATATCAAACTTGCAACTCAGGTCATGGGATCAAGATAAGCCAATTGAAAACAGGTCAAAAAAATCACGAAGCCCAATTTTCAATCAACTCATTGTTAAGTGATGAAATTGAAGAAAAATCAATAATAAAAAAACAACATGTCAACTTGGACTAACTTGTTAAATTCCAGATTTAAGTCATAAGACCGAGATAGGTTTATAAAAAAAATAAAATTATAAGGTTCATTTCCAATAGATTTAACGTTGAAAGTTGAAATACAATACAGGGGGGAATTAAATTCATAAGATTGGGATAATTTCACCAAAAGAAAATTAAAAATAAATAATTATCTAATAATGAAGGATAAAATTAGAAAACAAATATTGAGTTATTGGAGGGTGATATATATATATATATATAATTAAAAAGGATATACAAAACAAATTAAGTCAGTATAGATCAACCTACCATGCTTGCGACTAAGATCATGAGCTCTGAATAATCCTATAGAAAAAAAAACAAAGCATAGTTAAAAAAAGATACCAAAAAAATAAATAAAATCAACTGACATTAACATGTCAAACCTGCAATTTAGATCATGAGATCAGGTTGATCTCATATAAATCAAATAAAAAAATAAAGCTTAAATTCTTAGTCAACCTAATGCTAACGGACAAAATTGAAAGAAAAAAAAAACAAATAAAGTTAACTTAGATTAACCTGTTAAACCTAGGTCATAAGATAGGGAAAAAAATCATAGTAAGAAAATTAAGAAAAAAAATCACAAAACATGATTTTCAAAACAATTTAATATTGAAGGAAAAAAATTAAAAGAAGAAGAAAGAATAGGATGTTGTTAGTTGAAATTGAAAAAACAATATAAATATATGTAAAAAAAAACCCTCTATTCTAATAAAGAGATTTCACCATACCCTTGATTTGTTCTATATATATTACAGTTGTCTCAGGGGCGTAGCGTGGTAATAAAAGACTTAAGATCTGTCTTGTAGGTCTCGAGTTCGAGTCAGGGCATGCTCATCTTGTAAAAGTATGAGATAGATAGGATTTTACCCACTTAACTTGACCCACAAAAATATCTAAAGATGGTGTGGTTTATTCAAATCAAAAAAAAAAAATTGTTAATTGTGAAGAAAGGGATTGCTGAACCAAGATTTTCACGTACAATGGCTTAGCTTCAAAGCCAAGCACCACAATATGTCCATTTATCCAGCAGGCCTTGAAAATTAATCAAGAAAATGATACTAACTCGTAATATATTATCCAATCTGGCAAAGTGCCTGAGTCGCAATCATGCATGTATCCACTAGCAACTCGTAATCAAACAAATGCTTGTCGTTCTTTTCTCATCCACCGAATTAACACTTGAAATTGCCTTTCCTTCAAAGCTAAGCTCCACACAAAGATATGATCATGGTGTGTTTACTAATCATGATAGCCTCTTCCCCCAAAATAAATGTTAACAAAAGCATGCTAGCTGCCTCGTCCAAGCCTGTGTCATCCTTGATCAGTCGAGTTAACTCACCATCATCTTCTCACTGAAATGTCTCTGATCCTGCTAGTCCTGATCTTCCTCTCCTCTTCTGTTCGGACAGCGCTTTCTGCCCACTGCAGCACCGCCGCGCCGGCTAGAACTTTTGAGAAATGCATTACACTCCCTACTCAGCAAGCCTCGGTGGCTTGGACATTTCATGCCCACAACGCCACCCTAGATCTTGTGTTTTTCGGCACGTTCATTTCACCTTCCGGCTGGGTAGGGTGGGGAATCAATCCTTCCTCGGCCGAAATGACAGGCACTCGTGCTTTGATTGCCTTTCCAGACCCCAACTCAGGCCTGTTGGTCATATTACCTTTTATTTTAGACCCAACAGTAAAGCTCCAAAAATCGCCACCCCTCTCTCGCCCTCTAGATATCCACCTTCTATCCTCCTCCGCCACCCTCTACGGTGGCAAAATGGCCACTCTACACAATGGCGCGGCTGTCCAAATTTACGCCACTTTGAAACTTGAAAGGAATAAGACCAAGATTCACCTGGTGTGGAACCGTGGCCTGTACGTTCAAGGTTACTCCCCAACTATCCATCCCACAACCTCCACTGACTTATCTTCGATTGCCACCATCGATGTCTTGTCTGGTTTCAGTGCTGCCCATAAAGATGATGCCAGAACATTAAAGATAGCACATGGAATCTTAAATGCTGTCTCATGGGGAGTCTTACTCCCGATTGGAGCAGTCACTGCAAGATATTTGAGGCACGTACAGGCACTAGGGCCAGCATGGTTTTATGCTCATGCAGGGATACAGCTTTCTGCTCTTCTCATAGGAGCGGTAGGATTTTCCATTGGAATCAGACTTGGAGAATTATCACCAGGAGTGGTTTATGGCCTACACAGGAAGCTTGGTTTCGCAGCATTTTCCTTTGGAGCTCTGCAAACACTAGCACTGTTGTTTAGGCCTAAGACCACTAACAAGTTCAGAAAGTACTGGAAATCTTATCACCATTTTGTAGGGTATGCTTGTGTGGTGCTAGGAGTTGTAAATGTTTTTCAAGGATTTGAAGTAATGGGAGAGAGCAGGTCGTATGCTAAGTTAGGATATTGTCTGTGCCTCTCTACATTGATAGGAGTTTGTATAGCTTTGGAAGTGAATTCATGGGTGGTTTTCTGCAGAAAATCGAAAGAAGAAAAGCTGAGAAGAGAAAGATTGATTGGAGGGTCTGACAAAGAAAGTGGGATCCATGGTTAAGAAGTTAACCTGTGATCAGATTTCCATAGAAGAAGAAGAAGAAAAATATAAAAACTGGAATTTTGCATGGTGCTTTTTGTAGACCAAAAAATTTGTTCGATTTTCTTTTTTGCATCATCTAGCTGTTAATTAATTATTTTCAAGTCTGCAAGGATGATCTTGTGTTTTATATTTCAAATTGGTGGACAATTGTGGTAAAGCTTAGCCTGTTTGACACGCTCGCACTCACACTCAAAAAAGAAAAAGGAAAAGGAAAAATCATCTTTTCGGTCTCTCTTTTTCTTCCTGACAGAGCTGATTCAATTACATTGTCAGTGCTTAGACTAAATTTTTTTTCAAAGACTTCCATGCTGACGATAAATCTCTATAACTATCTATCTCGACACCTTCCTTGAAAAGAATAAATAACTTGGGCTCTTGATTCATTGAGAATCCAAAGAGCATTGGTGTAATCTGGGCTCTTTTTTTAGAGATGAGATGAGCTTTGCCAGGGCAAGGCCATTGAGGAATCTCTATTATTGATCCAATCTTCATGAGATTCCAACTTTTAGACTTGAAACTTGTACGGTCTCACATTATCTTGTGCTTAATTTTTATCAAATAAAATGAGGATGGTGAGATTCAAACTCATGATCGCTGGGTCAATAAGGCTCTGATACCATATTAAAGAATCATCTCATCTAAAAAACTTAAATTATTAGATAAGATTACAGAATATGATTTATATTATTCGTTGTTAATATGATCTAAAACTGTCACCTGTTTTTCGTTGAAAAGAAGGAAAAGACACTTCCCGAGTCTCCTGACTTGTGAGTACGCCATTCAATAGAAAGATCGTTGATTATGAGCTTGCATGCGTAGGGCTGGAATGTTGGATGTTTTACAGCCTGTTAAAGTGACCAAACTCAATTGATTGCTTGCTGGCTTGCTGGCTTGCTTGCAAGTAACACTAGCATCTCCTTCTCGGGAGGTCATATTATTGAAGTCCGTTTCCAATCCCTCTTCTCTCTTTCATCAGTTTGGTCAGATCAAGCGCACCATAATTGAGTATGTAATCGAGTGTTGAAGGCAACATGGTCTCGGCTGGCTCAGGGTGATGTTATCATGCGGTCAACTCGGCAAGCAAGGCAACCTCCTTGCATCACGCCACTTGAATAAATCATGCTTCACTAGAGCGTCCAATGGCATGGAGAGAGAAGGATTCACCGAAAAGACCTGGAGAAAAACATTCCCAATTTAAACAGATCCTGCCGGATTTCATGGTAGAAAGCATTCGACCAGGAAAGAATCCGGGTGGATCCAGATCGAAAAACATCAGCACAGGTGAATAGGATTGGATTGTGCCTGCAAAACTGATGATGGCTCGGGGATAGCCGCATTGTCCAGGTCAGGAATTCGATCTAAGTTTTTAGAAATCATTATTCATTTACAGAGAACTGAAAGGGACGATCGGACTTGAAGTGATGGGGAATGAGCAAAGAGTAGTGATAGTCTAAACAGAAATCTAAAACAAAAAAAGATTATCCCAGATGAAAACTAATGGGATTATATCATATGATGCATGCAAGCCCATAAGCCAGGGATTGGAGGCAAGGCATGAATGGAAACTCGGAAACAATGGGAAGCAAACGAAATAAATCATTCCCTCAAGACCAAAGTTGTTAATATCATTTCAGTTAATACTTCGATTTTTCAATTGGAATAGAATGTTTCAGTTTTGGAGTGTTCTACTGTTTATATATATATATATATATATATATTAGTTAAAAAAATTAGTTCAAATCCAAATATAAAATTATTTAGAATTGTACAATTTAATCTAAAAAATACACAATAAAATGATTTTTCTGAACAAAATTATGAACATGTATAATATTACAAGAATGTCATCATCAAACTCGCAAGGTCATTACATTCTCTGATTGCTCTAAACTTTTAACATAATATAGATAAATATCAAGAGACTCCTCGTAAAATTTCATCTTAATCTAACAGTTAGATTAAGAGATATGATTGATATTGTAAAATCATTCATTATTTAAAAAAACACTATTTGGCCGAAACAAAACGGGCGGAACATTTCAGCCGGTATTTGGCTGAAAAATCCGGAACAAGCTGAAATTTAAACCGAGATAAAAATGACGCTGTCTTGTCTTGTTTTTTTAACTGGTACGAGATGTTTTGGTCATTTCAGCCGAAAGGGATAAAATTGACAACTATGCTCAAGACTGACTCGAGAATCGGAAAATACTACCATGTTAGCAGGAAATAATATGCAACGTGGTGTTGAGCAACTAGGAGGATCCCACTGCTTACCACACTGAATGCACGTAATACTAGATAGATTTCCAGTAATTGGAATCCCATCAAAACAATTGATTGAACACTAGAAAGATACCCAGTCATCAATATAACTCGGGTAAATTGTGGCAGACAGTTTACTTGTTCAAATCAAATACCAAGTTTTTCAGCCTACAAAATATAGACATGAAAAAAAGAAAAATGAAATGGGGGCAACTTATTCATGGGGACCCTAGATGGGTATCCCTTAAAAGCATCACACTAGTAAATAAACGAGAATCAAAGTGGGTACAATCTGCTGAAAAATAATGACATAGCTGAAAAATCCACAACTTCGCCAGAAATTACAGGGCATAGAAAGCTAGTGGGTCAAAAAAAAAGTCTAAATCTTTTTGTATCGCTGGCCTCACCATAGATGCATGATACAGTTCGACTATATCCCGCAAGCTGATTTTACAACTCAATCAAAGAACAGAAACAAAAAAAAACCTAAGTTGTAACTCAAAACTCAACCTTAAACACAAAATCCCTTATAACTTCTATGTCTAAATTTAACTCTTCAAAACGGGCACTCCAGTTAGCTCTAGATAACCATTTGTTTTAACTGAAATATACTGATGAGAGGATGTGCGAAATTCACAATTCACCTGGGTCACTGGAATATCTCCACCTAATACATCATGATAAACAGAAATGATCCAGCTAGGCAGGAATTCCTGAAAAGAAATAGAAGAAAATCCCTCAAAATCTAAAAAGGTTGAGGCACAATTAAATCAATTCATCAAGACATACCATGTAAATTTCCCTGGAATTAATTGATAACGATTAAAATGGCTATGATTTGTCTCAGTTCAAAACTTGCAGGGGCAAAAATTAAATTACACAAAGAAAACCACTGAAGAACTTCAGCATAAATACCAGTGAAGCAAATCAAAGAATTTTGCATTGTACATAATAATCATACAGATACTTGGAATGCACTCATTTCTTAGCTAAAATGGGATGGTACAGTACAACTTAGGCAGTTCAGCAACAAACAAGATGGAGAACCACATATTTAATAGATATTTGTAACACAGTGATAAAGAAAGATGCTCCAACATAATGAATGAATGCAAAATTGTATTTCTGTGAGTGGATTGTGTTACCTTTGCAACTGATCCCTCACAAATTGGTGAGCTTATAATGCAGGAATTAAAGCTTCAAAATTGGTGAGCTTATATAATCCAGTTAAACTTCAAAATTGGGGAGCTTATAATCCGGGAATTATTATTTAGAAAAGAAACCCCCTTACTTCACTGAACAATTTATTCCTTGAAACATCACTGATTTCCGTCTGTCTTTGTTATTCAATCTTCTTATAGGTCCCTAATCACAGGAATTCCCAGGCCCACCATTCCCAATTTCATAATCTTCCCTTGTCCTTTTTACATCTTATCAATAAGCATAAAAACTACAATCAATCAGCAATTGCCACATGCTCAAAACTAAAGAGTGTTTTTATTTACACAATTTGATCCCTTAACAACTACTTTTTTTATTCACCGAAGTTTAATATGAAATACTATCATAGGAAGCCACCAGGAAATAGTGATGACCTAAACTAGTACATGCAGCAACTAATGTGATAAATTAATATTTAGTCTCCAAGGCCTTCTACGCCATTCCATCTGAATCTTTATTTGCGAGGTATATGGTTGAACTTTCTAATTCAAAATCCCTCAAACCAAAAATCCTCAAAATGTGGGACTGGATCAGAGTCGCAGGTGAAAACACCTTTGTTCATGAAACAATTAGGTCAAAAGGGGAATCATTTGACACAAAAGTCCAAGTAGACAGAAGATCTCAACATGGTATTTTTCAAGCCAACAAAGCATACAAGAAGATTAATGCCACAATACAAGTTTTTATTTAGAGGCAAGGACAACATGGTAGGAAAGCACACGAGGAATTGAGCGAGTTCTCCCTTCATTGCAGTCATAGTGGAAATGTGAATTAACATCCAATCTTGATAAGCCTAAGCTAGAGGCCAGCACTGGGATCTGCCTTTTATTTTTCGACATTGGCTAAGAACTAGCTTCTGATGGATAATCCCACTGTTTAGATGATAATACTAGGATCACTGAAAAATACCCAACTGAAACAGATCACTGCATAACTTAACGGTCTAAAATGCTAGGAACTACAAGGAAAACTGTGAAGGCTACGGAAGCAAAATAAAATACAATTGGAGACAGAAAAATATTGTCTAATAGAACATAAAACATATGCACATTTGAAACCAATTTCCTATCCAACATGAAACTATTGTTGTGAAAGAGTATATTATGGGAGGAAGAATAATTACACCATTTGAATTCTTTTTACTGACAAAAATAAACAGGCACTTCAAAACGGAATGGTAAACACAATGGAATGGAGGGGGTACAGTATATGTAATAGTGGAAAAAAGTAATGGTTTTACAT
Source organism: Salix udensis (assembly GCA_029204005.1). Classification (NCBI taxonomy): domain Eukaryota; kingdom Viridiplantae; phylum Streptophyta; class Magnoliopsida; order Malpighiales; family Salicaceae; genus Salix; species Salix udensis. The sequence goes on from CM055020.1 coordinate 2,280,650, forward strand.
CATGTTTAAAATCAACCACAAAGACAAAAGACTTGAAGAGGCAGAAAAAAGTTTTGTGCTCATCACTGGTGCTTTATTAATCAAGAAAAAGCATCTCACGACATAGGGATATAAAGTCATATCAATATCAACAAAGATACTATAGAATAGAACTAAACCTTGCTAGGTAAACATCAACTGTTTACATCTCAACAACAGGAATGAGGCAAACTCCCAGAAAGAATGAGCAATTTAACGGCAATTCACAAAGTCACAAACACATGACAAATGAAGGGAGAGCATGCAGCTGAAGTTAGAAATCATGCAGCTGACTAAACAAAAATCAATGTTGTGTCTGCCTGTGGAAAAAATTTCAGTTTTCTTGAAAATTTTCTAAGAAATAGAGACTAAAGAAAAGGCCTTTTCTAGTAAATAAAAATTATTTTCTTGGACAATGTTTTCTATTTCTCCATTCCTTTAGAAAACTGAAAAACATCAAAATGTTGTTTTAAATTATCTCTTATTAGAAATAAGGGCATTGTTCAGCTCACCTAATTTTTTAAGTTCCTTTCTTTTATTATTTTCAATGCAAGCCAAAGGACCCCTTATTTTATATTTTGAAAATTTTGTATTAGTAAACACATTTTGTTTAATTTTCCACAAAGAAGTCTTTTTACAGTAAATTAAGAAAACTAGAAACGGAGACTAAAAACTATTCTAAAAGTAAACACAGCCTAAGCTTTTCTAGCCTCATTTTCCAATCAATATCAGAGAGCATCTTCTTTTTTCACTTTTCGTATGACAATTGTGACAGCAGTTTAGATTGCTCCTCTGAATCTCAAAACCAAGAATGTTAATTCTTGAAAATGGAAAATGAAGATAATATTATTGAACTCTCAGCATTATTAATAACTAAATATTTTGCACCGGGTGTGGGGGTGTCCATTCCCACATTTTGATTAGCCCATGGTTTCTAATGAACTATCAACAACAGAAACAATAACATTTGATGTGCATATGGCATACATGATCATGTTCCTCATAGAACATTGAATTATTAATTACTCAGTCAACTATTGCACCAACCATGAGGTTACGTGAATTTCTGCTAATCGATTGTTTGCAACATTTCATGAACTGCAGAATTAAGTTCAGACATTTGAAACTAGAGAATTGAACATTATTCCTCTTTCATGCTGTAATAAAGAACAAATAATGCGGCAGTTCGATGATTTGGGTTAAAGCAACACTTTCAGTGATAGAAATGCTATAATAGCTCCTGTTTCAACTTTTGTGCAAACCATTTGTAATTTTTTCACATCTGTACATAGGCACATGAATATACAGATAATGAAAAAAAAGTGAAAAGAAAATGTAGACTGATCACTTATGCTACTGCTGGTTATGAAGCATACTTGTCTCTCAGAACATTAGGAGCAACTTTAATGATTCAGTATGGATTTATTTGGTAATATTGAAAGAACTTTCAAAGAACCAGAGCAAGCAGTTGAATGGATGTACTAGACTAGGAGCTCTTACCTCTATTTGACTGTCTCTTATTAACACTATAACCACCAACATAACCAGGAGAATTTTTTACTGGAACATCAGACGTGGCATTGCCGAGGCCAAAGCCAAAAGAACCAGATCCATCTCGCTCAGAATTTGACAACTGCCAAGTGGGGTGCCTGTAATCTGAACTACCACCATAAAGGTCAGCAAATGCTCCATCAAAGCTACCATTTGATGGAGCATATGATGATGTTGGGCCCCCATTGTTCCCAATATTTCTTGCATAACTACCCATGCCCAAACCAGAACTATTTTCACCACTTGCATACGCAAAATTCAGGCCGCTATTAGAAACATTATTTCCTCCACCTTGAGCTGAAAGAGATGAAGTACCCCAATTAGCTCCACTGTTGCCAAAGTTGCTTCCTCCAAGGCTTCCAGATCCAGATCCTATGTATGCATTTGAACTTGTAGAGTTGGTGTTATAATTGAGCCCCCCATTTCCCCACAGATTTCGCGTTGCCGAGCTGAAAAATGAAGTACTTCCTCCATTACTTCCATCGTGTCCTACAGGTCTAGCAAGGCTATTGGCATTACCAATATAGTAAGGACTCATTCCTCGACCATAGCTGAGATTGCTATTAAAATTTGCATCCCCCACATAACTAGGGCTCAATGCTGGCTCAAAATCCAAACCCATTCCATAACCAGAACCAAATGGAGGGAAAACACTTCGACCGCTAGGAACTGGACTGAACCTTTCATCCATCCTTAGTCCATAACCTCCAACTGCACCCTTGAGTATATCCCTGGGTGTAGCCATTAAGGAGGCTATTAACCCTATTTAGGCCATAATTATATCCACCAAGTGGACTGCGACTGGGACCAGGTGATAACTCTTTGGGAACAGCTCGCTTAACCTCAACCATTTTGCCATTCAGTTCATGAAAAGTCTTCATCAAAACTTTGTCCACTGCCTCCTCAGAATCATAAGTTATGAACCCAAATCCCCTTGGCCTCTGTGTGTTATGATCATACATCACCACAACATCTATGATGATCCCAAACTGGTCAAAATATTCCTTGAAGTCACTTTCTGTAACAGTGGATGCTAAACCTCCTACAAAGATCTTTTTTGTACGCCCTGGACCAGGAGAACCATGGATGCTACCACCACTGTTTCTACTTAGAATGTTCTGATCATCCCTAGGAACAGCCTTTTTTGCTTCAACCTGAGGATAAACGCATCAATTAGAAAACCAAGCTTAGACAGTGGGAATCTGTCAACGCTTTGCATGGTGCAGTGTGTAGTAAACTTTCTGGACAGCATTGGTACATCACAGACAAACTTAAAGGGTCACTTTAAGGTTAATATAGTTTACCATTCTGCCATCAATGCTGTGTTTTTCTTTAATGACTCTCTCTGCATTTGCTGGGTCAGAGAAAACAACAAAGCCAAATCCACGGGCACGCCCTGTGGTGCGATCCTTCATTATCACAGCCTCTACTACCTCCCCAAAAGATTGAAAATAGTCCTTGAGCCTTTCTTCATTGGTGTCCCATGAAATTCCACCAATGAATAGCTTGCCACTGTCAGATTGCATTCTTTTATTTTTCTCTTTAATCTCTACAATACAAAATATTTTTCTTAGTGAACACGAAGCCCAGAACTTCACAAATGCAAATCACACTACTAATCAAATCAATAAAAAAAGGCAAACCTTTTTGCACAATCGAAAGCCCGCTTCAACTCAGTAAACGTGTTATACACTGGATCCAATCAATATCAACACAGTTAACATACAAGTCAATAGCAAATCAAAGCCAACAAAGACCATTAAAGCTAAACAGAAAATAAATCGAAGTTATCACTTGATTGAATAAGAATGCAATTCAGATTTTGGCAATACCTTTATTTAGACAATTAAGAGATAACACACAACAGAACTCCTGTGTTTTTGTTTTATTCAAAAACCAAAAACTTAACAGATCCTTGAACGATCAATCAGCCAACCAACAATCTAGAATCAATCAAACCTGGAACAAGAAACAAAAAACAGAAGAGCCCAGAAACACCCTGGAATTCAATAAAGGTCCAAAATTTTAGAAAGATCCGAATCCAAAAAAAATAAAAATAAAAAAGCATTATATAGCCCACCGATTCAAGAAAAACCCAGATGCTAAATCTCATCAAAATTGATAATTTAAGATCTGAGAGGAGGCACAATGAGAATACAAATAGAGGGCATGCTCAACCTCCTCTACAATATGCCCTCCTCTTCTTCTTTTGCTTCGTCTTCTAGTACTTGTTTTAATTTGTGTTTAAGATTTTTTGTCAGCTAATGCAAATTCAGTTATCATACAAAATTGCAAATTTATTCATACACGCATAAATTCTAGTGAGAGAAAAGGGTTGTTTTTGTTCTAGTGGGGGGGGAGAGAGGGCGAGAGAGAAGGTTTTGAGGAGTCCGGTGTGAGGAATATATATAGGGTGAGGCTCAAAATGGAAGGGAGCTGATTTTCTTTTCTGTTTTTATATTTTTTTTATATAAAAATATTTTGAATTCTTCTGGGTTTTGTTTTTTTATTTACTTACTACTAAGACCTCTAAAGTCTAAACCCCCCCCAGTCTATTCATGGGGAAAAGAAAAGATTTTTGCTTTCTCTTCTAATTCTACACGCATGCATGCATCGGATTTCATCTCTACTATTTTTGTACCATCAGCCGTTTATTCTTCTGACTTTTCCAGATGTCAGAGACTAGGAAATTTTTCAACGGTTGTGATCTGCTGATGCGATGCGATGATGGTTGATTTTTACAGGGCTACACTTATGTGAATATTTTTTACCTAATGTAAAGGTCAAAAGAAACATAAAGGTGCTAACTTAATTGTTTATTAGGTACCTACTTTTTCTTTTTTCTGTTATTTCGTTTAGGCAGTATTTTTTGTTAAATTATATTTTTTGTATTTTAAATTACTTTTTTATATTTTTGTATCATAAGTTAATATATTAATATATATATATATATATATTATTTAAAACATTTCCAAATAAAAACAATTTTAAAAAGCAACTATTATCTCCATTAAAAAAAACTATTTTGTAAGTGATTAATCAACACAGTTACCAGCCACTAACTTTCCTGTCAATTGGTATCTAATTTAGAGGGTGTTTAGTATCATAGTTGCGGTTGATTTTTAAAATATTTTTATGTCAAAATACATTAAAATAATTTATATTATTAATTTTTAAATTATTTTTGATATAAACATATTAAAATGATCTAAAAATATAAATAAAAAAAACGTTTTTCTAATGCTTCCCAAACATGTACTTAATTGTTGAACTTATTAGATAAGTCCTCTGCATATCAAGAATCCTTGTTTTGATCCCTCCATCAACAAATATGGCTAACATCATATGTAAATTGTGGAACCAATTCAGAAAGGGCTCAGGCACATTCATTGATGAAGGGATCCTACCAACGATTCTTGAATACTACAAAGAGTCTTTTTTTTTTTGGAGACAGGAGGAACTACGTGACCCGGAAAGCGCACTTTGTGGGCCCAGGGCACGCATAAACCCCCTGGCTGTCCCAGGCTTTTACGAGGTGAGGTTGTTTCCTAGGTTTGAACTTGGGTCTTGCCGAAGCAAAGTACCCAGGCCAACCACTAGGCCACCCCCTCGGGGACACTACAAAGAGTCGATTGGTTAGAAACATGGATTGAGGGTCCAATTAAAATACGAGGTTACTTTTTTTTTTCAATGACAAAACACAATAGTATTTTTTGGTTTTGATGTCTATTTGAGAGTATGGTTGATATTATTTTTTAAAATTTTGATAAAAAAAAATACATTAAAATAATATTGTTTTATTTTTGAAAATTATTTTTTACATTAAAAAGATGCTTAATTTAATAACATTATACTTTTAAATGTACTTTTGAAACACAATGTGTAAGACATACACATAATTTCCACTTTAAATATAAATTAAAATTTTGGAACAATTAAAATTACATGCCCCGCCAATAATTGTTCATCATTTTTGCGATTCCTCGCATAGAATAAGGGTTAATAGAAAGACATCATATTGCAGGTAGGAAGAGCTTCAATAACAAATGTAATCATCATTGTTTTTTTCTGCTTTTGATAGCATGTGATTTCTCTAACCATGGATCCTCTCCCATATTCTCTCTCAAATGAAAGCAAAAACTGTCTTTTTTTATTAATATGAGTGTCCGGGTCAGCTTGTGTGCACATCGACTAATCTTATGGGGCCCAAAGTTAACAACCATGTAAGCTTTTAGTGACCATCATCTTAATAATCACATGGCTCGAACCTAAGATCATAGGGGAGCAAACCCCTTAGTTCTAAGCTCTTACCATTATATCATCTACTATATGGTTAACAATGTCCTTTTATTCTTTCCAAAAAGTGATGATAAGCCTAAATATCTTCCATGATGCAACGGGGAGTGGATCTGCAATATATCTGAAATACATTCAGGCTTTACACTATTACTAAAAAAGATGCTTGATTTATAAAAGTTAATGGCCTAACCAGAAGAAGCCATATATTGACGAAGCATATGTTTGACTACAATACTCTCCTGATCATTTCTCTCTAAAGAAAAAAAATTCATCAGCAAGAAACAAATTAGAAACTGAAGGATCTGTACTGCTAAGTGCTAACCCTAAACCCATGCAAATCCTCTACTCTTCTGAATAAAGCAAGCATCCCCTCATCGCACAAATGCGGGGATAAGGTGTTCCCATGTTGTAGGCCTCTAAAAGGATGAACTTACCCTATTTTAGTTCCATTAAAACATTCTGAATATGAAAATTTTATCACGTAAAGCATAATCATCTCCACCCATTCACCGGCAAACCTCATTTTTAACATGGTTGCCTTCAAATAGTCTCATCTTATTCAATCATATGCCTTGTTAATATCACTTTTCAAAGCTACTTAACATTTTTGTCCTCTTATACACCTTTTTAATATAATGAATATATTCAAAAGCTATCACAACATTATCAGTTATGGCTTTTCCAGGAATAAAGGTTGCCTGAGTTGGAGAAATAATATCAGAGAAAATACTCCTCATCTGATTAGTTAACACTTTTGCAATTATTTTATACAACATATTGCAAAAGTGTGATTGACACGGGTTCTTTCATGGATTAGGGATTAGGACTATCAATGTTTCAGCAAGGAATGTTGGGAATTTCTTATTGTCCAACCCGTTAGAAAATAATATAAATCATATTTTGAAGCATTACCTGATAGCTTGAGCTTTTAGGTAATTCCTTCAATGTTTCAACAATGGATGCTGTGAATTCCTTCCAGTCCAACCTGTTAGAAAATAATATAAATCATATTCTGAGTCTTACCTAACAGCTTAAGCTTTTAGATGAGATGATTATTTGACATGGTGTCATAGCCTTGTTGACCTAGGAGTCACGAGTTCAAATCTCACCACCCTCATTCTATTTGATAAAAAACAAGCACAAGGTAGTGTGGACTTGTACAAGTTTTAGCCCAAAGAGCTTTCACTTGAGGGGTGTGTTAGAAAATAATATAAATCATATTCTAGAGTCTTACCTAACAGCTTAAACTTTTAGGTGAGATGGTTCCTTGACACAACTAACTCGACAAACATTGTAAATATCTGGACCTATTAGTGTCCAAAACTGCTGATAAAGTTTTAGGTTCAACCTGTCTGACCCATGATCACCTTGATCTTGTCTAATGATATTTCAAAGATTGTTTTTCTTAGACTTTTCAGCCAAAATGGAGCTAGGAGGTTCTCATTGGTGGCTATGAACACACACGGTGCAACACAATCTATGGATGCACTCTCCGAGTCAGGATTTTCAGCAAACAATCAGGTGAAGTACTCAAACACCACCTGGTTCATCCCTTTTGCATCATCAAAAGCATTACCCATCTCATCCACCACCAATCGATCAATCCTATTTATTTTTTCTTGTATTTGTTGCAGCTGCATGGAAATACCAAGTGTTAAAATCCCCTTCTTAAAGTTAAAATGTTTTTCCTATAACCTCTAATAGCCTGTCCTCGTCTTGTGCAAGTAGATGGGCGAGCCTTTCTCTGCATCTTGAATATTCATATACCTCAGGGGGCGTAAGAGACTAAGAATTTCATGGCAATCTATTGTATCTTCTTTAAATTTTCTAGCCAAATCCTTAACCCAATGAGAAAGCCAATTTGTGCATATCTAAAACTATGGACAAGTCAACTATCAGATATTCAAAGTTTTTTGTCCAACCCTAATGTCTTATTACAATACATTCTTCATGCTTCTGATAACCCAGGGACAACATTAATAACTTGTCTCCTAAAAGAAGAAAATTATCCTATATGGCGTCGTGTTATGACAAATGCATTCCAAGCCAAAACCAATATGGCTTTGTACATTGATCTATTACTTGTCCATCATCTGGTTCAAAAAAAGAATTTGCATGGATTAAATGCAATTCAATGGTCCTTCTCTGATAGTGTGGCATTTTCTGTGACGACACCATAATTATAGAAAGATTTAGAATAGCATTTTTCATATCCCACCATAGTTCTACATAGTTCAATAATAATAAAGTGTTGGAGTCTGGTCCATTTTTTCATGAATTTTGACTTTTAAATGAATAGGAGGAGTATATATATATATATATATATATATATGTGTGTGTGTGTGTGTGTGTGTGTGTTTAATTATTTTTGGATTTAATTTTATAAAAAATATTAAAAATTTGAGGAATTGAATTAAAATCAATTTTATAAAAAAGATTATTTTTTTCTAGTTATTTATTTATTTACACTGACGATTTATTTTTCTATTTTTTTTTATTGGCACTACCATGCAACATGAGACACTAAAAACCTTAGTTCAAAGAAGTGCTCAGTTGATTATAGCAATCGATCCTGGATCGGTATCAAAGGACTAAACTTAACTATTTTAGATTTAGATTTAGGTTTAGTATTTGTTGTCTATTTACTCTTTATATTTTTTTATTCGAGAACATTTCAACATTAAATTAAATATCAATATTAAGAAATAGAATTTAGGTTATAGTTTAAAAAAATTAAAAAGAGATCAAAATCAACATAAAATATAGTTTTTTTTTTTCTTTTTAGTTTCATTGTTCAAATGGCACAAAAAATTTCTTGGTCTCTAAGGTTTTAATTATGCATATTTGATCCATGTTGTGTCTTATATCCAAAACTTTATTTTTTTCAAGTTCCTTAATGTTGAGAAATGAGATATAAATTCATCAAAAAAGGAGAAGGAGATCAAATATTCGGTGGACCATAAAAAAAACTTAGTATTAATTAACTCGTTTTAGAGATGAAAGTTCACAAAAGTTGTACTTCCCTTTAGGGTCTGTTTGGTATTGCGGTTGCTGTTGTGGTTGAGGTTGAAAAAAAGCAGTTTTAAAAAAAGTGCTTTTACTGCGGTTTAAAATAAGCAGTGAAGTGTTTGGTTAAAACTGTGGTTGAGTTTGAGGTTTAAAAAACACACACACACAGACATATATATATATATATATTATTTTTTAAGTATTTAATAATTATAATAAAAAATATAATTAATAATTCAAGTAAATTAAACACTTGTTTTTATTCTCCTATCAAACTACTTGTAATTTCATCCAAATTAAATCCATATATGAAGGTCTCTATGATCCCGGAACAATTATAAAATATCATTTAAAATAAAATTAAAATTGCGATACAAAAATTATATTGTGATATTCTTTTAATATATTTATTTATTATAATTAATTTTTAAATTTTTTAATATTAAATATATATATATACACACACCCAGCCCTATATATATTCATTCCAGCCCACCCTCTCTCTGCAATATCAATTGCAGAATGCAACGCACGGAAAGCAGAAAATTTCTGCTTTCCATGAAACGCCAGTTGAAAGGTGAAAATTAGTGGGCCCCATAATTAAATCAGCTTTTTTTGTTATTTACCAAACACATGTTTGTAGGTGCAACCTGCGTTTTGTTGAAAACGCAGGTTGCACCTCAATACCAAACGGGGGCTTAACCTAGTTATAAAAAGTAGATTGACACTTGTGGTTTTGTTTTAATTTATTTATTTTGAAATTAATTAAAGGGTGTTTAGAGTTAAATATATTTGAACTAAGGTTTCTATGATATTTTGTGAGGTTTTATTATATAAAAACATGTTAAGATGAAAAATTGGATCTTAAGGTTTCAAGGACTCTAACCTTATTCAGTATTTGAAAAATAAACTAATGGATAATACCTTGTCTATTTTTTTTTATTAAAAATATAAAAAAAATAATAAAAATATTTGGGCTTGACATGCCAAACCTAGTCATGATTGACTATTGACCCCTCTCTCTCTCTAATTTTCATTAATTTATAGCGTGTATATACATACTAATCAGAATTAACTTTAAAAACAAATAAAATAAAAAGAATGGTTAAGGTAAAATATGTACAAAATTATCTTTAAACATAAAAGTAAAAGTATAAAATAAGAAGAAAAATTGAGGTAAAATATTGCATGTACATCTATCTTTCACTTCATAAAAAGATAATAAACTTACTGTTTTAGTTTTTAATTAATATCAATAAAGTTATTTATATATATTTTACAATTTATCTTATTAAATACAAACATCGTATTTCTCTTATCAGTAAAATAAACTTTATAATACTGGAAAAAACAAACATAACTCCAACATTTTTTTTCTTTTTCTTTGAAAATTAATTTAAAATTCTATTTAAATAAACTAGTTAATTCTAAGTAAGTGTTTGACATTCTATTTTAAAAAACGTAAATTTTGATATATATTAAATTTTATTTTAAATTATTTATTTTAATTTTTTAATATGTTAATATCAAATTTAATTTTTTAAAAAAATATAAAAATATTATTTTAATATATTTTTAAATAAAAAAATATTTTAAAAAATAATTTCATATACTACCTGCATAAAAATGATATTGATGGCCTAATGCATTCTGAAAAAAAAATAAATGTCGGGTAATCAAAGTGGGGCCAATGAGGCTAACCTTACATAATCTTCTTAACTACTACACGTGTAAGGCAAAAGATACATACAGCTCAGCCAGCACCAACCAGGCCGGCCATGAGAGAGTCAGGATCGCATGAGTCCTGAATTAAGAAAAAAGAAAATCATATTTCAACTTCCCTCCAATTCTTTTCCCTCTAAAACCATTCAAAATCAAAGCCCAGCCTTCTTTTATTTTTTAATTTCTTAACAGAACATCAATCTCTCCCCTTTTCGCATCTCCCAGTTCCCAAATTCTCCCCCCACTTCCAGCTTATTGCTCACCCATGGCTGCTTTGACTTCGATTAACGGTGGCCGATGCGAGGCCGGTGATGTACATGTCATCATCGGCCCCATGTTTGCTGGCAAAACCACCGACTTACTCCGTCGTATCAAATCTGAGAGAAGCAGTGGCAGGTTCTTCTTCTTCTTCTTCTTCTGGTGGAGAGTTATAATTTGGTGTAAGATATGCGAAAGGAAAGTTCTAATTTTGATTTTTTTAAATTAATAATCTTGAATGTTATTTTTGATTTAGAAATGTGGCAATGATAAAATCAAGCAAGGATACAAGATATGCAAACGATTCGGTGGTCACACATGATGGCTTGAAATTTCCGTGCTGGTCTATGCTAGATCTCACCTCTTTCCGTCAAAAGCTTGGAGATGATGAATATCACAAGGTTTCTTTTTTAGCGTTTTGATTCGTTTATTTCACAATCAGATCTAAACAGGGTCTGTTCTTCTTGCTGCTGCTAATCAATGGGTTTTGGAGAAAATAAGATTTTATTTTCTTCCCTTTTCTTTTTACGAGTTTGAAAGAAGGCTTGCTAAAAAAATGTTGTAACTGGTTTGATGATTTTACCGCAATTCATATTTTTTTCTCCTCCGGTTCTCATGATCTATGTTTCTTGTCAGCTTGACGTGATAGGCATTGACGAGGCTCAATTTTTTGAAGACCTTTATGAATTCTGTTGCAAGGCTGCTGATCACGATGGGAAAACTATAATTGTAGCCGGCCTTGATGGGGATTATTTGAGGTGTTGCTCAATACCTTTCCTAGTAATTTAACCTGTTTTGACAAAAGTTGTTGTTCGACTTTAGGATCTCCATCATTGTAAATTGGCATCTGATTCAAATTACCTCTGTTTGGTAGGAGGAGCTTCGGATCTGTGCTTGATGTGATACCTCTTGCTGAAACTGTAACAAAGCTGAGTGCAAGATGTGAACTTTGTGGCAAGCGAGCCTTCTTCACCTTGAGGAAGACAGAAGAGACCCGGACAGAATTGATTGGTGGATCTGATCTCTACATGCCTGTTTGCCGCCAACACTATGTCAGTGGTCAAGCAGGGTTGTTTGAATCAACAAGGAAGAACGCCCTCGAATCCTTCAAGGTTCCCACTGACTCCCATACTGAGGTAGCTCCAGTCATGTAATATTGGAGATGAATTAGAGTTATCTAATTTATCTGCAGATTGCAGTTTATATATACAATGCTGAAATGGAGGTTTTCATGGTTCCAGACCAGTTGAAAACATCAATGCGCTGATCATAATATATTGTGTGGAATGAAATTTCTTACATAAAATCTGTGTTCATTTACTGGGAAATTCTTACATTTTTCACTGGAAAAGTATAGGATTGGCACACATGATATAGAATAAAGTAGCCCAATCCTCATCAATTAATGATATCCCTGACAAAATTATAGAGCGAATGAAGTTTTCGATTCATGGATAATATGAATTCTTGATGTTGGTTATCATTTTCAGTTTTCATCATTCAGGCCACATGTAACCATCCCCCTCTGCATTCCTCGTATGTGTTATAGCTTACGACCTCGTATGTGTTATGCTTAGCATTTCTTCTTCTTCTTCTTCTTCTTCTTTTTTTGGTATGAATTGGGGCTTAACGCTCTAGAAGATTAAATTGAACATGGCATAACAGTTCCAATCAAGTCGTGATGTAAAATCATATACAACCCAGTACAGAAGTCATGAATAATCCAATCATGTTTATTTGCATTTTCAACTAGGTCAAAATTCGCCCTGCTGTAAAATTCCAATCTTTGAATGTATGGCATTTTCTTCACAATTCCACAAAAAAATAAAAAAAAAAAAGCTTAGGATATATAAAAGTAAATTGTATTTTAGATTTTTGCCTCTACGGATTGTGCAATGCTTTATTTTGGTTCATTTACCAATATCAACGTTATAATTAAAAAAAAACTTTTTTTATTTTTTTTAACCTTTTATTTTTCACTCAAAGCCCTCAAAAACTTGGAAGCATGAACATTTCACAAACATGTACTGAAATAAGTTTTTATTAAATATGAATATGCGTTGAATATGATATTTATCGGATATTTAAAGGAATAATAATAAAATAAGATATTTAAAGAATATGACTAGAATATATGTTGTGTTAAAAGATGAGAAATATAAATTAGACTAGAGATGACAATTGTTCAATTTATATATATAGCTTGTTATAAACTTAAATTTAATAGGGGTTTAAAAAACCTTGAAGACTTAAAAGCTCATGTGCTCGAGCAATGTGGTTAAACTCAATATCGTGGGCACGATGAAGGGTAGATCCTAGCTCCCCCTGGCATGAACAAGGGAAGAGATCAACTTTATTAAGGCACAACCAAGGAAAAACTCTTCTTTGAGCTTAGCTATAGTTTGCATCCTACTCTCCCTACACTCCTAGGTATATAAAAAATCTCTCAAGATCCTATCATTTTTCTATCGCATTAATGCTATATAACCCCTTCTCTTTGCTAAAGGATAATACTCACAAGTTATAAATATTTTATGAATCTTTTAAGCTTCAGGTTTATAATCTATTTATTATTAAGATTTTTAACATACATGTTTCAAAGTCTATCTCTCTAAAATATCATTGGACTTTTCTTTCTTAAGAAATACTTCAGCATTTAAGAGTCCCCTAAATCTATAAAAGAGAATCTTTTGCAGGTATAAGCCACTAGCGATCTTGACCTACTAGGCACCATGTACAAGTTACATCTAACTTGGCCATAAAGAATGGAATAAATTGCTAGGATTAAGAAATTAATCGATTATTTAACACATAAGTCTTGCTCCCAAGCTACTTGAACTTTTTGAGACCTCAGTTATTAAACTTTGTATGTGGGAAATTGATAAAAAAAAATCAATCAATCTCCAAAACTTGTTTTTAACATGTTCAACACATTTTATGACACATAACCATAACACATTTGAGCCACTATGCAAGATAAATTTACTCATTATAATAGACACTTTTACTTAACTAAACCTTTAGTAACTCAACAATCAATTACAACTCTTCACCTAAACCATGTTAGCAGCTTTGTGACAAAAGTCAAACCATATTATCTCAACAAATCTTGATACCTTTGACATATAATGTCTTAGCATCATAACCATCAATCACACTAGAGACTGATAGACAATTACATTACCTAGAGGAGACTAAACAGAAGGACATTCTTGAGATTTCCTCAAAGAGTAACTAATGCTATTATGATTTCCCATGTACGGATCTGACACTTCTAAACATAGTCCTTGCTACTATGAGATGGACACTAGTTATCATAAGTGCTATTTTATGTTAAACCCTTTAAGTTCTAAAAAGCTTAATAGATAAATGATTAAGAGACAACTTGTATATGAGCATACCCAAGATAATGACCATAACTCCTATTAGTAGAAATGTTTTCCCTTGTCCAAATCGTACAAATGATTGTTGAACACTTAACTTCTTATGAATTACATTTCCATAAAAAATAAGTTTGAAAAATTATGATGGCCTGACTGACCTAAGATGAATATGTATAAAATATATGTTGTAGCTTAGAGTTGATCATTCAAGATAATGAATCAATATGCAAAATTCTCTTCATAACTTTTTTCAAGGGGTCTACAAATGCATGGTATAATTTGTAGTCAAAATCTATTAAAGGGTTTAGTAATCTCTATGTCAAGCTAGTGACACATTCTACACTAGCATACCCACCAAGAAATTCCTCTAATGATAACCTAGAGACAAGAGTTCCTCTAATAGAAGTTCTTTCTAATGAGTTCAGATATGAGATTTTCTTTAATTAAACTTCCTCTAATAAAGGTTTCTCATTTGGGTTCTGCTTAGACAATCAATTTTTTTTAAGTCTAAGCTCACTGTCTTTGAGTTCCATCTCACCACTTAAAAGTTTTCTAAGTCTGATATTAAATTACATTAACATTAATGATATTCTGTCAACACCTTTGGCAAATCATGTTTAGTTTAAATATCTATGATTTTAAAGGCTTACCAAAATTAGATCTTTATATTTTAATGCCATTAATAATAGCACTCTTTTTTATTACAAAAGCAAAAAAAAAAAAAAACTTCCCTCTTATAATTTTTTATTCTCATCATGAACTCTCCTTTTACCCTTCTCTTTTTCCCTTTGACAAATACTTTTTTTCTCAGGCTTATTGCAGCTTAGTCAGACATATTTAAGTTATTTTTGCTTACTACAATTAGCGTTTTCGATTGCATTTCCTATAAAATGATGGACATAGCTTTTTCAATACATGTCAATTGTTGAAATAGACATTAACTTTAACACCTTTGCATTATGATTGCATTTACATTCTCATTAGTCATTTAGACAATGTATACTATAAATTATTATTTTAAATTTCCATCAAAATTTGGGTGAAGATATTTTCTCCATGTTATGTCAGCACGCGCGACGCGCACACACACACATATATATGTGTGTGTGTGTCTTAAGACATTTGGACTTTGGATCTGAGATGATGCTTTTCCATGCTTACATTCAAACCATTTTTCCCCACTTTTATTGTCTGAACTCATCCTTGGCATAACTGATTTGAGAGTAATAACATACTTGTTTTTTTTGTGTTTTTAAAAGTGTTTTCTTTCATGTTTTAAATTTAAATTTTTGAATATTTTTTATTTTAAATATTTTTTAAAAACACAACCACTAACAAAGTATTTAGCTCATAACTTGTTTTAGCAAACACATTATGTGCCTATTTGGGAGTATAGTCGAGATTATTTTTTAAAATACTTTTTATTTAGAAATACATCAAAATAATATATTTTTTTATAATTTTTTAAAAGTTATTTTTGATATTAACTTATAAAAATTGATCTAAAAACAATAAAAAAAATTTAATTTAAAATAAAAATAAAAATAAAAAAAATTAATTTTTTTCAAAAACAGTTTTAAAACATAAAAAAAAAGATAACGTTATATGTTCGAGCGACTGCACAATCAATGATGATAGTTCTATCATCACTTTTGTAAAAGATGTCGAGAGCCAGTCTTCATTTGCACGTGTTTTTGTTTAAACTTTTTTTTGTGCAATGATTCACAATCATGCTGTTTACATTTTTTTCCCTTTCTAATCGCCGACAACTTGCCCTAACGATCTTCTATGCCTTGCAATTTCAACCTCCAATTCTACCGTTGCTTTACATGAACTCCTTTCCTTTGAAAACTGCCGTCGAGGTAGCTCCGGCAACCCACCGGGAAATTGCTACAGGGAAGACACCTGGCGTTTCAGTATTTTGCATAATAAAACGTTTCGTATGCCAGCCGTTGCCCAGAAACTCTTAAGAGGGGGTAGTTAAGTTGGGCCGTTCAAGAAACAATAGATAGCCCAAACATACCACTCAACAGTCGGGCTACGCCCATAGACTGAAAAAGTGACACGTGTATAACGCTACGCGTTTAACCCAAAACGAGAAGGAAAAGAGAGATTGGTTTAGCTGGGGGTTCTGATATCGCGTCGCTTCGATGCTTAACCCGTCGTTTTGTTTTTGAAGCAGTTCTTTCCTGGTCGTAGCGGGAGATAAATCAGAACTCTTTCTCCGTCGTCGTTTTGCTAAAAATTATCAGTCTCCTTTTTCAGGTTCGTAACTCCTTCATTCCCCACTCCTCCTTGTTTTTTGCTTTTCCCCGGAAGCCGCAGCTAGAGTTAGTTAATAAAACAACGGCGCCGGGTTTTATTTTAGTTTTAATTTCTGTAAATTATTCATTAATCAATAAGAACAATAAACTAGGTTTAAAATAAATTAGAAATTGGATATCCATGGAAGATTTTCATTTAAGTCTAATTCATAATAATAATAATAATAGTAAGAAGAAGAAGTAGAACTGCAACCTAGTTGATTTGAACGAGGATTTTGGATGGCTAAAATGGAGTTGTTGCGGTTACTTACGTTGTTGTTGTTGTTGGTGGTGGTGGGAAACAGTGAATGGATACGAATCCCGGACCCATTGATGGTAGTATACTGTATGATCAAGACAAGCATGTCTCCTCTGCAGTTTGGGATGGCCAGGTTGGTGTTTGTGTGGAAACATAGTGTCTTATTATTCTTGATCATTACATTAAAGCGCATGCATTGTTTGTGCTCTGCTAAGACTTGGTTTATGGGGTGGTGTTCAGGAGCGTGGTGCGCTAAGATGCCATGAACACACGTCGAAAAGCTGGGTGAATGGAAGCTAACTCCTAAACAAATTGAGTTGGTGGAGAGAGCTGGATTTGGTTACCTGAGAAAGATTCCGGCTATAAGTCTTGACAATCCTCTAATCTCAGCTCTTGTTGAGAGGTGGAGGAGGGAGACCAATACATTTCACTTCACTGTTGGTGAAATGACCGTTACTCTTCAAGATGTTGCGCTGTTGCTCGGACTTGCGATCAATGGGAAAGCCTGTTATTGGAATAACACACACCACTTGCTCCTTGGTTTGTGAAAGGCTTCTAGGGAAAGCACCAGACTCTAACTACGCAAGTGGCGGGATGGTGAAGTTAAGTTGGTTGAAGGAGTTCTTTTCTCATTGTTCTGAAGATGCACCCATTGAAGAGGTTGAGCATTGCACTCGTGCTTATCTTCTGTACCTTGTGGGCAGTACAATATTTTCCACTACCACTGGGAATAAGGTTCCAGTAATGTACCTTCCTTTGTTTGCATATTTTGAAGAAGCTGGGGAGTATGCCTGGGGAGCAGCAGCATTAGCTTTCTTGTATAGAGCACTCGGCAATGCATGTGTTAAATCTCAAAGTACCATTTGTGGTTGCTTGACACTACTGCAGGTTATTTGTGTTTAAACTATAGCTATCCATTGATCATCTTGGAGATTGGCCTGTCTTTTATTTATTTATTTTTCTTTGTCAGTATGTGGGCTGCAAGGATTTCTTTTAGCAACTAATTCCATCCTAGGATAACAGTCATCAAATAGAATAATATTGGTATTGACTGGTTCTTGCTTTCTGTAGTGTTGGAGCTACTTTCACCTGAATGTGGGCCGACCAAAGCTTAATCGGGACCCCATCCATGATCATTTTCCATTTGTACTTAGATGGAAGGGAAAACAAAGTGGGCCAACAACAAACCGTGATGTTGTTTTCTACCGCAAGGCACTGGACTCGTTGAAAACAACTGATGTAGGTTTTCACTGCTTTTCAGTTCAGTTCTTATTTCACTTACTGAATAAAAAATTCTAATGCAACTGGCGTGGTGTTGACACATAGGTGGAGTGGCTTCCATACAAAATTATGGATAGTACTGTAATACCAAAAGATATAAAAAGTACTTTGATTTTAGGGAGATCAAAGACAATGCTCATATGCTTTGACAAGGCAGAAAGACACCTTCCTGATCGTTGCCTAAGGCAATATGGCATGCTTCAACCAATTCCCTGAAGATGTGGAGCGGTGGCTGAGAAAGAGTCGAGGAGTTGATGGCGGGGTCGACTTGTCTGGGAAAATGGAGTCGGAGCTTAATGAATGGATGGATCGTCAACTCCATATTGTGGATGGGGATGATGGTGTAGATGAAAGTGACTACATGCAATGGTACTGGAAAATTACTCGTAAAGTTGTTGGAAGGCCAATCTCTCTCTCATCGGAGTTCCAAAGGACGGTAGGTCTATCATCTATGCTCAAACTTCAACTTTTACTATTACATTTATTTGTGGAATAATCTTTAATGGTCTATTCTTTAACTGTCACAGATCTCTGGTCTTAGAGAAATTGCTTATTTAGCAGATTCATTCTCAACAAAAGGGTTGGATGGACAGCAATTTGAGTCAATTTCAAGGATCAGGTTTATTGCGCAGGACTGTTTGAGGGACCAGATTGAATGTCCAGCCACACCTTCTGCCCCCCCACAAATTGAACTGGGAAAAAGATCAAGGGGGAAGGAGAGGATAAGAAGGAAAGGTATTGGGAAACGCAGGAGAAAGGGTGATCAAATGGAATATCAGGAAGCAAGTGAGGATGACCAACCTCAGTTTTATGGTGCAGTTATTGAGGCTGATCAGTTACACTTGCATCAGGAAGATGGTGAGGTTGGTCAGTTACTGATATGCCAGGCAGCTGATAACTTTGATCCTCAACAGCTGTGTCATGGAGCTGGCGAGGGTGACAGTGAAGAACTGCTAAATGTGGTTAATAAGGAAGATGGTGCAAAGCTTAGCAATGCTACAAAGGACATCATTGACTCTCAATCTTGTAAAGACTCTGACAATGTGAATGACTCTCAGCCTTGTCATGCAACTGTCGAGGTCAATGACAGAAAAATATACGGTGAGGCAAGTAAAATGGTTGATGATTCCCAGTCCTGTGAGCCAACTAATAAGATGAATGACTCACAAACTTGTCAGGCAACAAGAAGTGATCATGATTCTCAGCTTCATGATGCATCAGAGAAGGTCAGTGACTCGGGACTCTTTGATGCAACAATTAATGAGGTTCAGCCTGATGGTGCTATTGATGAGATCAATGAGCTGCGGATTTCTGACACAACAATAGTGGTCAACGATTCACAGCTTCCTGACACAAATGAAAGGCTCAAAGACTTTCTGCTTCCTTACACAATCCAAGAGAAAAATGATTCACATCCCCCAGATGCAATTGAAGAGATCATTGACCTGCACCTTCCAGATGCAACTAAAGAAGCCAATGACTTGCAGCTCCCTGATACAATAGAAGAGGCAAACGACTTTCAGCTTCCCGATACAAAAGATGAGGTCAGTGATTCAACTCTCTTGGATCCTGGTGAGAAGATTGATCAACCAGAAAGCCAAAGCTGCAATAGAGGATGTTCCAGCATCTCTTGATACTGTTGAGGATGTTGCAAAGCAGGGTGATACAAGTGTTGGGGCATAAAAAAGAAGCCTTCTCATGTTAATTCTTCTGTAGGTACTTTTAATATGCTTGCTGTTTGCTACCTCGTGTTCATTAATCTTCAAGCAAAACATTTTGATGTTTGCCTTGCATTTATTTGCAGATTAATAAGCAGTAAAATGTTTATTTTATTCTGGCAGCAGCTCAAGAGTAACACCATAAATGTCTGAAAATGGGGGACAACCAGTAGTTGAAGAATACTCGCGCCATTTTTGTTTGAAGATTCTAATATTCATGATACCATGTAGCTTATAGAATTAGGTCATTAATATAGGGATGTTGAAAGTTATTTTCCGATTGAGAAATTCACATTATATTTTGATGATGCTCATCTAATGTCTAATACTTCACTAAATTAGATTCATGCTTATGGTTGGGCGTGATTTGGCTTTTACATGCATGTTGATGTGCTGTTGATAAAATTTAGGGTTGCCCTCATTGCAGGTTCTATATGTCTACTTCTCTTGATTAGATTGCACTCTCATTCTCATGATTTAAGTTACAGAAGCATCTGATAAAACTATTTTCTTTCATGTTTGGGATTATATAAATCAAACTCACCTTGTATATGAGTTGTAACTGCTTGTTTGGATTTTGTGTTTAGGCTTATATCAGAGAACATGGTGGTATTGTTTCTCATTTCAACTCCTGTAATATGTGCTGTACCTTTGTTTTTAACAGTTCCTTTCTTCTGGTCGGGAAAGTTCATGGAAGCATCCAGAACAACGATTTCGAGTTGGTTTCAGGCCAGGATTCGGGTTGGGTTAAACTTGATATTTTACCTTCAGGTTCTGCCCGAACTCGGTCTGTTCTAAAACCTTTCTACTAGTATTCATCGAGTCAAATAGCCATCCCTAATCAGATTCTGTTATATAGACCATTCTGAAGATCAGTCTTCACCATTCAAATTTGTTGGATAATAACAACAGCAAGTGCACTGGTACACATGCAGAAGCTTTTCAGTAATGTGTAAGCTTTTTTAAATTTTAAATAAAATTACCCTTTTTATTAATAAAAAAAAGAGAGTTCGACAGAAGATTTTTGAGACGGGCCTGACCTACTGCTGTAGAAACAAACTGATTAAAAACATGAAAAGCTATCCGATCGCCAAAGCAATGGATCTGATGGCACATAGGATGATACCCGTGTTGTAATTTATTTATATTCCCGACTCTAGACGTATATGCGCTTCTTTTTTTCCCCCGATGAAAAAAGAAAAAAGCAATGGGAGGTTTGCGCAAGTTCAGTCTTCTTTCATGGGTTACCCGTGCTTGCCTCCACCACTGCCCTATTACTGAAACATTGAGTCTCGGCACCATTTTCTAAATCCACCTGCTACTTGTTGCTTGTCAGGACTAATTGAAGAGTTGGTTGAAGAGATGTTATGGTAATTGATCATTTTATTATTATTTTTCTTTGAATATTATGGGTGTGTATAACATACGCGGCTAATAATATTCGGCTTCATGTTCTATTCAGGCAATGCGTGCTGTGTCGTTTGGTGGAGGAAAAATATCCATTCGGTGTCTTCATAGATGCGCTGCCTGTGTCCTCTTCCTCATGGTGTGAGTGCGTGGCCCACACGGTGTTCAAAGATGAGACGGTGAGCGGTTGAACTTCCCCCCCATTTTTTTCTCTCCTTCACCCTAAACTACACAACAACCCCCCAGTTTTATTGGTTTTTCATTTCAGTCCCTTTGCTTTTAATTGTGTTATATGGTCTTTATTTTTGTTATGTAAGATTTTGAGTTTGTTTTAATTGTGTTATTTGATTGAAATTGATTATATATTACATTTTCATTTCAATCCTTATTCTTTTAATTTCCGGATTGCTTTTAAATCCCTTTAATATTTTCGGTACAGAAGTTTTATTTTATCAAATTTCTCCTTTGATTGAAATTGATAATATTTTTCATTTTTCATTTTGGCCCTTATACTTTTTAATTTTTTTATTTTAATTCCTTTATTTTTTTTATATTTCTTAAATAGTCGCTATTTTTGTCCATGTTTATATATATGTGCTTTTAGCTTTGGTTTTTAATTTTTATTATTTTTTCTTTTGTTAAGGTAGCATGTTTTTTGAAAAAAAAATTTGTTCTTAAATTTTAGTTGGTATTTGTGATCATTTGAAAATTGACATTTTTGTTTTTTTTGTCGTTGTTCTTTCTTTTGGTTGTTTTTTATTAGTTTTATTTTTATTTTCACATCAAAATGATTTTTTTAGCTACTAATTTTTTATTTTTTATTCATTTTTATTTTTACTTTTTTGTTTGCTCTTTTGTTAAAAGTTATTGGGTTTTTTTTCTTTGATTGATTTTCCCCCATTATTAACGTAATAATAATAATAATTAATTGTATTTTTCTTTCTTTCTCTTTTGTTAATGTTTTTTATTTTTTCTCGAGATAATTTAATAATTTTTATTGTTTTAACAATAATAGTAATAATATTTTTAGATGCTAAGGTTTCGATGTTCCTGTTGTTATAACAGGGTGTGTTGATGTGTTTCTTTATATCAAACCTTGCATTTATTGATGTTATATTTTATTTGATTTTTTCAATTTTTTCCTTTAATTGAAATTGATAATATGTTTGGATTTTCGTTCCGGCCCTTATATTTTTAATTTTTTATTTTAATTCCTTTAATTTTTATATTTCTTAAATAGTGCATATTTTTGTCCATGTTTATATATATGTGCTCTTAGTTTTGGATTTTAATTTTTATTATTTTTCTCTTTTGTTGAGATAATATTTTTTTCAGAAATTTTATTCTTAAATTTTAGTTTGTGTTGATGATCATTTGAAAATTAATATTTCTTATTTTTTTTTCCTTTGTTCTTTCTTTTTGGTTTTTTTTATTAGTTTTTTTATTTTATTTTCACGTCAAATGATTTTTTTTAGCTAATAATTTTTTATTTTATTTTTATTTTTTTGTTTGCTCTTTTGTTAAAGTTTTTGGGCTTTGTTTTATTCTTTTATTGAATTTATTTTTCCATTATTCACGCAATAATAATAAAATAGTTTTTTTTTCTTGTTTCCTCTTTTATTAATATTTTTGAGTTTTTTCTCATAGGAATAATTTAATAATTTTTATTTTTTTAGCAATATTAGTAATGATATTTTTACATGTTAAGTCTTCATTGTTGTTGTTGTTATAATAAAATGTGTTGTTGTGTTTCATTATATCAAACCATACATGAATAAATATTTTATTTTATTTTATTTTTGAACTAGCAAAATCTATTAACTGTTTCAATCCCAACAATTATAAAATTATTTACTTATCCCACGTAATGCAGTGCAGGCAATTAACTAGTTCCATAACTACAAGGAAAGGATTGCCCATTTCAACGATGGCGCACAAAGGGTCTAAGTAAGAAGTAATTTCATAATAATATCTGCTTAATCTATAAACTTCTATAATAATCTCTTCTAAAGCACTGCAGTGCATTAACAATGAAATCATTTTCTATATTTATTATCATCTGCAGAACCCTGTTTGCTAACACTCTAATGAGTGAAGCATAAACATGGCGGCAGCCTTGTAACCTGAGAATCATTTTAATTATCCCACTGGTTTATTGTTTGATTTCAAGGGGTGATAGAATATTAAGTATTTTATTTTGCATTTCAGAAGCACCTTTCGTGTTGGCACTTAGCAATCAAAATGAATTTATTGACTTGTATCAAGCAACCGACTAGCAAGAACAATAAGTTGATCCAACATTAGGACCCTACTAGATGTCTACATGAAATTTAAAATGAACATCAAATAATTCAATGTTTTCTGCCATCCTCACACTTATTCAGCATAACCAAAACTGAGAATTGACAATGTCTGACCGGCTTACCAAAACTGTAGACTTGAATCCTAGACATTTCCTTGAAACAACACACACAAGAATAATAAAAAAAAATGGAACCCTTAAATTGCAAGAGCAGTTATTGAATACTAATTTTCCCGCATGAGACATCCTGCACAATCTCTTCTTTTCATTAAACCCACAACTTACATAGAAACCGAGGAAAAAAGAAAACAAAGACGATGGATGGTACATGGTTCCTTAAAAACAAAAGCCATCATTTATAGCTAATAAATGGTGCCATTAAACAAATGCTTGGCAGAATATAGCACTATTGAAAAGATTACAGTTTTACCAAGGCGGATTAGAATTATCCCTTACAGAAGGTGACCTGGAACTCATGCTCCCATCTCTTCCAAATCTCGAGATACTCCTTCCACTCTTAGGAGTACCAACTCCCGGACTTGCCCCTCTATAACTGGCACGAAGGGTTTCATCTACAGAGGATGAAGACCTGGAAATTGCATTCCTCACAAACTTCTGTGCAGCAGGTGA
Source organism: Salix udensis (assembly GCA_029204005.1). Taxonomy (NCBI): domain Eukaryota; kingdom Viridiplantae; phylum Streptophyta; class Magnoliopsida; order Malpighiales; family Salicaceae; genus Salix; species Salix udensis. Next base: position 2,304,790 of record CM055020.1, read on the forward strand.
GAGCGTTCGCCCACTCGGACTAGCGCTCCCCCCTCTACTTGGAGAGGGCAACGGTGGCTTTTGAAACATCTTTGACTTCTGCCTCAACCTCCGTGAAGCCTCCCTTGACAATGAATGGGCTTTCACATCCCGAGCAGGTGGATTAGGGATTTTAAAATGCGGCCCATCACCACTACCACCAATATCAATTGGGGTATCCTCAGGTTCCAACCTCATTGGCGTCCCTTCAATCTCACCCCAAGTAATAAATGGTGACTCATCAGCTCCAGGAGCTGGTGAAGGTGTCCTAACAAAACTATACCCATTATCTGCCTTCTTCCCTTCTGCATAAAACCTATCTGGTGTCCTCCTCAAATCCTCCAAATCATACTTCTTTGCCTTATCCCCGTCCCTATCATACATAGGAAGTGGAGTAGCCCCAACTACTGGAGTATAAAGAACCTCAATAACACCATCATCTCTTGGCCTAGTATCCAACATTTTACCATGAAAACGTGTGTTGGGCCTATTGATTTCTTTAGTCAAACCTTTCAATCTAAGAGCCTGCTCCTCTTCAGTCAATGGAGCCTCACCCCTATCAGCCGGATGGTACATCAGCAAATTCTTCGCTGTGTAATTCCATCCTTCCAATGTGCTCGGTGGCTGATCAGAAGTTCCATAACCATCTGTAATCCTATCCCTCTTCGCATCCCCAATCAATTTAACATCCTCCTTCTCACCTTCTAACAAATGCCCATATCTCTCCTTCCTTTTCCTATTCACTTTCTCTAGTATCTTTGAAAAGCTATCGTTATCCTCACTCGTATATCTCCTAAAAAAATCGTCTAAACTCAAATTCTTATCAACAGCAACTTCATTCTCACTAGACTCGGCATTACTAGATAACCCCCTATCCATAACAACGCTAGGTATTTGCGATATGCTATCAAATTCATCAAATGGGGTAAGATTACGCATAAAGGTAGAACCTGGGGTTTGGGTTCGATTTCTACTCCGAATGCTGCCGTCGGAGTTGGGATTGTTTACCTTTTTGCCACGGCGCTCCATAATCTTCAGCTGGGCATCTCGGATTTGAATCGGATCGCCCGACTTCATAGCCTCGAGCCATTCAAGACGGTCACGTAACTTCGAGATATCAGGGAAGAAGTCGCGCTCGATGATTTTCTCGATGGTGGCCACATAGGTGTCCTCGTCAAGAACTGCGGGGCGTTTTCTAGGGTTTACCGGGGTGTTGTTGATTGAGGAGGAATTGCTGGAGATCTGGAGGGTACTTTCGGAATTTGAAGATGGTGACGGAGATGAAAGGTGGCGCGGTGAGTGTCCTGGAGAGAGTAGCATGATGGTTTAGGATGAATTAGGGTTAGTCTTTTCACAATAATTGATTTGAGCGGTGGAAATTGGGAAATTTTGAAGGTTAGGGTTAGAATTCTTTCAGCTTTTGAAGAACGGAGACGGAGAATGGGTGCGCGTGAGGTGATAAGGATTTGTGTTCCTTTTTTTGTTTATTTTTATTATTAATAATAATAGTGCTGAAGAGAGTCGGAAACGACGGCGATCTAACGGTCATGATGAAGTCCTTACTGAATAGCCGACATGTCCCTCGTCGTCTCATCCAATCTTTAAATTTAAGACAAAATAACACAATCTTAAATTTGGATGTGTAAATTATCTCAATAAATTATGCCATTTTCGTGAATAAATCTCAAGATCAGAAAAAAAAACCTACCGGGTATAATTAAAAATAAAATAAAAAAAGGTCCAACAATTAATATCCAAGTTTTAAAGAACCATTTTTTTCATGCTTTGACGCTTATAATTGAAAAGTTTTCAATTTTACCCTTATTATTGAAAAAGTTTAATGTTATCTCTCACATATTAACAAACTCTAAGGGCGATGCATTGTTTTCATGTTAATAAATTGCAATACATAACTTTTTATATACTTATGTGTTTTTTTATGCTATAAAACTCCACCTCTCGAAAAATATACTTTATAGGTCCAGGTGAGCGAATAAAATTACTAATTATTTCAGACTCTTATAAGAGATACATATCCTAACTCGAACTCGAGACTTGCTGTACAGATCGCAAATACTCTTTCATCAGGTTACGCTTATTGGGGACTGTATTATTTATGCTGATAAAGGGTAAAAAAATAAAATAAAATTGGCAGCTCAAAATCTAAAATACCAAGCTCATTACTAATATACACTAAAACTTATAACTATTATCAGGTATTTTCCATTGATGGAAAAAAGGATAAAGTAAATATAAGTTTAAAATACGAGGAAAGGAAGAAGAAGATGGCTTCTATCATAATTGATAGCTGTTTGGTCGTTACGGATGAACCTCTTTCAGACTTCAGACTTCAGAGAACTAAAATACAAAGGTAGAAATGTAAATGCAATGAATCTATAAGGGTACTAATGTAGTTTACCACACGGAAAAGAAATATGGATTTTTATATATAAAGTCAAATAATTGGCAGCAGAAAGAGCTCAGATTCTCTTTTCTGTGTAGCAACACACGGAATCATTTTTTCTCTGTTTTCTACTCAATACTAATGAAATGATGCCTGTAAATTTGTCCTCTCTCTGTCTCCCCTCTCTTACTCAGCTTGTCTATCTGATTGTTCATGGTCTTGCTTTTATAACCTTAAACTCTCCGAAACCTTTTCTTTCGGGCTCACCGGCACCAGCTAATCACACCTATATATAAAAAAAAACAAAGTAAAACCTTCATCGGAACTTCAGTAGTCGCCGGTTGGTTCCGATGTGATCTACTGCCCGGATTGAGTCGAGAGTCAGAATTCTAGGGTTTCGCGTTGGTGTGGGACCACCTGATCATCATCATCATAAAAATAAAATGAAGACTCGGTTACTATTTTAGGTAATTTATATGACGAGAGTAGTAGTATTTATGACTAATTGTTTTAAGAACTCTATTTGAAGTATTTGTTAAAATTATAGCAATTTACTGTTGACTGTAGCAATTTGATTTTCGTTTGATTATCAGAATTGAATTAGTTAAACCGTGAAGGTATAGGTTAAGGAGGTTTATTTCTAACGTTGGGGTTAGCTTTGAAGGAATTTATTATTTTTTTCTGAATGTATCAAATCGATGTGGAGGGAGGGTATATGGCCTTGAGATTATTTAGGGAGAGAACTTGATCTCGGATGGTAGGCAAGTTGGTGCGTCAATTAATTTATTTTGATAATTATCGGTGAAAAAGAAACAATTTCTTTCACTTATTTTTTACTTCAATGTTTCTTGGCAAACGAACGAAAGAATGTATAAATTTTTGCCTTGATCTTCTTATTTAATCGTGGATGGAATTTATTTACTGATATGGGTTGCTCTTAACTTTGTTTAAGAAGGGGGTGGGGGAATTATTCAACTTTGCTGCTCATGGATTATCCATTTACCTTGGAAAAGAGTAGAAGAAGCATTACAGATTCATTTGAAAATGCTGTGAGAGTATCCGGAAATAAATGATTTCTGAATTGTGTGAAGCAGGCGCAACTTTGAAACATTGTGATCCGTTATGTTATATGTGAAAGGAATTATCTTGCATGTTGGTTGATTGAATATGTGCACCATTTAGCTTGTTTGCTGTTGAGGGCGTTGGTGTCTCTCTGCCAAAGATCATTGATAGTGTCTTCATCATGCCTCAATTCAAAATCAGGTTTACATGATAGTGATTACGAACTTTATATATATATATATATATATTCACAAATTCTCCATATGACTGAAGAAGTTTTAAATTTTTTGTTTGAAACTTGAATTAGTTGGTCTAGATTGTCAATTTGCAAATTCTCACTGCTATTAATTTTACTTTGATGCTTCCTCAGGTATGAACAGCCACCACCATGTGTCGTCTGCTGTCAATTGTTTTAACAGCACCTTGAATTTATCTCTTCGGTTTCTTCTATAACTTCCCAAATTAACATGGTTTTGTCAAAGGAAGTTTCTCCCAAGGAATTGCAGAAAAGACAGACCCCAGATGGTGGGACGGACACAACACAACAGACCTGCGGTAGTGGAGGTGATGCTTCACAACAAAAAGGAATTCCTCCTTCAAATACCCCTGGGAAACCCTTTGGAGAATACTGGGGGGCGTATTTTGCAGTTAGACAAAGAAGGAAGTGTTTCTTCTTTAGCACCACGAAAGTTGTCACATGCCCCTGGCAGTGATCTCCATTCCTTGCAATCTAGTCAGGAAGGATGGAGTCCTTCTATCACGCGGGAAAAAGTGTCAGAGGATGGATATCGCTGGCGAAAATATGGGCAGAAACTTGTTAAAGGAAATGAATTTATACGGAGCTATTACAAATGTACACATCCAAGTTGTCAAGTGAAAAAGCAATTGGAATGCTCACATGATGGGAAGCTTGTTGATATTGTATACATTGGTGAGCATGAGCATCCCAAACCTCAACTTAACCTCCCACAAGCAGTTGGTTGTGTCCTGACCCTTGTTGAAGAAAAACCTGATAATCTTTTACTGACTGGCATTGAAGGTAACAGGGAAAAATCACCATATTGTTCCTTTTTTGCTCTTAACTAACAAGTAGTCATTATTGTGTTGTCTTATGTTTTCACTAATTAAATGCAGAAAGTCAGGCACCAAATCCGATTGAATCAACAACTACCTCTCAGATCTCTACTGCTACATCCGGTGAGGATGTGAAGCGTGTGCTATCAGAACCAAATAGGATAAGGGATGAGGTTGATGATTATCAACGCTCAAAACAACGGTAAGTTAATCAAATGTCTGTAAATTGGCATTACTCTATTGTTTCATGCACAGAAAATTAATAAAATGATTGCAAATTTATTGCACTCTATTGTTTCATGTGCGAGCTATCTCTTTTGTTTCAAATGAACACAACAGGAAGAAAGGTAGCTGTAATGACGATTCTACTCCTGTAGATAAGCCAACTAGTGAGCCCACGTCTTGTCATTAAAAAAAAATACGAGGTTGACACTGTTAGTGATGGGTATCGTTGGCGTAAATATGGGCAGAAATTGGTTAAAGGCAGTCCAAATCCCAGGTAACTTCCAAACTTAATGAACTCAACAAGGTTAGACCTTGGATTATAAATGTTTAGTTTACAGCCCTTCCCTCTGGTTATGAATCAATGTCAGGAGATGCCTGCTTATATTGGTAGCATAATGACGAGATTGTGATGTCTTTATGTAGAGACCAAAGTACTGTGATTACATGCTAACTCTGATCTACCCTCCATTATGTAGGAGCTACTACCGGTGTTCTAGTCCCAGATGTCCAGTCAAGAAACATGTAGAGAGGGCATATAATGACCCAAAATCTGTTATAACCAGCTATGTGGGGCAGCATGATCACGATATGCCTCGTTCGAGGACTGTAACTCATAACGCAACTGGTCTCAACACTTGTACAACTACCATCCAGGATGGTGAGTCAGGTGCGAAATCAGGAGAAAGTGATGCCATTTCCCTTGACATGGTTGCTTATAATAGTTCAGATTCCAACATCAAATCGGAGGAGAAAATGAATTCTGAGTTGAGAAATGAATGGAAAGAAAGCATTTCAGGCCATGAAAGTGAAACGAGGGAGCAGCAAAATGGCAAGTCAAGTGCCACGAAAGCAAAAGATATCGTTGTCAATGCCAATCCTGTGTCAGCCGGCAGATTAACGGAGCAACATGATGGCGAGTCAAGAATTGAATCAAAAGAGAAAAGTGCTGTTCGTGCCATCACTCCAGGTCCAAAGAGTAATCCAAATGAACAGCACATGCTAAATTCAGAGCCTGTCCAAAGCTAATTGAAACAGATTGATTTCCAGCTGTATAAGTTAGTCCTTGTAGGTCGATTTATCATTAAATATAACAGCATCTTTCACCGTTTCTTAGCTGATTTGATGTAAAAACATTTGAAAGAAAGGTCTCGGGTGGGCTTGTGTGGTGGCACTACCGCATAATGTACATTTTAGTTCAGCCACTCACCACTGTCCTTACCACCTTGCAATAAGCGCTTATCTTCGAACTGTCAATTTATTGTCTTCGTTTTTTTTGTTTTTTTTTCTCTCTCAACGTAAATAGCGTTTCATACCTCAGATATTTCGGTGCAAGCAAATTGCTGCTTATGAACCCAATCTGGACAATTTCAGGGAAGGGGCTGGTTCTGACAGTCAATTCTTCAACATTTTTCTACTGTAACTATAACATTACGCATGCTATTAAGCTGGTGCTTTATATCCTCGACGATAGGACAAGGAGGCAATTCAGTCTCTGTTAGCGTTCTGCAGTTCTTGTTTTAATATGTTCCAAACTAGACTTGGTTTTCCGTGTTAGTTTAATATTATCTATAGTCAATATGTTATTTACATGTAGCATTAATATGTTCCTGTAAATATATATTTATTATTAATAATACCTTAATTTATCTTGTAATTATATAATATTAGATTAATGAATCTAATATTTGATTTATAAATCTAGAACAAAGATAAAGCTCATGAGACAAAAATATTTTGCAAGGAAAATTATAAAGTTGTTATAGTTATGGGATTTCTATTGCATTAAAACATTGTTTCTGAAACTACAACATTCAAATGAATCCAAACAGCATTTCAGTTCACACTCATGAGTGGCATTTCTAAACAACATAGTCAAACTTTACAACTTGGCAGAAGGCGGGTTTCGATATAGAAGAAATAGGAACAGTAGATCTGCCTTTTCGTTTCCGAGTTAAGGACAGTTAAGGACATGAAAGTCAGGGTACAAGTATGATGATGAGAAGAGCTTGCTGAATTATGAGTAAAAGCGGCGGGGAGCAAACCTGCTTTGTTCAGGGATTTGTCCTGAAATGGTGGCGATTGTTCGGCTGTGCTTCTGTCTTCGGGGGGACATTGTAACCATGAAGAATTTCATGGATTTTGGAATATGCAAACGCCTGTGAAGGGTCAGCCCCGCCACTGCTTTGTGATGCACGTGTGCTCTCCTGCAGCTTGATCTTCTCAAATAGATATTGCTTCTCTGCCTCAGCTTCACTTAAACGTAGCTTGAGGTAACTGCTAGCATATTCTTCCTCTGTTTTTTCTGTCTTAGCAAGCGCAATTCTCTGCAGCCTCTCGGCCTCTCGCTTTGCCTCATTCGCTTTGAGCTGGAACATGTCAGCCTCTGCCTGCTTAAGCCTCACAATTCTCTCTAGGTCTTCTATCTGTAGCTTCTTTTTATGTCTGTCTAGCTTTAGTTCTGCCACTTCCTTGGCCTTTTCCCCCAGCTCACGGTCGCATGCCTCAAGAGCCATGCGTGCTTTCTTAAACATTCTCATCTTCTCATCAGCCACCATCTCCATCTTCCTTATGGCCTCTTTCACCACTTCAGCAATTCGGTTGCATGCTTCCTGTGGGGCTATTAGCCTCCCACCATCCCCATTTTCCAGGCTCTTTGGAGAGTCCGCCTCAAGCTCTTCAAAGACCAGTACAGAAAAATAGAGGTTTAATTTCATGTAGTTGATTTCTACTGAATTTCAAATACTGAATAGAATAATTCAGATAAGAAGCAATCAGTTGAGGTTCCATCAAAACAAATTACATACACATGAAACCCATATGTGGACTCCCCACTGGACCATAACAAAATGGAGGCTATGTTTATAAAAAAGAAACTTTTGGTGATTTATTATTTTCAAGCATGCAATATCATAGTCCTGTGATTATTACAAGTCCTATTATCTATGTGTATGAAGCACACTAAGAGCAACGCTGACACAAAAAAAAAATTCTAACAAGACCGAAACTTTTGGTGATTTATTATTTTTCAAACTAAATTTTGGTCGTTTATTAACTAGTGAATTTTTTATATCACCATCTCTTTTTGTTATAAAATGAATTAATTCAACTCTGTACATCTATGAAACACAGCAGCTATTAGTGCTTGAAAGTAATTTAGCATCCAATTCATGTCAGCTTTACCCATGGCATCCAAATGATTAGTCAATCACTTTGACAATTCAATTCATTAATTTGTCTCCAGTAAATTAAGTTCATCACATCCATTGTGATTGCACCTACTGTTATTGGTTTTTTTATATATATATATATTGCATAAGAGGACACCAAGATTCTACAGGAAAGAAAGATACACAAAACTCACTTGAACTAATCAAAGTATTTTTTGATTATCACTTTCAATAATGCTTTAATTTCCATTTATAATTTTATATTGAGTCACGATTCGATATATCTGCACTATTGGACAACATAAATAAATGATTGAATGATTTATATATATGCTCTCAATATGTCTTAAGTTATAAACTTATCTCAAATTTGACTTGAATGTTATCCTTAATGAGAGTGCGAGGCATATTCCATGGGACCATGTCTTTTTATGTTAATTATAGATTATAAAGAAAATAGCATAAAATATATTTGACTCTAGTTTTATTCAGCTGCAATATTAGAAGCTCCAAAGGCTCAAGGAATCTATGAGAAAAATTTAATATTTTTTAAGGACAATATTTTTATTACAGAAATAAATACAGGAAAAAAAAAAGACAGATTAAGTAGACAAGGATTTATTCATTTTGAAGAACACACGTGAAAGGATAGAAGGAATTTTTTTTTTTGGCATAATTCACAACATTGGCTGGATTAAAACTTCATTTATTGTAAATTAAATAGCATGCACCAAATGGTAAAAAACAATTAGAAAAAAAAACTGTAATATTTTTATATTTAAATAGTGTGTTGTTTTTAATACATAACTTAAATGATATAATGTGCTCCATACTATGAAAACTGGTATATATAAATATCAGAATAACTTTGGAGTGTTAAAACTTTTATCGAAACAAAAAAGGCTTCAATTCAGTTCATTGGTCCACATGAAAAAGGAAATAATTACTTTTCTAATTCTTCTTTAGATTGGTCCACGTATGAAATTAAATTCTAGTGTTTGGTCTACATCTAAACTAACCAACATTAGAAGGAAAGGGGTAATTTTTTACACTACCTCACCTTTTTTATCTTTTAATAGAATACACTACTTCCCTCACCTTTCAAAATTGTCATTAAAAAAAAAAAAACTGGCATTATATTTTTCCCAAAAAAAGAAATCTCATTAGCCTTCAAATGTATAAATACAAATCATGTTTTACTATTTATTTTTGACAACAATGTTTTACTATCCATAAGAACTAAGGATCTTCATTCACTAAGTTATACCTTTACCAAACCTTTTTTTAATCTTGATTTACCTAACATAACTTTTTTCTTATCTCACATCTCTATTCACTATGCAGTATGCACTACACTTACACCTTATAAGGATTTCAATTCATCAAATGTAAGCACAAGAAGATACAAGCACACACGCATATAATATCTGTAAGAAGAAATAGTCACACACACACATAATATCTGTAAAAGGAAATTGTTAGGCACACACGTATAAACTGGTATTGGAGCAGCTTATGCACTGCATCAAGCAGCCTGTAGTGGCAAAGCGCGCTAATGCTTGAATATTCTTCCAATACAGAAGGAGAGAGGGCTATTTGCTTAGTTTAATACATACCTTGGAAGAACATCAATATCACTCTGCAAGCTGTTGACTCTTCAAGTCCACCCTTCATTTTCTCAATAAGCTCCTCGCACTTCCAAAAGAGTTTCCTCCCTCTAGGGTCTTCACTTCCTCGGAAGATTCTACTAACAAAATCAAGTTCCCTCATTAAAGCCTCTCGTTCCCATGCTGGTGCACAGTGTTGGAAAACATCTTTAACCCATCCCAAGAGCTCAGATGTTCGATTGCAGGCTCGGCAACGGAAAAGCATTTCAGTTGGGCCAGCTCCACTCTTAGCAGATGGGCCCATACAAATTTGTCCATCACGAATAGCACAATCTGTGTGAGTCCAATGAGAACACAAATCACAACCAACCCAGCGGCATGTATTCACCTCAAAATCAAACTTGTTACAGATCACGCACATGCAGAGATTGCAGAAACCGCTTTTGCTGGCACATATTTCACAGGTACAGTCATCAGCTGGAAGCTGGTTTTGGCATGCTATATTTCGGCATCTCTTGAACACGAAGACCTCAATCAGGGAAGTTTGGGAGAGACTAATACTTGGATGCAAAAATGCCTGAATTCCAGTGTTTATTGCAACAAGTATTTCTAGCTGTACTCGGTGTGCTCTAATCAAAGTCTTTTCTGTCAAATCAGGCCTAGTATTAACAAGCTTCTGCAGAATCAAAAATTCCTCTCTGTGCTGTGAACCACCACTTCCTTCAAGCATAACCCGGAGACCATTCTTTAGCTCATCAAGAAAGTCATCAGGTAGACAAAGCATCTTTTCAGAGATTATGTCAACTTGTTCCCCAGCTATGTCACGAAGAGATATCTTATCAACACCTGAGACGCGACGAATGATGAACTGTTCAGGGCAATCATTATCTGCCTTGTCATTCTCCATCTTCTTTGCCATCATGGCAGCAGCAGTAGGCCACGTTTCTTGTGAACTAGCACTTTCTGTAGGAGATTCGCGAATATTATCAGAATTTGATCTTGGTTCCTGTGCATCAGGGAGACAGGCGAAGATCTGAAGACACCAAGGACAGTGATGTTTGTAGTCCAGCTGCACTTGGTTGCTGTCGTGGAGGAAGCATTTTTTTATGAAGAGTGATGAATGTTAGAGCCAGATAATGTGCCCATCAATTAGTCGTTTCTTCCTGTCATTGTCATAAGGAATTGTAACACATCATCCATCCATCACCACCTCCTTTTATTATCACTATCATTAAAATTCAAGCTATGGAAATGTAAAAAGAAGTAATAACAATCATTAAGAACAAGAAAAAAACATCGCCCAAGTATGAAAATGAGTTCTGTCTAGTAAAGTTCTGATCAAAATAATATGCATCGATCCCCTTTTTTTTTACAACTCTGTTTTGCTTATAAAATAGGGTTGACTATGATTTCCAGAGGGTATTCATATGATATACACATAGATATAGCATGATTAATGAATATTGAACATAATCACATAAATAGACCAGATCAGTTACTACTCAGCTATAACAGAATAAAGCCACACACGCACCATTTTTTTAAAGCAAAAAATCAACATCATTAACCAATCAGGCTAATTTTAAAAATTAAATAAACGGAACCAAAGTTAGCAAGCAAAAGTTGATCAGAGCAAAGGAGATACTGCGAAGAGCTGATCTGTTTGGTTACTAAGAAAGTTACAGAAGTCAAACCAAATTTTCTAAGAAAGTTACCACATCTCACCTCTCGAAGGCATTTTCTAAGATAAAAATTGACGGTCATACAGAAAACATAACCTAGATTTTAATTCACCGCAACAACAAAAAAAAATCTAGTATTCATCACTTAAACCAAAAACAATAAGAAAAAGCCAAACGTTTCCTCTATCTGTTTTCTCAGCTACCAAACAGAAACTAATGATAAAGGGAGAGCGAGAGAGAGAGAGTACTGACCTGGAGAAAAGATGGCAAACGGATCGATAATGGAAGAGAAAACGCGACCGACATTAATGAATTAAGAAATACAAAAAGAGAGCTGAGAGATAATTGAATTGATTCTTTTTACCATTTTGTCCTCCAGTGTTGAGGCTGCTTGAGCTTGACAGATGAGAGGCGCTAATCCCTCGGCTTTCTACCTTCGGGAAAGAAAGTAAACGGCTAGCCGTGGATGGCTTGCTGGCTTCTTTTAAAAAAAGAAAAGAAAGAAAGAAACGACTGGCTTAAGCCGGTCTTTTAATTTGTGACCTTTGAATATTGTCACTGTTTGTGCCTTCGTGGAGACATTGACTTGCATTTTACACGTATTTATAACCTATTTATATTTTTTTTTAAAAGTATTTAAAAAAAATATTATATACTGATATTAAAATATATTATTTTAATACATATTTAAACAGAAAAATAATTTTAGAAAACTATTACTGTGACAGTACTGAATAACTCTTATTTTTTCTACAGTCATAGAATAAAAAAATAATTAAAATATTTTATAATCATCTTAATTAATAGTTATTTTTGTCTATATATACTTTTTGTAAAGTCAAGATTAGTATAAAATCTTTCACGATATGTTAACTAAATTGATAAAAAAAAAATCAACAAGTAATTTTCATGACTAAATGAGTGTTATTTTTTTTATTATATGATTAAATAAAAAATAATTATTTAACTCAATGAAATTTATTATTAAGGTCACGAATTTGGTAAATTAACTTAGTTTAATCCAATGTATCATTTTTTTTAAAAATATTTTTAGAATTAAATCATGTTTTTTTATCAATTGTCTAAGTTTATGGTCTCAGATTCGAGCCTTGTAGTTGCTAATATGATGGTTACTAAAAGCTAACATCATTGTTAGTTTTAGAGCTCTTATAATTTAGTCAAGATATACACAAACTAATCCCGACACTCATATTAATAAAAAAAAATATCATTCAAAATCACAATTTGCATAAACAATCTACCTCAGCCTTTTTCCCCTCTTCCCGACGAGAAGATTGAATGAACAAGCAACCAATAAGAGGTTTCTAGCTCAACAAAGTCACATAAATGGATTTCAACTGAAAAAAACAAAGATTTAACTCAAGAAAGGCTAGAGAGAGAAGCATTATTTCGGGAGAGAGAAGACTATGATTTGCAGTAAAACTGTGCAAAATAGATATATTATATATGATGGAAAGCTCATTTCTTTTTATCTAATATAAAATTTCTCATTGACCATAGATAAAAAATGCAATTTTTCAAACTAGGAGAGAAGTTGAAAATTGACCGAACTATAGGACAAATGATGTAATTATCCCAAAAACAATTAAATTAAAGGGTTGCCTTGAAAATTTGAAGAGTCAATCATTGAAATAGAGGAGGGAAAAAAAATATTGTTGACACTAAATTAAAAGTTTGTTGACCACACATGACATCTAGAGATAAAGAGGTAGCTAATATGATTCAAATATTGTCATGAAAATCACTATTGTTTGACCATCAGATCACTCAAAGGCCGCCTGAATAAAAATATTTATATTTATTCAATTACTAAAGTATCCCTCAATTAAACTGATTATTACTAAAAGCCTCTAGATGCTTGAACAAAGTAAAATGGCGAAAAACACTTATGAATGCTAGTTTTAAAAATATTTGTACTCTAAAAATAGTAATACATCCAAATGATGATCGTATCTAGAATATGATTTATATTATTTTTTAATATATTTTTTCAAGTAAAAGCTTTTAGACTTGAAAGTTGTGCAAGTTTATATTACCTTGTACTTAATTTTTATTAAATAGAAAGAGAGTAATAAGATTTAAATTCGTAACTGTTTGATCAATAAATCTCTGATATCATGTAAAGAAATCATTTTATATTATTATCTAAGAAGATCAAGGTGCTGGTGGATAAATATAGTACTGTTGTTTGCATAGGCAAGACTTCTTCCCCTCTGATTGGGCAGTGATGGAACTGTTACTTGTTTTTGTTTTTATCTAAAGCAATGATCTAGCTATTCTGTAGAACAACTTATCGACGGCACAAATCCAACTAATTAAGAAGGTAGATGCAAGCAGAAAAGAGTCTCATGTTCATGGTGAATGCAGGATACAGTACTTTTTCCGGTACATCCACTGATGAAAACACAAGCACCGGTGGAGTCCATAACAAGAAGTTTTCAACTGAAGAACAAGAACAAGGACTAACTAGTAATGTCACAAACAATCTGCAAGGCAACCATCTGAGTTTCTTCATTTTCCAGGAACGAAGTTAGTGGCAAAAGCCCAGGCATTGTTGGCCACTGGATCGGCAACGTGATCCAAAAGGTTCTCGACGGGACCCTTTCCGGTGACAATGGCCTGGACGAAGAATCCAAACATGGAGAACATCGCGAGGCGGCCATTCTTGAGTTCCTTCACCTTCAGCTCTGCAAATGCCTCGGGATCATCAGCGAGGCCAAGTGGGTCGAAGGCACCTCCGGGATAAAGGGGGTCGAGTCCTTCGCCGAGTGGCCCTCCGCCCACTCTGTACCCTTCAACGAATCCCATAAGAACAACCTGGGTAGCCCAGATTGCGAGGATGCTCTGAGCATGGATGAGGTTGGGGTTGCCGAGGTAATCAAGGCCGCCCTCGGAGAAGATTTGAGCTCCGGCCTTGAACCAAACTGCCTCGCCGAACTTGACACCGTTCTTTGCAAGAATTTCAGGAAAGACACATCCAAGTGCACCAAGCATGGCCCATCTGCTGTGGATCACCTCAAGCTCACGGTTCTTGGCAAATGTCTCAGGATCTGCAGACAAACCAGCAGTGTCCCATCCATAATCACCAGGGAATTCACCGGTCAGGTATGATGGGGTTTGCTCAGAGAATGGACCCAAGAACTTTGGGCGGTCTGGGCCGTACCTGTTTTATAATCACAGTCAAGTTCTCAGCTTTTTATTGCAATTACTTGTTTTGAAATGAACCATTTCTCTAAATCTAATGACAACAATATATGTCTACAAGTCAGAGCAGTTCAAATCAGAGTCGGTTCACTTAAAAGATTGCTCATTATGTCTCTTCCGAAGCCATTGATTTCTTACATCATCCACTATTCAAATTAACCTGTCTTGATGAACAATATGCTGATAGTAGAAGCTAGCATGCTAGAGAATGTGCAGCTACAATGCTCGATGCTGCTAGTGACAGGGATGAGAAATCTTTTTTTTGTGAATTTAGAAGGTGGGAAATCAGAAAACAAAGACAACTTGGTATTAGTGATTTTCTTCCTCTCTTTCAAAGTTCAAAAATATTTACAGACCAAAATTGAAGGAAGTAACCAAGAAAGCATCAGTGCATTCAAAGAGGTGCGTTTATTGATTAGTAAGAACTAGTAATAGTACTGATATCAGTTACTAGCCGGAGACCAGAAACATTACCAGATGCTTTGAGGAACACTTTTCACAGTCCGGCGCATGGTAATACGACCACCGCCAAAGGAACCAAACTTACGGACAAGATCATTTGATTGCTTCAAAGTGGTCTGGCCAGCAAACGCAGATTGTTGGATTGCAGAGGTTGCCATGGCTCTTCTCTGTTAATGCTAGCTCCAAGCTGTGTGTTCTGCTTTTCTTCGTACTCTATCAAGGTTGCCTGCCTGGGTGTATATGCTGATCAACGCGAGAAATGACAGGATGTTGTGGATTAGGAAATCTAGACGTAGTGGTATCCTATTGGCTACTGGATTAGATTTGGATTTCCATGTAGATTTTTTGTCAAGAAAATAGAGGCTACTCTTATCCCAAGTGGAATTGAAAGATATTGGTGGTGGGGTGCTTCTCAGAGTCCACAAATATATAGAGATTAAATTTAAAACAAAATAAAAATTATTTGGGCGGTTAATGTCCACATATATGGGCATGTTTGGGAGAGCTGTTGCGGTAGGTTTTTAAAGTGTTTTTTCGTGTCAAAATACATCAAAATGATGTTTTTTTTATTTTTTAAAAAATTATTTTTGACATCAGCACATTAAAATGATCTAAAAACACTTAAACATATTCATTTAAAATAAAATAAAAAATATTTTTTTTAAAAAACAGCGTTTGAGACTCCATCCTAAACGGGCCTCGATCGATTAAAAAAAAGGACAGACTAACCGCTTTAACCAAGACAGAGAAAAGAAATGGACATGGACATGGATAATACAGATGTCAAAGCACTTCGTGTTTTTCTCGAAAACATTTTTCAACTATGAAACTAGTTTATTTTGGGTTGATGTTTTATTTTTTTTATTGGAATATAATATTTTGGTTTTAAAGTATTTTGAATTCTGTTTTGGAGTTGTATTTGTTTATATATATAATTAAAAATATTAATTAAATAAATAAAATTTTTAGTTCAAATATGAAAATAAAATTATTTGAGATTGTGCAATTTAAATTTCAAATATAATTAAAACAATTAGAGTTGAATCTATATAACTCGATTTAATTGATGAGTCCAAAGATAACATGAAAAAAATTGATAAAAATATAGTTTAACTAAAAAAAATAAGTTGTTATCTTAAAAAAAATATTGAAACAACTATATATTGGATCAACTCGTGTCAACCTAGATTAACCTTTTAAATATGTGATCTGGGTTATAAGTCCATGATAACCTTAAATAAAGCAAATTATACAGTTCAATTCCTATTAAACTCGTTCATGAAATTGAGAAAAAAAATTATTATAAGAAAACATAATAAAATAATTTTTTTGAACAAAAGTTATGAGCATAGATAATATTATGAGAATATCATCATCAATCTCGCAATGTCATTATATTCTCTAATTGCTTTAAAACTTTCAACTTAATATATATCAATATATCAAGAAACTTCTAATAAAATTTCATCTCAATCTAATAGTCAGATTAAAGAGATATAATTAATATTATAAAACTATACATCATTTAAAAAATATTATTTAACTGGAATAAAACAGTCAAAACAAACCCGAAACATTCTAAAAAAGATATACCGGTCATTCCCTTGCTATGAAAGTATCAACAAGCTGACAGTTCTCGAATGCTTATAAGAGAGGATTCGATGTTTTACTAACAAAAAAAAACTTGTAATAAGTCAAAGGATCCCAAAGCATCGTGTACACCGACTACAGTTTTTCAAGCAGACCAGAAGTAGGGGTAAGCGAGAGATAATCCCCCATTTCCCACTTCAGGATAACTTTTCAGGAGGCTGCTTGTCAGGCCAGCGGAAACGTGCACAGCTGAATTGGATTGAACAAAGCAACGCACGACTTCGGACTGGAATATTAACAATGTTTTACAGATTCTATCACTCACTCTACAAAAATCCATCGGAAAGAACTGCAATAATGGCAGTTACTCCATTGAAGAAGGATTCTCTTCTACTTTTGAACTGTCATGCACGCTTCCGAACATGATTGCTGTCAGCATTAGCTTTCCTGCGTCAGGGTAATCCTTGTGCTGCATCAATATAGCTTCTACAGAGAAATCCAAATCTTCCAATCCTGTAACTTCAGAGTTTTCTTTTCTCAATGGCAACACGGCATCGAAACCCTCTTCGATAGTTTCCGCGTTGGGTCCATAACAGCTGCTTGATGCCTGGAAGAGCACTGTATCTCTCAGTTGCTGCAGGGTTTCCTCATCACTCCACCCTTCATCTTTAGATGCTTGAAGGAGTTGGCCCCAGTCATCCTGATCAGCAGCATTCTTCCAGCACTCCCCCAGAAGGTTTCTGTGACTTCTACGAAAAGAGGAGCTAGTCCACGCAAACACGTCAAAGCCCCGCAATGCAAGCTCTGGGTTTTGAGCTCTAAAGCACAGCTCTATGAGTTCTTCGGGGTGTAAGAGCCGCTGTTCATCGTATTGATTTGCTTCATTGGCAGGAAGTAATTTCATAATTTCTTCCTGCATGTAATGAAAGGTCAGGTCTGCTGGATCTCATACAAAAATCAAATAAATAAAAAACACATGCAAGTTCATCATAGTGTAGAGTTTGGGCAGCCCAGGAGTTGTAATAATCATCATCTAGTTTTCTTTATGATATAACTAAAAATCAAAAGTTGGTGATGACAGTGGAAAATATAAAGCTGCACCTTCAGGCAAAGATTCTTTCAGAATACAAGCATCCCTTGTATTTTCTATAAAATGCATGATACAAATCAAGTTAGATGTCATTCGAAGACCAGCACTCTACAAAAGAAATTGGAAAAAAAAGGCTCAAAATTCGACAGGCTATTTTGGTTCTGGCCAGATTCACCCATTTCAGTAAACAAGGGATTGTGGTTCTTGCTATGAAATCAAGGGATTAGTATATAGGGATACCAGTACACCCTCCTTGAATCAGAATCTCTGAGCATAGAATTAACAATGAACCCCGTGATACAGTTTAGTATAAGCTAATAGCAGCACCTCAACAAGTACAGGATACAAAATTAGTGAATATGATTTCTTCTCTGCTAAAGAACAAGTCACAAGGGAGACCCTTTAACAAGAGCAAAAACATGGCAACTGGCAACAAATATCATTCATAAAAACAAAGCACACCTGCAATTTCAAAATCTTCAAATCTGCTTCAATTCGCTTCATCTCTGAGTCAGTAGTCTTACCTGCTGATGTTTAAAAAAAATTACAGACATTTTGTTATAACTTGACATGCTAAATGAAAAGAACAAAAGAATTGTACGATTTTATTTTCAATGAGGCATCTTCCACAACCAGGCTTGATATTCCTTATTTTTCTGGTATGGTACAAGGCTTAACCAGTAAAAATCCATGTCTTTAATGTCATCAATGTCCAGCTAGTGTTCTCAAAGGCAAAAGGTGCTAAAAGACGTCAAGCATGTAAAATGCCCAAGGCACTAGGTGCTCACCCGAATGAACCTGGGCGACATGCTATAAATTAAAAAAAATATATATTATATTATATTCATCTAAATTATATATCTTCCCAATTAAGATTAGATGCTTAGAAAATCAAAAGAAAACATAAAATACCATAACATAGTCATATAAAGTTATATTTTTCACCCTTAAAACAAAATGGGATAATTTAAAGTAGTGAGTAGCCAAATAGAGTAAAAAGCAAAATTAAATATCATCATCATTATTCATTAATTTTCAAAAACATCTTCATCCATGCTTTCCTCTCCTTCACTTGAATCCTCCATATCCTCCATTTCATGATTATAACTGGAATCCTCATCTCTCAAACTATATTGCACTTGTTTAGAAAAAATAACGTATTAACTGTAAAGACATGTTCAGCTCCCACTATTGAAAAAGGAAATGTGGCTGGTGTTTCTCTTCTAAGTGTCTCTCATTGTCTTGTTTGTCTCCCAATTTAAGGATTTTTTTTAAATTTTTTTACCTAATCTTTGTTTTTTTAACAAAAATACCCCTCAGTTGTTTCTAGTAGTAAATTAAAAAAAAATATAGACAAATAGGTGAAAACATAAATCATCTAAAAAAATCCAACATACAAGTAAGAACTTCAATCAGGCGCTAGCTTTAATGCCTTGCACCAACTCACAAGGCGCTCAACTAGGTGGCACCTCATTGAAATCCAATGCTTGAGGCTAATAAAGGCGCTGGGGCCTTGCCTCGCCTAGCCCGGAGCACCTAGGCAAGCACCTCTGCACCTATTGACAACACTGTATCCAGCATCAGCCATCAATGCCCAGCATCAGCCATCACAGCCATCAATGCCCAGCATCAGCGTGGTAAGAATTAACAAGAAAGTACTCACAAAGTCCTTACAAATGTCACTTGAAAACTTGCCCTGAATTAGCTTAGCAAGAGATTCAAGAGGGAACAGATATATAAAACAGATTGGGAAATCAAAGACTGAAACCCCTCAAAAAAAATATGACTACACTATTGCATAAAAAGTACCATTATTTTTGCTATTACAGAAGAATCCTCTAAAATCTACAGATATGGATCACCTCATTAAAGGGAAATCAATTAAAGTGCACCTTGATTAAAGAGGTGATCAGTGTTTGCTAATATTTTTTATTACCGGACATAATGACACTGATTGTATAGAAGAGTCTAAAATCCCCAAGTTGGCTAAACTTGGCAGGTTTTCATGAAAGAAACCAGCTTCAAGGTTGCATAATTTTCAAAATTATCCCATTTACTGAAACTTGAAAAAATCGAGTGATTCATTCGGGGGGGAAAATCAAGAGACAACAATGAACCAAACAAGTAGGTCATACCTGCCATGATAGCGATCTTTGAGAGGTTCAAAAAACGCTTTCTATCTGCCAGTGTGGTTATAAATCTGTTTTGCACATGGTCTGTGGTCTCTTCAGCTTCTGAAATTACTGTCTCATCTTGAGAAAGGGCCAATACATGAAGAGTTTCAGAAGCTGAGGAAAAATGATGCAGAAACAATTCATGAAGCCACAGCAGATTTCGGTGATGCTTCAGAAAAATAGATAGCTCTTCCTGGAACTCTTCTCCAAGTCTTAGAAGCTTTGAGAATTGCCTCTTTTCATACAGTTGCTTAAACACGAAGTTACTGAAACCTCCCTTCGGTCCCATGCTCTCATGCTGAGCAAAAGAAAGGAAGTAAAGAGATCTATCTCCTCAAAGAAACAAGCTAATGTAATATTCATAAAACTTGGAGGGAAGTTAGAAGAAATGAATCAGCAACCCATACAATGTAGTATCTTATCTATCTCTAGCCATGAGAACAGACATGAGAACATATAGAAAGGCAGAGACAAGCAAAATTCCACTCATACTCATTGCCTTTATAAACTTATAGCACACTTCTCAGGTTTAAAAACTTTTTATTCACTCCAAGAAAGATAGCATGTCATGCCATTCAGATAAATAAATAAATAAAAAGAAAAAAAAAAGAGTTGAAAAAGAAAAGAAACAAAAATATTAATAACAAGGAAATGGAAAAGTGGAGTCTTGGAGCATTTAGTTACCATTTTTGTTAATCTTTCACCTAAACACTTCTGAAATTTCTTAATCAACAACATACAGGTAAATATAATTGCGGCACAGCACATAAACATGCATCATGATTGTGCATGTGTGTGTGCTTGCCTGTGACATCTGTCTATTCAAACTGCATGACCAAATTGGATTGATGATGAATCTCTTAAGAGAGAGATCTCTCAATCCATACTAAATGTGTACAACGTTGAAGTAGTATCTGATATAATCAATAAATACTTTGGAAAAAAATATTTTGTCAGTAAAGCTTTTGACACACTATAATTACAAAGAGTGTTGCTTAGGTTTGACATTCTCAACTTTGACACATTAATCAGAAAGACTTTTTCATGCATGTGCTTCTATCAAGTTCTGGCAAGATAGAATTAAAAATTTGATCTGTCAAAATTGTTCAGGCCTCTTTCAAAATTAAAACATCAATGCTATGATAGTGGCACCTAATATTTAGCAGTTACCACACTTGGAGCAAGACAGAGAGCATTTAAATATAAATAATCTCTGTACCATAAGATTTCTGAGCAGCGCTGAATCATTGATGTCACAACATATACTCCACATAGTATTGTACCCTTCATGTCTTTTTGATATGGACAACAAATTTGAAGTAAGCTTTCTAGGGATTTCTTCATCTGGCTCATCAGTTCTAACATTTAAAACCTACAAAGGAGACAGTTAAAAGATCCATAAATGTTCAACTTCATGATCATAAGTTACAGAAAGTAAAGAGATTAACCTGGTGCCCGCCTTCAGCAAAATATTTCACTTGTTTGTAGAGGGAGTCAAGAAGGGAATCCCGTCTATTCCAGTACTCATCTAGCAGCCCCTTGTGTTCTCCTCCTCGCTCAACATTAGCTGTGATAGCACCAGAATATGCCTCAAGTACAACTTCAGCCAGTACTTCTAGATGAGCATATAAATCTAGTTTTGCAGAAAGTTCAAGTTCAGAGGTTCCATGTAACAGCTGAAGCATGAAAGAAGCAACACTCCACAGCCCATTCCGCACAACAGGTTGACAGCACCAAGATGTTAAGCCCTGGGATAGCGGATACCACATATGGTGCTCATTTCTATAGAGCATAGCAGAACGAACTATAGACACAATTGCATTTGAAAGTTCACAAGCCCTCTGGATCTGAGCCTCACGAGGCTGTTCTTCGTTTATTATGTATGCTAAGTAGCTGTATAAGCAATAAAATACTTCTTCAAGATCAGAAACCTTACTGTAAAACACTTCAGCATTATCTCTGTCCATGAGAAGAACTGTATTACAGCGGGCTCTTTCACCAACTAACTGAATTAGATCCCATAGAGCACCTGAAAGTTGAGCTTCTGAACTGGAATGCGGGGAGCCACTCATATTTGACCTGTTCTGGCTAATTGTGTTTTGCAGTTCTCTCAGTTGAATCATTCCAGCAAGCTTTTCTCCATGTTCCATGATTGTTAGCATAGAATGTCCTGCAAAGAAAAAGTTGTGGTTAGGTTTGACATGTGCCACTTATGTATAATTCATTTACTTTAACAGAACTGGTTGAATAGACATAGCCCACAGAAATTTCACCATAAATATGCATGGAACCCCATGTTGAGACAGCTTTGCAAGCAAGAGCAAATGACAAAAAAATGAGCTCTCCGAGTCTCAACATTCCATGCACACAATAATCAAAAATAAAATACAAGTGTGCATGTATGTGTGAGTTTGTATGCAGAAGTAATTGAAATAAGCGATAAATCATACTCTGTTTAGCGCATAGCTCCTCATGGCATTTTGATAGAGCAAGAAACTGTAAAAATCGTTGATGCTTTTCCTGCTTATCCATTAGTTGGTTGTATACCATGGTCATAGCCAAAATTTCAGCACCCTCTGGTGGTTGTCCAGTGTTTGGCTAAGGTGTCAATAATTGATTTGCTTGCGCGGGTGAAAACATTTGTTTCTCCATCCCTTTCAAAAGCCCCGGAACTTTGAAGCTTTTCATATGAGGCGTCAACTTTCCCAGTTAACAGAAAATCATGGAAAAGCTGGCCAAGTAATGCCTCTGATTCTTCATCAGACGAAGTTCGACGTGCAATTCTATTCATAACCGCCTTTTTTCTATCACTAGCATCCCCGGCTTCAGAACTTGCCCTTCTAGGAGCAACATTGCCTGCAAACATGAGGTTTCTTCTCTCTTCTAGTGTAGAACCTTCATTTGAGCTCCCTTTACGCGACAAGCTTCTCTCAGGTGGTTCAACTCCACCAAGCACAACAGCCTTTTCTGGTATTGCCCATATTCCAGCTTTCTCAGTTAATACAATCCATGCACCATCTTCACCATCATTTGTAGAAGGAAGGACTGAAGCATCTAGAACATTTCCTGCATCATAAGGTAGATCAAACTGATAGAGACGTGTAGAGTTCCTAAAATAATGGGAGACTGTAGCTGTTCCATCACCAGAAAGTATTAGTGTTGAGCCTGAAGGCTTGCCTCCTATTCTAAGTCTCATAGAAAATAAGAAATCTTCATCTTCTACTCTTGCTTTTGGGATTATCACCTGGATTGGGGCTTTTTTCTCCAAGACCCTTTCATGTACACCAGAAGAAATGTTGACACTCGACTTATATTGCATGGTCAGAAGAGAATACTGTGTGTAGCTGGAACTGCTTACACGATCCTTGCAGAAAGTGGCAACAAGAACTGTGATGACTTTGCCATGGTCATCCACCTTTACATCTAGAGGCCATATGCGTTTCTGACCAGCCAAATCCTTTTTAATGCCCAAATCACTGTCAGTGCCAACAATTTCATGAGACCACATCTTTGACACATTTAAATCAGGGTGAAATTTTATACTGAAACACTGTATCTCCCGATCAGTCAATAAAAAAAACTGTCGTTCAGAATCGTTCACAGTATGAGGTGGAAACCGCCAGATTAGTGACCTTGGATAGCCCTTGCTCCTGACAAATTGACTTTCATCACTGCCATGGGAGGATAAATACAATGTGTCCTGATACACTTTACAGCATTGAATGCCAGTGGGGGCACAATAAAAGTGCCACAGCTCACCGTTGGAACTACAAGCCAAGGCAACAGAAACATGGTGGCTATCAGGAAGTGCACAAGCTATCAAAGAGTTAAAAGAATTGGATCCCATTGTATTAATTGCAGACAGTTGATTTGGGGTGCTCTTCCCATCAACAGGGAATGAAGTCACCTCTGATTCATCAGAAGCCAACATACAAGTAACTGGAACAGATCCATATTCATTGTAAATGTCAGGCCAGTATGTAACAGCTCGTGTTTTTTGGTTACACATTACCACACCAGCAGACTTGCAACTTTGTATAGCTTTATTCCTTCCCCTGGATGTGGGATCCCAGTTGAGAAAACAAAGCAGCCAGTTTGTGCCGTGATAGTCGCTATTGCTGTGAGCTCCATCATCTAAACATTTTAAAGGAAGTTGCAGTACAACACAATCTTTTGAAGGTGAAGATGACAAGTGACTCCAGATAATGAGTCTATTTCTGCAAATGATCCAAGAAAGGCACGTCTCCTTATCCATTCCACCAGAAATAGATGTATCGCCTGCAGATTAACCATTAGTGCAAGTAGTATAAGAAATAAAAAAAAGCCGAAATGACAAACATTACCAGGAATGTGACTGCGTAGAAAACTGGCTTGTTCGTCACGAACTACTTCCGGAAACTCTCCAACATATACGGGCTTAATTGGATCACCATCGCTAGCTTTTTTTTCACTTTTGTTCGTCAATTGAGCTCTAACAACCACAACAAGTATTATCAATTATTTAACCTACGTTTGGGTAGCTTGGGTCAAAAAGGTGGTAGAAATTTCCCTCGTTTGTAATACAACCATAGAAATGAGGTCTTATTTTTTCACTCAAAGTGCAATGATATACTAAATTATTCCCCCAATGCCAGACAGAACCAAACGGGGCCTTACTCCGATATAAGCCAAGAAAATATAACGCATTACTGCCATTAACAAGACAGAAGGCATTTACCTGGCGAGAACTGAGAGGCGAGGAGCCCAAGGAGCGGGAGTGCCGGTGGCAGGGCGATTAGGGATTGAATTATTGCCAGGTGCTGGAGAATCAGGTGCTGCTGCTGCTGCTTTTCGATTGCTGGATCTTTTTATTCCTGGAGAGAACATTTTCTTTTTTCTGTTTGGAGAGGGAGGGAGGGAGAAGGGTTTAGGGTTTTTTTTCTTTCTTCAAATCACATAAAAAAAAAAGTGACAGTCCTAAAACAGTGTCCGGAAGGAGAGTGGAGAAGTCGTGAGTCGTGCTCGAAGCTATACATTATGGCACATTTATTTTTACGTTTCAAAAAATATCCTTTAAAAAATTAAAAGAATTGTTTTTTATATATTTTAAATTGTGTTGATATGTTATATAAAAAAATAAATATGATATATTATTTGAAGAAAACAAATACTACTGTAATATCAAATAAACTCTACATATTAGGGTGTTTGGCACTGCATTTCAAAAGTGTTTTTTAAAAAAATTAAATTATTTTTATTTTTTATTTAAAATTAAAAAAAATAGTGTTTTTAAATTATTTTTATATGTTAATGTCAAAAATAATTAAAAAAAAACATTTTTTAATACATTTTCAAACTAAAAGTATTTCAAAAATAACATCAATCACACTCTCAAACAGTCAAACTTGGATCCTTCGATTCAAATAATTACGTTAGTTTAGTTTTGGTTTACTAATAATCCATATCATTCGAGTTATTGGTTAGAAAATAGCGTTTTTAATGTCAAAAATATTTTTTAAAAAAAACATTTTTTAATATATTTTTAAACTAAAAATATTTCAAAAATAATATCAATTACACTCTCAAACAGTGGAACTTGGATCCTTCAATCCTTCAATTCAAATAATTACGTTAGTTTAGTTTTGGTTTACTAATAATCCATATCATTTGAGCTCTTGGTTAGAAAATTGTTATAAAACTAAAAGTGAGATTTTTTTATAGATTAGTCTTCTAAAATAATATTTTATTATTATTCTAAACTTAAAATATATAGATTAATAATTTGCTAAATTTATAATACAACATGTTATGAAAAAACTTATAAGTCTCGTTTAATATATAATTTAATATATTTTTATACATTAAAATTATACGTGTATATATATATATATAAAAGACCATAGATGTTTTATATAGAATTCAGTGTTTTTTCACTTTGAAAGCTCTTGATTATAAAATTATTATTATAAAACTAAAAGTCAGATTTTTGTATACTATAGTCCTCTAAAATAATATTTTTTATTATTCTAAACTCCGAATATATAGATTAATAATTTTCTAAATTTATAATACAATACATTTTGAAAAAAAGTATAAGTCTCATTTAATATATTTTTTACATAAAAAAAAGACCATTGATGTTTTATACAAAATTCATAGTGCTTTTCACTTTGAACCATAGTGTGCTTTTTTTCTCATTTATCATTTTACTTGTCAATTGTCATGTATTTTGGTGTAGTCATAATTATATTTTAAAAAAAAATATAAAAAATAATTCTTCAGAGCACAAATTTTTTTTTCATAATGCTATAAGCTTGGGTAAAATGATGAATTTTTAATTTTTTTATCTTGAGTTTTTATCTAGTGCGAGTTTCTAATAAAATATATAAAACTTAAATCAATGTGAATTTATTTATTTAGTATGTTTAAATGAAACGTAAATTATTTGTATTTCATGCTGAGCTAAAACCACTTTTTGGTATATAAAAAAAAACTTTTACCAATGTTATCTTTTTTTACTTTAAAAACTTACAATACAAAGCCAAAGAATGAAAATCCTCCATTACCTCTACATTGTAAATACTATAAAGAGATGACAGTTGTCTAAACACATTTTAGAGGGTGTTTGGGAGTGTGGTTGCGGTTGCTTTTAAAAGTGCTTTTTGTTTAGAAATATATCAAGATGATATTTTTTTTATTTTTAAAAATTATTTTTGACATCAGCACATCAAAATAATCTAAAAACACCATAAAATATTTCATTTATAATGAATTTTTTTTCTTCAAAATTTGGTCAAACGACGGTTCAACCGCTTAGCCAAAGTAGTTACTTAATCTTTTATCTTCAAATACATTCAAACTTAAGGTATTGGATATATCAACCAACAGATTTTTCTTGCAGTAGCCGTTGCATTTAGTTGATCATGAGATTAAGCTCAAATTTTTACATAAATTTTTCTTATTATTTCAAAATCGAATAACAAGTTTCACTAGTCATTATAAACTACTCTATTGATTGAGCTAGATAATTGTAGTTTCACTTTCACCTTATACTCAAGGGGCGTGGTGTAATAACAAAAAATCTAAAATCTGTGTTGCAATTTTCTAGTTCAAGTAAAGATGTACCCATCTTATAAGAGTATGGAACAATGAGGATTTTAGTGGCAAAAATTTTGAGACATGCATTATAGGTTTCAGGTCCAAGTCAGAACGTACTTATCTGGTATGGGTATAGGATAACCGAAGTTTTATTTGTTTAATTTAGACATGCAAAGAATACATAAAGAGAGATAGAGTTTTCTCGAATAAAAAAATAATAATTTAAAAACATGATTCTTGTTAAATATCGTTATTTCTAAGCACAACAAGATAGTTGTTGCACTTTAAAATAGAAATACTTGATAAACACTGTATTTCTTAAACACAATGAAATGAAAATATATTATTTCATGAAAAAAACCTTGCTTCTATATTAATTTGCTAATTGTTTTAATTATATACGAATCGCACAATTTATCCATTTCTTTTTCAAGAAATTTGTCCCGTATATAAACATTAAAATAGAGAGAGAGACAGAGAGATGATTTGAACTAAAGACAAGGCGCCCTTTAAAAGCACTATCCTTTCTGTCATTTTGCTGTTTATACGAATGGTGTCGTTTCTGTGGAGAGTGGAGAATTAGAGAGAGAGAAGAGAAGAAGATAAAACTAGCCGGAAAAAAAAACAGAGAAGAAAGACAAACAGAAACAGAGACACAGAGAAAGCGGGGCAGAGTGATTAATTAACCTTGGACATGGAGAAAGAGGGGAAGTTTTTAGAGGTCTTAGGATGGTTTGTTTGACCTTGTTTCTTCCATCTTTTTTTCACAGAGAAGCTTGTTAGATTTTGGTGGGTATGTTAGATCTTTGCTTCTTCTTTCTTCGAAAAAAAAAGAGGGTGCAAAGTCTTTTTCTTTTTAAATGGTTAATTATAGTTCAAGTTTTTGAGGTTTTGGATGCGTGTAGGGTCTTGTTCAAAATGTTTCAAAACTCTGTTTTTAGTGCTAAAAAACTGGCTTCGAATTTTTCTTGATTTGCCTTTGCTGTTTGGGTTCATATAAAAATAAATATTTTGATTTCTATGTTTTTGGTTTGGACGGACAATTGAAGTTCAGTTCTCTGTTCGGAAACTGTTTGTCAAAATGGGAATAAACAGGTTGAGGTTTTTGTCATAGTTTCTTCCTTAACGGTTTTTCTGACTGGGTCCTTTTGAGTTTCCATAATTCCTTCATGTCTAATATTTACAATTTTCGGCGTCGATATCTTTCCTTGTTAGTTTTTACGAAGGAATTTTCAGATTCTTCTGTAAATGCAGAAGTTTGTAATGTTTCAGTGTTATGTTGGAAGGTCAACTTTATGTGATTTTCCTTAACGTAAAGCGTTCTGTGTTACGCTAAATATAGAAACAGAATGTCAGTATTTCTTGCTGATGTTGCTATTCTTGAAGTGGTAATTTTTCCAGTCTATCACTTTTGTTATATTTGCTTCTCATTTTGCTGTCAAATCTTCCTTTCCTCAGGGTTGAAAATTTGAATGGATTTTTCGGAGTCCACCAAGGTCGTGTACAGTAGAATTCAGGAGATAGAACCTGAATTCGTTGGTAAGATCATGGGGTATATTCTGTTGCAAAACCATGGTGAACGAGAAATGATCCGGCTGGCCTTTAGTCCTGATAACTTGATCTATGCTATGATTTGCAGAGCCAAATCTGATCTGGGGCTAAACAAAAAACCAGTTCTCAATCTAATTTCACCTTCTCAGGTGAACCCTTCACCTGTTTCAGATGTTCCACAGCAATTCATTCCTAACACTAGAGTATCATCACACCCAATTTCCTCTCCAGTAAAGGTTAGGACTGCGGGTTCTTTCTGGGATGCTCAACTGACCGGTGACCTGCAACAGGCGCACAACTTGGATTTTGTTCCACCAGCGTACTCAGAAATGGTTCCTGAAGATTATC
The DNA here is from genome assembly GCA_029204005.1 of Salix udensis. Lineage (NCBI taxonomy): Eukaryota > Viridiplantae > Streptophyta > Magnoliopsida > Malpighiales > Salicaceae > Salix > Salix udensis. Next base: position 2,333,546 of record CM055020.1, read on the forward strand.
GGATTCATAACCAAATGCAATTATTGACTTCGGATGAACTGTTAGAGTTTGTTAATTCTGACTTTTCTGGCAGTTACATCTACCCAGAACCTGCATCAAGTCCTAGGACTAGCAGGAGGTCTCCCAAGCTTGCCTGAATTTCCTGTTAAGATTTGCCATTACTTCATTAAGGGATTCTGCAAACACGGAAACAATTGTAGGTATTTCCATGGCCATCCCATGCCAGAGAGCTTTCCTCAGATTTTCAGTTCAAATTCGAACGAGATTGCAAACGAAGAATGTGTTGTCTCACCTGGCTCTCTTGAAAAGCTTGAATTGGAGCTCACCGAGCTTTTGAAATCAAGAAGAGGGGTGCCAGTTTCAATTGCCTCTTTACCAATGATTTATTATGAGATGTATGGGAGGACGCTGCAGGCTGAAGGGTATCTTACGGAGAGCCAGAGACATGGTAAGGCAGGTTATAGTCTAACAAAGCTCCTAGCTAGATTGAAGAACAGCATTTGTCTCATTGACAGGTACAATATATGAATATTCATAATGTTCTTTATCCCTTGAAATTTATCTGATTTTATGGATGTCACCTTTTTCAAGTTTTATTGTTTCGGGACAGGCCTCATGGACAGCATTCAGTGATTTTGGCAGAAGATGTCCCAAAATACTTGGAGGATGCTGGTGAGAGAAACGATCCTGGCGGAATCATTGCTGGCTCTAGACAGATCTATCTTACCTTTTCCAGCTGAAAGTACCTTTACAGAGCAAGATGTTTCTAACTATTTTCAGGTTAGCATATTTGAATATCTCTTCTGGCGATCCTCCATTTTTTATTTTCCGTGTTATGTTTGTTAAAGATGTTCCATTTTGTTTTGATCCTTTGTTTTTGTAGCAAATTTGGGCCTGTTCAAGATGTTAGGATTCCATGCCAACAGAAGAGGATGTTTGGATTTGTGACTTTTGTTTTTGCGGAGACTGTTAAGCAAATATTAGCGAAGGGGAATCCTCATCATGTATGTGGGGCTCGTGTTCTTGTGAAACCTTACAGGGAAAAATCAAGGCTTATTAACAGGTTGATATTTCCGGTACCCTATTATCTGCTACAGTATTGTGCTTAGCCTCTGCCTGTAACATTCCTTTTGGCTTAATTATTCTCACGTCTTTGAGTTCAGATAAGTAATTATTGCTGGATGGTTTGCTGACCCAAAATGACAAGAATTTCTGAATGAATCATTGTGACTTGATTTAAACTATATTATCTCTTCTTGTGTAGTTCGGCCGTGTCGTTTTCAGTTATCATGTCCATAAGTAGCTATTTTTTTTTTAATAACTGGGGCAACTTACGTGCACCACAACTAATCTCCGGATTCACTGAACATCCTGCAAGCTCAGTGAAAAAACAAGACACCGCGAGGGGTGACAGACATGTATGGTGGGGCTTGAATCCTAGTGCAGAGGACGGGAACAAGTCCCTTCGACGGCTAGGCCAAGACCCCACTTGCAATAAGTAGCTACTTTTAATGTAACAGGTGGTGCCAGTGGTTTTTAAATTCAAGAAGTCTACAATGTACATTTTCTTTTGATTTCACATAATGGTTTGCTTTTGTGGATTTGATAGTTTGCTAATTTTTAAATCTGACTTTTTCTTTAGCCTTTTTTCTTTCCCTAGTCTCCAGAGATTGGCGAAACAGCAATGAAGTAGGACCAGACCATTATTTTGGATCCCTATCTATGAAATATTAGATTTTTTCACCTTTCCTGTTGTTAGAAGCAAAATGATTTCAGTTTGAATGGGTCACCTCTTTACTTTGTTGGCTCTTTTTTATTCTCTTGCAATTATCAACATTATATATATAAAAAAACATAATATGATTCCAGCTGGCCCTTGTTCCTTTTATTGACAAAGTCTAGTACTTGTGTTCATACTTGTAGTGCCTCAGAGAACAAGGAAAGCATGTAACTTTTGCATGATTGGCCATTCTTCTTCTCACTGGATTGAAAATCATCACTCCTGCATTGTTTCTTAAGTTCATCTGTAAATTGATCATCCCTTAACTGCTTGAACATGCTTTTTATTTGACACTGCGTTTCTAAAGTGTTTTTGAAAAAAAAATGATTTTTATTTTATTTTTTACTTAAAATTAATATTTTTTGGTGTTCTTAGATCATTTTCACGTGTTGATGTCAAAAATAATTTAAAAAAAAATAAAAAAAACATCATTTTGATGTGTTTTTGAACGAAAAACACTTGCAAAAATAATCGCAACCGCACTCCCAAACATGCATAGGTCGATTTATCTGCTATATATATTTTTTAAATTGAGGTGATAGTTTGGAGAGAATTTTTGAACAGGAAGTACGGTGAGAAAATGCAGCACCCTATCTATTACAGCGATCACTTTATGGTAGGAGATTCTGAGCTTCACTTGGGTGAGAAGAATCCTTGATTTCTCTACCTTTCCCATTACAGTTCATTTTTTCACTCTGCTATTATATTTATATAGCTAACATTCTCTCTTTGCTAATTTTATAGCGCCGAGAGTATGTGATGATTCAAGATCACTCAGGAAGCAGCTCATGGAGGGGCATGATCAAGAAATTGAATTTGAGAGAATGCGTCTCTTAGAGTTTCATTTTGCACCTGAGCCCTTGAATCGCCACTCTTTTCTTGGCCACTCCATGGACGAGTTGAAGCTCTCAGAAGGTCTATAATACCCCCCCGGCTTCTTTGTTTTAACGCCATCTGCCCCAATAACATTCTAAGCCTTAACCTATTTGTTTGGTGGTTTAACCTGTGCAGAACAAGCAGAGTTTTCATCCGCGGAGCATTTCAATTACTGGTTTGATGTTTTGAATAATGTTTCCAGCTGCAGTGACCAGGACAGGTAAAAGTGATGCGAATAATGTGCAATATAATATTAATTAATGGCCAGAAAAATTAGAAACTTTGTATAAATGCAGCAGTGACTAGCTTTATCAGGGAAGAACTACATCATCTTAGTTCTCTACACGCACACACAATAAAATTGCTGCATCTCTGATATGGATTTTTGGTTTCTTGTTTTTGAACCCACGTAGCATCCAAGGAGCTAATCTTCCTGAGAGCCCGTTTTCATCTGCAATAGGGAGTGGCATTTCGACTGTTAGAGAGTAAGACAGAAGATTTTTTTTATTTATTTTCTTGGATTCGAGGAAACCTCACTCTTGGAAAGCGTACTTTGTGGGTCCAGGTGAGCGAGTAAAACTTCAGTTGTCTCAGGTTTTTGCAAGAGGTGCACGTTTTGACTCGAACTCAAGATCTACTATGCAAATCTCCAGTTTTTTATCATCACGCCACGTCCTTTGGAGACATGGATTTCAAAACTATTTTCGAGGGTTTCAGGCAACATGAATTTCTTTTCTTAGAAAAAAATCACCTGAACATGAGCGTGTCGGAGGTCAGATACCAGCTGAAAGAGAGAAACAAGAATTTCTCCATGTTACTTGGTGGAGATTGCAAAGATGGCAGATACATAAATATGTTACAGGCTTCAGATTTTTTTTTTAAATTAACGTAATCACAGAAAGCAAGCTAGATAGCATGTTGGTTTTTAGAAGAAAAATGTAATGCAATCTGCTTTAGATGGATGAGGAAATAGAAAAATGTGCAGGGTCAAGTGTATAGTGAGTGCTTCAACTGTGTTTGGTCTTGTGTATCTTGTCCATGCTAAAATCCAGGATTTTCAGTCACAATATTATACGATTGCCTAGGGGAAAATTTTCGACTGTATATGACCCTCTGTAGACTGTAGAGTAGTTATGATTATTTTCGGTTCGGTTTGGTTTGGTTAGGTTTTTATTTAAAATAACAACCAAATAAAAAACAAACAAAAAATTAAACAGGTTTCAAGCAACTGAGACAAAAAGGTTTAAAGTAGAAATATATGTTTCAGATTAAAGTATTTGTCCCTGTAATTCCAATTCAAGCTCCATAGTTATTAATTAATATGATAATCACTAAAAATTTATGTAATTATTAATTTTAAAATTCATAAAATTAGTTGAAATATATAGAAAGTAACCCGAATTTTTGGATGCCATGTATTATTGTAACTGCACTGAGATCAACCCACCGCCTTGTATTTGACAGCTCCATTTACTATAAAAGAGTTAAAGAAAATACTCCATACAATACATACCTCGTACTCAATGTTTAATATACAATCTTTAACCCATGCTACTTATAGTCCTTTAATAAAGGAAAGTAAAATGTGTTACATGTCATGTAGCTAATGAATCGGTTACATGTGATATTATTATATTAATAAAACCTTAGATTATCTTTAATATTTATATAATATTATATTATTGAATTTAATATTTGGTTTATAAATCTTGAGCAAATATAAAGTTTTCGAGATAAAAATATTTTGCAAAAAAAATTATAAAATTGTTATAATTACAAGATTTCTATTGCATCTTAACATTGTTTCTAAAATGATCATAGTTAATGCTCTCTTAAATACTGAATATGTACTAGAGTCTAGAGCGGTAGAGATTGACATATATTACATTCTTTTTGTGAAAAGAAGTAACTACTTTTATAAGCTGAGATTCAAGATATACCTAGAACTAATACTGTTATAAAACATGTATATTGAATTGCCTCACATGAAAATTGCTTATAAAAATGTTCACATGATAATTTTATAAGATTAGAGATCACTAAGTTATCTTATATAAAGAGTTTTATGTTTTGATCTTCTTATAGTTATCTTGTTCAAGTAATAAAAGAGAAAACATTGGATACAACATAAACTATATGAAAATACTTAAGTGATAAAAAAATAATTCAACACTCTAAGTGAATTAGAAAAAAATATTCCACGTGTTTTGATCTAGTATTTGAATAAGAAAATCCTTGGGCATGGTAAAAACGAAATTGAAGATGCAAGTAAAAAGCATAACAAAGCGAAGTCCATTTTTGAGCTTGGCAAAACAACAGCCCTTCAGTTGGCCAATATTCAGCTTGTCCAGCTGGGTAGCGAGTTCCAGGAACAAAAGAAAACGTGAGTTTTGAGTACATATATATATATATGTAAATCTCCCCGAGGAATAGATTCAAGCTCGGATAGCTAAAAAGATCGAGTCATCTGAATCTTTCTGTTGAATTCGCAATCAGTTCTGACTACTACTTAATTAATGTAACAACAGCCCCCATATAACAGCAGAAGTACATTCCGTCAACAGCCAGTCAATAAACTCAGAATTCCAGATGCACTAGCTCTCAGTAAACATCAAGATGTATAAGATCATATGGAATTAATGTTGCAATGCCTTCGAACAAGTGTATGATATTGTACAGCCAACCTAAAAAATTTTCTATAAGAATGGTAAATTGGACTCCAAACAAATATCGTTTCCTGCTTGACTCTGGTTATGCCTTCTCTTCTGTTGCAGCATGAAGTAGCTCATCTGGAGTTGCAGCCGGGTCCAGATCCCAACACTTTTCTGGCAAATTATTAGCTTCTCCTTCAAGTGACCAAGAAGGCACCTGATGAGAAAAGCGTACCATCTCTCTTCTTGGGATCCATCTAATGGCACCCTTGTCTGTATTCCTTTGGTATACTGTTTTGAAACCAGTCAACTTGATCAGAGTAGTAACACAAACTCCAAGCTCTTCGGAGTAATTATCAAGGACCTCTACCATCTCATACCGATGCCTAACATCATCTGGGGTTGATCTGTTCCAATCAGGTGACCAGTTTTGATAAACAGCCCAAACATCTCCAGTTTTCGGATAAATTCGAACACAACCACCTCTACCAGCCTTTTCTCCTTTCAAAACATGAGAGAAAATGTTAACTTGATCGACAACATCAGAATTCCATGCTCTGAAGTTTCCGCAAGATTTAGTAAACCCAGAATATATCCAATTTACTACCCCAAATTCACTATCAGTTCTAGAGTTCAAGTAAGTGATGTGAATCTTAAAGGGTTTAACTGAGACCACCTGGCGAATCAAACAGTATAAGCGTGGCATCCCATCATCTTCATCATACAAAGCCCATATTTGTTTTGGCTTGAAGCATTCCTCTGCTCTATCTTTGTCAAAATCGTGGAAATCAGGGTCAGGGACTGTTATTGAGATTGGCACGATTTTGTTTGGCTTTGTATGACGACCAGTAATGCCAGAAATTGATTGTCTAGGAGCCGCCTCTGCCTTGATGACCAGATCTTCAATGTTCTTTGTAACTGCTGTAGCTGAAGCTAATCTCATCTCCTCCAATTTCTTCCTGATGTCAGTCCTTGCTTTGTCAATCAACAACTTTCTGGCATCAAAAGCTGGCACAATCAAGCTGCGTCTTGTTGGAATTTCACTTGGAATGGAAAGCTTGGTATCATGCTCAACATTTGCATATCCGTTAGCTAGTCTTACTTCTGAACCCAATTTAGGTTCTTTTTCTTCATGCCCATTTCTAACAATGGAACCACTAACCACCTTCCTTTTCTTATCAGGTTTACCGGTCTTGAAGCTTGAAAATTCATTACAGCTTGCAGATACATCAGTGTATACTTCTTCTGTGGCAGTTTTCATGGATTGCCTTCCATTGACCGTTGGTTTAACCTTCGCTGCACTAACATTTTCATTGGCCTGATAAACAATATCAGAAGATAATGCACATGATCCATTGGGACCAACAGCACCCCCAGAAGTTCCAGAGAATGAGCTCCACTGAAATGAAACATTTGAAACATACTCATACCTGTGTCCAGCATGCAATCCTGAGACTCCATTTCCTGTACATAGGGTAGTGGTAGCTGGCACATATGCAACCCCATCATATCCATGACATCTATACCCATTACCAGGGACATATGACCATGGGCAGTAAGGGAAAGAACCATTGACTGGAGCCACCCCAGTTTCAATGGCAATGAAAGTGCCTCTGCAGTTCTTACAAGAAAGTCTCTTATTCACATACTTCCGAAGATACTCATACTGTACTTTACAAGATGTGCAGACTGTCCAGAAAGTATCAAGTCCATGAGAAGTGGGTGAATTGGAACATTGGTTATATCCTGTAAGCCCAGCAGCATGAACTGATGAATAGTTTGTCTGAACATCACAAGATGCCATCTTTTTGTTTCTCTTGACATGGGGAGAGTTTTTCTTAAGACTATCTGACAACATAGTCCATGCTTCAGATACAAGTTTAAACGCTCCATCAGCTCCTACAGTTTTATTCTTATCTGGATGGAGCAACACGGCCATCTTCTTATACTGCTTTTTCACAGCATCTTTATCTGCAGAAGGCTTCAATCCAAGAACAGAGAAATAGTCAACTTCACCATTGCATTTGGCCTGAGATGCAATATAAACTTCAAAAGTGGCCACCATCTGAGATATACCCTCTAATCCAGGAAACAAAGTTTTTGCCTTTAACGCATAGTTCTTTGCACCAGCAAAATCTCTCTCAGCAAATCGCTTCTCAGCAAACTCTTTTGCCCTGACAGCCTCTTCTATGTTTGATTCCATCTGGACCTTAAAATCAAATACAAAGCCAAAATCCTGAAGCAAAAGCTATGACGGACCCAGAATGCCAAAAACCAGAAGACAAATCACTCTCATGCATAACCACATTCGCTTATCTGCACAAATTATTGTCAGAAACATTTAGGGTCTTTGTTGTAAGTGTCAAGTTTCAAGAGAAAGCCAGAGTAATACCTCAAATTGACCATGTACAAAAATTATGAATGTGAGAGACCGATTCTCGTGATGATTATAGATGCAGACACAATTTGTTGGGATTTCAATTTAGTCAGAAGATTTGAAATAAAGTAACGATTCTTAAAAGTTAAAACACAAAAGGAAAGCAAAGTTAATCATTACCTGAAATATCTAAGTATCAAGCTCACTTAATAAAAAATTTAGATCCAAAGTTTTTTTTTAAAAAGAAATTCAATGTTTGTTTCTTCACTCTTTCAGCAATGAAACTAAAGGTAGAAACTTTGCATTAGATTTCACTCAATTTTCTCAGTAACCAAACAGTCCCAGTTCAAAATTGAGAACCCATTTCACTACACAGCTCTAAACAAACCAATATCCCATTTCACAGTAAACACCCAGAAGCAGACAGATCAGCTCAAATTCCTCAAATCAAAAAGCCAAATTCAACTACTTAACATCAGAAACAAATGCATAAAATCGGACTTCATTTAACCTCAGATTATCCATTATCAACTCAAAGTCATCAATTATTAACAAATTAACACCCTCTAGACTAACCAAAAAAAATACACATGATTTACAGAAAATAAACAAGTGAAAAAAAAACTCACCGAGATTTAAGCAAGAAATGGGAAAGGAAGGAAGACCCAGATCGCCACGTGTACTTAACAGATCGAACAAATCAAGATAATGACCTGATTGTATGAAAACCTAATGCACTCGGACCCAAAAAAAAAGGGTAGTCACTAAGGAGTATTATTTATTATTTGTTTTCATTTATTTTCGGAAGCTAACACTGTAAAATGGTAAGAGATTTAGGGTTTTCATGTGAATAGATAAATTGGGTCAAAAAATTCGGGCCGGACTTGGTAGAATCGGCGGCGAGGACTTGGAAAATTCCCACTGATCGCCGACCAAAAATGACGGGAAATTAATAAACAAAAAGGAAAATGATAATTTTCAGCGGAAGTAAACGGTGCTAATACTATTTAATGGTGACTTTTGCTATAGGGCGCATGGATGCGTATTGTACGTATTCCCCCCACCCCACCCCCCCTATTTTCTCTCTCTTTTGTATCTTATTTTTACATGTTTTGTTAGAGCGGTGTTTGGTGAGTGGAAAGGGTAGAAATGGAATAACGTCATGGGATCATTGTATTTTTGCTTTTTAAATAGTAGTGTAGTTTTCTTTATTTTCTTGTCGATCAAAAAGGAAAGTAACAGTTGTTTTTATCTTTTTCTTCGTCATTTTATACGATTAAAATAAAATCTCAGCTAATAATTTTTTTTATTTTTATATATATAGGATTTTAAGTCAGTTTCTAATATAAATGAAAATGTGTAACTATTGTAAATATATGTTTCTTATATCAAGAAAAATGTTAATTGAGGATTAAAAAGGCAATGCATGTTTTTAATTAAATAAATTGGAAATTATATAAAACAATAAATTATATAAAAAAATTGTAAGGATTAAAAAAGTATAATAAAAAGTCGAATAATAGATGTATATGAAGATATTTGATGTCACCATGCAGGGCACTCTCCAAATTCTATTTTTATTTAATTATATGAAAATAAAAATTGATTTTCATCGTTTTAAATATAATAATTTAGATCATGTTTTAAAAAATATAACTATTAGCATAAATTCTTTTAATTTGTTCTTTTTTATGAGAATTTTTGTTTTTAAAACAAAAGTCTATCATAATATTAAAAAATAATTTAATAAAAAATAATAAATTCATAACTTTGACGAGAATGTCTTATTCAATTGAGTAATCACTATAGTTTTGAACAAATATGATTTGATATGAAAGACACGCTCTATTTTAAAATGTCTAATTCATAATATTATTGATAAATGAATAATAATTACATTAAGAGATTGTATACTGAAAAGTTAAGTCAAACCACTTATATTTTTTTTCTAATATTTGAGGGGATCATGACATGTTGCTAGACAGTGCATTTGATATTTAAAAATAAATAAATAAATTTAATTAATTAATTTATAATTATAATTTATATTTGATATAATATTTTAAGAGCCTAATGAGTTGCACACATTAAGAACTATTAATCATAAATTAAACTATGATAATTAATCAAGTGTGACTTGATTGAGAAAAAAAAATAGAAATTAAGCCTAGAATGTATTTAATTATGAGATTATAATTATATCCTAGAATAATCAAGTAGGGAGTTGATTAATTAAATTTATAAAATTATTCTTAAATAATATCTATGGATATTTATTTAAGGGGTAAATAAATATTTTATCATTTATAAGGTTTTAAGAATTCCTTATAAATATAAAGCTAAGCTTATTATTTTGGTGGTTGTTAATTAGACATAAAACTACTTAAATCACAAAATTAAAGCTAATATTCTAGGCTTAGCAAATCCATTTCTCTTAAATAAGAATTTAAGAGATTTTTCATTGTTGATTCATATGGATTATTATTGGAAACCGAACATTTGGATGACTAGTGTTTTGTGATAACTCAGCATTTAAAAAGTTATTCAAAATATAAAAAAATATCAAATCTTTAGATATAAATATCAAAATAACTCTAGATTTGTTTAATGAGATCCTAGAGACTTTTAAATATTATTTTGTTTAATTGTTTCCATTTTGCATATAATATTTGAAAACCCAACTATAATACTACAGCTTGGATAGAATAATTAGGGTTATTAATCACATGTTTAATTGCTATTGGTGTTAATTATAAATTAATTTCACGCACAAACATTATTTTTCCACAAAAACAATTATTCTCTCAAGATTTTTTTTAAAAAAAAACATTTGGCCACTACTCCAACCAAATTTGACCAAAATATACATATCTTGTTAAAAACTAAAAAAAAAGGTTGGGTTGCTACCATGGGCGTTGCTAGGAGAAAGAGGCAATAGCCTCCGAGGCTCCGAGCCGTTTCCAGTACCGTTGAGACTAAAAATCTCATAATTAAAGCATTCATAATTTTTATAAAATTGACTTTATATTTATTTTAGATTTATAAAACAAATATTAGATTTATTAATAAACAAATGAAATACTAACAAGAACGGACATATACATATAAATATAAATATAAATATGAAACGTACCGCTCAGAGTTATTAGGTCGGCAACTTATTTCGTATCACTCAGCATATCAAGCTCTGCCACTAAATTGGTAACAAACAAACAAAAAAATGATTATAAGAAAGAATTAAAACAAAACGACCACGTTCATCCCATGCAAAATTGGCTTAGATGACTTACTCCGACTAATGTGTCCGAATGATAACTCTACATGTGCTTTCCAGGATGAGAATTCCTCGAATTCAAAAACAAAAAATAGAACTCTACATGAAGCATCATTCCACCTTTCAGGTGCCACATGCTCGTGGAACATAATTTATTTACAGCAACCTGAATCAATGGAAAATACTCACCCCCAGGCTTCTCAAGAATTAAAAAAGAAATCTCCTAAGCCCCCTTTTATCAGCTCATGTAATGCAGCAGCAGCAATCAAAGCGACAGCAGAATCAGACATATATATATATATATATTTACCACTGGGATTCAGAAAAGCTCTTCTGAATTGAACTTGTTCCACGCTTCCTATTTTAAGAAACGAAACTCAAACTCGGAGAAAGAAAATTTGATTGAAGCAACAATACTCACAAATCACAGGAAGAGATTCCTTAGCTGGATTTATAGATTGAAGAGATACCTTAAGTAAGTCAAACACTTTCTCAGCAACATATTTTTGTTGAAGATTGGCGCCTTTTTGTTGCACTTTATCAGGATGAATGCTTAAAGTTGCTTTTCTATAAACTTTTTTAACGGCAGCAGCAGTAATCAAATCGGTCAAAGAGACAGGTTGCCATCCGCATTCAGGCCACAGCACCTGATCATTGTACAGAAGATTTTAGCAACGAATAGATGAAAGCAACATTTAACTTTAGAATGACCAACAATAAAAAAAAAGTTCTACAATTACTCAGCTGCTAAAAAATCATAGATTGAAGAAGAAATTGCGTAAAAGACAGTGTAACGATCAAATGATAAAATGCAACAGCTAAAAGTTAGGTTTTATATATGTTAAGAATTCTGACATTCAAAAACAATAGTTACTTTTATGACAGAGCTCATCTCAGGATCTTCATAGCTAGATGAGGGTTTTACTTCCTGTTTTATTCACAAAACTAACAAAAACGAAAGAGCATATAGCAATTGGTTTTCTTATTTTGAAAAATCTATAAACTCATCATCTTAGCAAAAGTGCAGTGAGTTACTGCAGAGTTAGTTGAAATCAAAGGTGCATCTAGAATAAACCTCAAGAGTTGAAAGTAGCGTGTGTAAAGTCTAAAGATTTAAGTGAACTAGGGGGAGCCATGTTTGCCATCTTCATTGACAGATAAAAGGAAGAAAAACAAAAGGAAAGGAAATAAATAAAAGAAAGGGCAACCTCATGAGAAGGTTCTTTACATGAGATGGTTTCATGTTCATAAGCTCCTTCAAGTTTTCACTTTCAATAGGCTATAAATTGTTTTTGGAAACACTAACCTCAAATAAAGTGTTCCACAGATAACACTCCACAAGGACTGTTATTTATAATGTCAAAAGCCTAAAAGTCCGTATCAGTTTTAAGAAAGAAAAAAGATTACAGGCATGAGCAAATGCAAAGCTAGATGTAGAATAAGGCTAACATGTATAAACTGCAATTGCAGACAACAATCCACAAGGACTAGTATTTATAATGTCAAAAAGCCTGAAGGATCAAATTAGTACAGACATCAGCAAATGCAAAGCTAGGTGTAGAATAATGCTACTATGTATAAAATGCAATCGCGAAAAACTGTGCAATATTGAGGCACAAGATAGAAGGATGTGGTTTTTCCTTCTCCTTTCAGGACAAAAGGTATCAATAAAGGATATGGCAAAGCCCACTTATTAAACGTATACAAAAATTATTCTCCCTGCAAATGTTATGCTGAATATGATAATATAGTATGAGAAAAAAAAATAACGCACATATTGGAGTGTTGATAGCAGAGCACGGAGATTCCCCTCTTTTCCTGCAGCCCAACGCTTTATCTCAACATCCAATGTTTCAGCAATCCTCTGAAATCAATTAAAAACAGTATCAGACACTAACAATTGGAAAATAAATAAAATAAAATAAAACACGAAACGATGAGAAAAGAACAAGATGCAACTTGAAACATTTTTCACTCTCTTAATATTGGAAGGAACTGGAGAAAATAAAACTAGGCTTCAATCAAAAACATGCAGTTTGTTAAGTTACTAAGAAATGAAACCTGTTGCAACCAAATTCCATTGAGACAGATAACCTTGTTTGGTGTGCTGAAACTTGTATTTACTATTGACATAAATCACAAACTAACTGATACAGTGGAACTGGATTCAGCCTGGTTCACTTATGGATTTTAGAACCCTCAATGGCTTTTTTGTAGTTTAAAATAAAACATCACACCCGTGCACATGCTTTTCAAACATACATACATGGATTCAAACTCTTAAAGATGAATGGGGGTTGAGGAAGTGGGGGGTTAACAATGTTGTCCAAAGCCTGAACATCCAAATGACACCTAAGTTCAGCATAATTGCACATCTTAACTGGTTAGCTACCGCAGCTAGCCTCTTTTGACTCAATTATATGGGTCAATGTACATCTTGATATGTTTAGCTATCGAACTGTGCTTTAACCACCACATCAATGCATGGCACTAGATATTATGGATTCATCATGAATGTTTTTTGTTGTAATTTTGCATATAAAAGATAACTTATAGATAGCTAGAGCCTAATTACTGCCATACCAAACTGGCTGGTTAAATCAAAATGTGACCACGTTCTGACACAACCATCTCTCTAAGAAAATCCCACTTCAGGATAAAAATAAATAAATAAATAAATAAAATAAAATAAAATAAAAACCTTCATGCTAGGATGTGCAAAATCAGTAAAGAATCTGGAAGAAAAAAGTCATTGAACTCCAAACCCCAACTCCCCCACCACCCTAGCTACCCATCCACAGTTTTTTCACCAAAGAATTAAAGACAGCAGGAGTGGAGACAGTGCTAAAAAACGGTCCACTGAAGACTGAACCACTCACATGTCTCTCTGCTTGTTCTCTCTGAGCTAGAAGGTCGCGATGATTCTTCTCAGCCACTGCTTTTGCCTGAATGTATAAGCTCAACAATTAAAATCTGTGGAATGAATGTGAGTGCAATAATAAACAAGTATATGATGTCACCCTCAATATTGTTTCAATAAAATCATGTCATGCGAAACATACCGCCCGCTCCTGAGTCCTTTGATGGCGTTCCAATCGGGCTTTTCGTCTTTCTTCAGTTTCCCCTTCGACCTCTTGGAATTCTCCAGATGATCCAGCACCTCCTTTACCAAGCAGAAATAGTTCAGCCAATTCACAGCTAAAGAGAATTATTGTATCATGAGCAAAACTTTTCATAGCATAACTACCTCCAAAAAGCGAAGTAAAATCATCAACAATATTTATTGTTGATGCTTTCCTCATGCTAGATGAAGCTCCAGCAGACATCTTTCTAACTGCTTCAGACCCTCGGTTGTTCTGGCTATCAGAGAAAGGATCCTGTAATATAGTTTCAGAAAATTAACCCACTGATACCACAACAAATCAGTGAATGAAAGAGAGCTTTTGGTCCTAACTGAAGTGTTCGTCCTAGGTCTTGGTGCACTGTTTGCTCGAGTACTGAAGAATGATTCAAGATCATTTTCACTCTTTTGATGATTTGCCCTGGCAGCTGTAGCAGCCCTTTCTCGAGCCTCTGCAGCAGCTCTTTCTACAGCAACTCTTTCCCGGGCTTCCCTCTCCCTAGCCTCAGCATTTTCCCTTTCCCGGGCTTCTGCAGCGGCCCTTTCTGCTCTTTCTTTTGCCTCTGCTGCTGCCCTTTCACGGGCTTCAGCTTGCGCTCTCTGCACAGCAGTCCTTTCTGCTCTTTCACGAGCTTGAGCAGCTGCTTTCTCCACAGCAGCCCTTTCAGCTTTCAGGAGAGCTTCAGTAGCTGCTCTTTCACGTGCCTCTCTAGTAGCCCTTTCCACTGCTTGTTTGGCCTTGTCCCTTTCTCTCTCCATCTCCCTTGCTCGCTCCCTCTCTCTTTCAAGCCTCCTTTGCTCTCTTTCTTTCCCTCCCCTTTCCCTCTCAATTTCACGAGCTCTCTCCCTCTCTTTTTCAAATCTTCTCTGATCTCTCTCTTCCTCCTCCTTTTCCCTGTGTTGTCTCTCATGATAAAATCTCTCTTCTCTCTCTTTTAATTCTCTCTGCTGAGCATCTTGCATAACTTTATCCACCTGACCAGCTTCTTTGTTTCTAGCAGCCTTTAGATATTCCCTCTCCCTCATTTGCCTGAATTTTGCCTCTGCTTTATCCATGGCCTCCTTCATAGCTGCCGAAGCAGCAGCAGAGGAAGTTTTATCCACATCATCAACAGGTAGATTATTTTGAAATTCATTATTATTGTTTTGAGTCCTTCCCGTGACAAAATCCTCAAATTCATAAATTTGAGAAGTAACTGAATTCCTTGCTGCACGATCTGATCTAGGACTTTGAGAGTATGAAGTGGAATTTTGGAAAGAAGGATACTCATTGACCTTCTTTCTAGAGTTTGTAGAAGAAAAGGAACCCATCTCTGACTTTGATATCCGAGGTGGTCTTGGAGGTGGAGGTCTTGGAGGTGGTGGTGTGCTTGTGGGTTGAGTAAAAAGAGGGATTTCAGACACAGAAAGCCATACACCATCTGATGATTCAGAGACCTCTTCAGATCTAGGAGAGGAATTTGTCTCATTAGCATTGACATCCACATATGAAGGAGGAGAGGCATTTTGACGAAAAGATCTATGAAAATCTGTTGTAGGCATATCGAATATGGCTTCATGAGATTCCTGATAATCGCCAGTTGTTTTCTTCTGCGAGCGGCCCCCAGCATTCTTTACAGGATATGTGTCAACTGATTCTTGACTCACAGAAGAATATGAAACACCTGTGCTTGGTCCTGTTCTTAAAGGGCTCCTATTCTCCTGTCTCTTGTATGGTACAGATTTCCCAAGATCATCGAGGTGATCTAGGTCTTCAAATACTCCCCTATCTACAGATGAACTATCAACCTTCATGCTTCCAGGGTTACTGATTTTACTAATTTCTCCCAGAGGTTCTGTGAACAACCCTGATGATGAAGTCGCGGGGCTTGACGTTGACTCTAGGACTATAAGGGGATCTTCCTTCACACCAGGAACTGACCAGGCTGAATTTGAAGATAGCTTTTCGAACCGACCCAGCTCGGAAGTTGAACTATGAAAAATAGCATCGCACTAAAATATCACTGATATTTATAACACAAACAAAAACCAGAAACAGATCTGTCTCATATTCATCAAACATTATTCACTATCAACAACATTAGTTCTTTTCCCAGAAGCAGTCTAAGCTATGGCTAGACTCCGTAGGTTCAGAAACAACTTATTAAGTACTAGTCAATTCCAAAAGGAAAAAGGCTAAACAAGTATGCTATTTTGAGTAAATAATGGCATATGAGTAAAGTACCCGTAGAAAAAGAAAAGATGACAACAATAAGATGAAAGAAAAGTGAAGACAAGAGTTCTAATCGTTGCATAAAAAACATTGATTTCTTTTATTTCCAAACATGATAACTCTCCAAAAAAGAAAAGGGGAAGGAATGAAACCAGCCCTAAAACATAAGTTACCTCCAAACTCAAACATCTTAGAAAATTCATCATTTACTTGTTATGCCGTCTCATATTCACTTTATATCTAGTTATAGTCCAATTATGATGGAAGCTACTTTAAAACTAACCATTCCTCAATTTTTCCTTTTGTTTCCCCTTTGTCTCAACAAAATGCTTTACCACCAGATTCTCATTGCTTTTAAGCTGGTTTAGCTAATATATTTAGCTTACAAGATGCAACCTGATGAATATAACAATATAGAAAGTAAAGGCACAGGAATGACTTCAGTTGGCAACTAAGCTTTCTTGAACATTAGTACATTATACCAACTAACCTCTCCACAATCAACTCAACTGTAAAAGCACACAAAGAATTCGAATACTGCTTATTTTTAAGACGACCATGCCAAATAAAAATCTGAAGCAATTACAAAGTAATTGCTAAACAAAACACTATGCTCCCTCCTGTTTGGGAGTGTGGTTCAAATGAATGCTGGTTGAAATTCAAATTTTTTTTTAGAAAAAAAATATATATATATATGTGTGTGTGTGTGTGTGTGTGTGTGTGTGTTTTAGAATTGTTTTGATGCGTTGATATCAAAAATAAATTTTAAAAAATAAAAAAATCATATTATTTTGATACATTTATAAGTGAAAAACACTTGAAAAATAAACAGCTAGTAAATGCATTAAGAGATGTTATTCCATGACATCGAAATCACAATAGCAAAGTTAAAAACTTCGCCTAGTAAATGAATAAATAAAAGTGCAAATGCGAAACCACGGCTCACTATCACCTAATAACTATAGTTAAGCTGATCATTACATGCAAATCGAATAATTTGCAAATTCAAAAAGACGAATACCAAACGTCTCAAGGTAAGCTAATTGAGATGAATCACTCGAGTCAATTTACAGAAACAGCAACAAAAATAATAATAGAACCAGTACCGGTTAACCGCAGGGGAGCTAAGGCGACCAAAACCAGGAAGTAAATCATCAAAAGCCGCCGAATCCTTATCCACTCCACCTCTCTCTCTCTTCGATTCCGTCTCCTTCTTACCTAAATTCCCCAACAGATCATCAAACGGTGAACTGTCTCGCACTGGCCTTCCATGCTGCTGCTTCTTCGGGGGTGAACTGACCGAACGAAATGCATCATCAAACTTAGGGGCCGACGCAGAACCACCACCAGAAGACGAAACTCTTCAACCCAGGCAATCCATCAAAAATATCATCATCGTAAACAGGCTTATCGAAAATCGGCAGCGATGCCGATTTCGAGTTCTGTTCCTTGAAAATGGAGTCGTGATCAAATGACAATGCAGTAGTGGAAGCCCCGCCGCGTGATACTGAATACTGAGGAGGACCACCGAAGACGTCGTTGAACAAGGCACCGTCCGTGCCAGCGTGATTGTCGAAAAGAGGAGCGGTTTTGTTGGAGGAGGAGGACCGTGTGTGAACGGGACCACCTGATCCAAGATTAAAATTGGAACTATAACTGTTTGTGCTGCGAGGTGGAGCCATGGGTGCGGATTTGCCTTGGGGTTTGAACCCGAAGTCGCGGGCTAACAGACCGGTGAAATCATCCATTAATTTGAATTACTTTTTTGTGACACGGAGGTGGTGAGAAACGGTGACTAGATCAGTTAAGAATTAAAATTTAAAATAAAGATGATGATGCGCTGTGCTCAGAGAGAGAGAGAAGGTGATGGAGATGGTGGAGACTTGGATGTCTGAATGTTGGAGGAAGGGAGGATCGAATCGTCATCGGATTGTTCAGCTTTATATTATATTCTCTCCTCTCTTTTCTTTCGTTTTTATATCTGTTCCAGTGTTCGAAAATTCCTTTTATTTATGTGACTGGCTTTTTTTTTAATAATTTTCCCCCATTTTGTATCTTGATAAGATGTTTTAATAATTTTTTGAGAGAGTAAAAATTTTCATTTATTTTTTTATTTTAATATTATTAATATTAAAAATATTTTTTATGAGATCCTTTCACTTTTGTAAGGAAAGTAACGTTGTTTCTTCCTAATTGAATAGGTCAAAAGCATTTTTTTCAAAAATTGAAAAAAAGTTATTTTGATCAGAGACCATGTCAGTCGAGGTGTCATTTGAAGCTTTTGAAGTAGAAGAAGCTGTGAGGATGATGATTCCTCACTTGGTTTTCTAATCTTTCGTCGGAGCTTCTTCACAATAAGAACTTTGTGCTTGGAACTTTTATAAAATCATTTATTTTATATTTGATATTTATTAAAATAATAAAATTTAAATTCGTGACCACAGATCAATAAAACTCGAATATATTATGTTAAGAAATCATTTAACAAACAATGGCAATTTTCTTGGCCTAAACACAGTTGATCAAAGCGGGGACACGCTGCCCTTTCCATAAACGAAATGATCTTGTAATGGCCCACTCTACTGGATAGAAGCAAGAATGCAACCTTCCTTCAGATTGAAAACAGTAACTGCAAGTCAGATGTAATATTCTAACCAGGAAACTTCCTCCTTGAAAAGGAAGTTCAAGATATATACATGCGAGTCGATTGAAACAATAGAATGATCCCTTTTTTTCTTAGACCAATTACATCAGTTCGGTACATCCGTTTCTTGCTATCAAAATTCAATTTACATATAAGACAGCGGAATGACAGGAAAAAAAAAGGAATTGGAGCTATTCTCCACCAGCCTGAATCTTATCCTCCAGAACCCTAAAAAAACTCAGACATCAGAAAGAATTGGAAAAGATTCTCACCACTCAACAATAAAACCCTAGAAAAAGTCAAAAGATTTAAAAAGTATACGGGGAGAGAAAGGCTTGAAGCTGAAATGGAAAATGGCAACACCATTTGGCGGCAACCAGAAAAAAGAAAAACCTGCACATGCCCACCTCCACTAACTTAAAATGGTCAATATCAGTTACATGCAAACTGCACCTTTTATGCCCTAAATCCAAGCAATTAGACGATACTATTGGCAGAATTCCAGCCCCATTTTTTACATTTACACTCTCAAATCCAGCCATGCTGTATCATCTTGCTGTTGACCTCCATCCAAACTTGTTGGAGTTCACAAAAAATATCCCAAGATTGGACTTTGTTTCCCTGGTATATAAAAAGAAAAATCTCATCCATGTTTTAGTAGTTGCTAGGCCAGTTGATCTGTTGATGTTGAGGCTGCTGGTAAACACTGGCTGCAGGTCCTAGCATATCAATAGCTCCACTCATGGCCTGAGACTGCTGCAGAAGTGGGTGGACAGCTGCCGCGGTTACTGGTTGCCCAGGGTGATAGATATTCGTAAAGGTGCCATGGGAAGCCTGAGTTGGTGCAAAAGCCACATGCTGACCTTGAGGAGGAAGGTTGTAAAAGGTACTTGCCGGCAAGCTAGATATGTCTCGGCCGGGAGTAGTGATCCACACAGCCGAACCCTCACTCTGTGGAAGCAGATCCATCAGTTTTGAGAACAAAATATCATTTTAAAGCAAAAACAATCAAACAGGACTTTATGTGCTAAAAATTAGAGAATGCAGGTCTGAAAACCTTAACACGCATTCTATGGAGCTACAAGTATTCACATGACCATCATTGCCCACATTCCCTGAAAAGCATCTTGAACAGGTACTCTTATGGAAAACAACAGGCATCGGATACAGAGAATTCAGTTGGTCTAAACAAAGACCCTAAATTTCTATATGTTAAACCAAAAAGAATTAAAGCAACTGATCTTGCCAAATAAGCATTAGCATTCTATACCAAACAAGTTTTCTGCAGGAAAGCTATTCTGAATCCTACATAATCCACGATAACTGGTATTAGTAATTTTGATTAGTTTATCCAGTTGTAAAATCCTAAGCTGGCTGATTTTGTGTCTCGTTGCTTTATATAGTGAGGGCTTGGTACATTAATATCAACAAAATATCTCCGAATGCCCCCCCAAACACGTATTCAGCAGAAACTGCTACCAGTCACTATCACCACAACCATTTCCGTTTCCACCTCCCAGGCCCCCATAAACATCACTGGTGCTAACAGTAGGATAAAAGAATCCTAATCAATATTGTAACTACTTCCATAACAATATTAATTCCAAGAATGAGACTACTATTTATCAAAATTGATCATAAAATTGACATCACAGCCATCAGTGATGCAACCAACTATGTTTAGATGAGCAACTTAGATTCTCCAGCCACAGAGGTTAAGAATATGAACAACTTAGATTCTCCAGCTGTAGAGGATAAGAATATAAAACATTAAGAATTAATCATAATAAATTATAGAAACATCACCTATTACCCTACCTGCTGCCCGGTAACGTAGATGTTACTTTCCTTGAACTGAGATGCACCAAGATCATCATTCGTGGTTGAGTTTCCTCCTGTCACAGCAGAATTGGGAATATAACCAGCAGGAGAGGAGCCATATGGTCCGTAACCACTTGGCATCCCAATGTGAGTTGAATTTCCTGTATTGCTTCCAGGTTTGAATTGTAGAAGTGAATATTTGACTCCCGTGGCTGCTGAAGGTGGTGGATACACACTGCCAGCCTGAGGTTGTTGTGGGAATGCACCATTGCTTAAGAATTGGACACCTGGAGGCACATAAAATGGGGAGATGTAATGACCATATGGGACGTAGTTTGGGGGGAAATGGGACAAGTGCAACCCAGTTGGTGGACGAAAGACAGGGACATGTTGCTGACTTTGCATGAGCCCAGCAGCTTGGGTCACCAGAGGAGTGGGACCTGCAGTGGATAGAACTAAGGAATTCCCACCCTGAAAATAAGCATGCACATTATTAGAGTTCAGAAACATATGAAAACATCTACACACATGCTTAAGTTCATGTCAGACACACAATCAGGCACTCCATCCAAATGAAACCACAGCACTGTCAGACATTAGCATAAGCATGTGTGTAGATGAACATAAGCACGTGTAGATGAACATAAGCATGTGCATAAGCTCATGTAATCGCCTCACGTTGCAAAATGGCTTATCCATGCACATGATTATAGTAACTCATAAAAGACCAGTGTTGCTTGTACATGAAGATGATACAACAAATTATTAACAAACATTGCAAAACACAACACCATTACTGTAACCAGCAGCTAGGTGTAGTGCCCTCAACAAGCAGGACCTGCAATTGCTATTGATGTTTTGGTCGTGCTATACCATTCCACTTCTCATGAAGATCAGATCTAGAAATGCATGGGTGTCTACTACCTACAAATGCTTCCACACATCATGGCTCTGCTAACTTTAGTGCCACCACAAATTTCACTAATAATGTACTTAGGTAGATAACATATGAGCCTGTGACCAACTTGGCAGTAATACAGCATCATTCAACATGGGATAGTAGATCTGACAGCAACTGTCCAAGGCAGCCAGAATGGCCATCCTTGAACAATATTGCCCCTTGAAATCTCTTTGACTCTTCCCAAATCTCAAAAGCAACAATACAGGGCAGCAGCTTGCAAACAGTAACTTCACTTTAGATGTAATGCCAAGCTGCTAGGTCACTAATAAAGACTATCCAAATGACATTACCCAACTTGAACATCCAAAATGCAAAGCATGTTGACATGGTTAAAAAACTAGATATCTGATGTTGAGAACCACCATACCATAAATTGGCAATAAAAGATAGTTTTACTGACCTAAATATGCTCTACACAAAAGCTTGGAAAAACTTATGAAAATTGCTGTAACATGTAGGAGGATCCCTACTCAATAAGATAAACAGATCTTTACCACTAATTTCAGAATACTAAGCAAAGAGATAAAAAAAACCTCTTGAACAAAAAAACAAGTTGACCTCTAGCATGACTACAAAATGAAAGGAGTAGTTTATGGATTAGATTCCAGCATACATCTTCAATAAGGGATTCAAAACTAAACCCAAATGAGGTTAACATGGCCTGACAACATATATTTACATTATATTCGTGTAATTTGAGGCTTAATTGTGCAGTAAAGATATCGCAGGCTAAAGTTCGCATCACAAGCATTGATTACTGATAAAAGATAATATACTACAACCAGGTGCAGTAAAAGATTCATGGAACCCAAACCATACCTCAAAAATTTAAAACATTCAGCTAACAAAGAGTAATTTAAAAAATAAACTATTTCTTGAAGAAGAATACAATCAACAAAAACACAAAAGGTTTTGCTTAAGTGCCTAATGAGAGAGAGGATTTTATCTATTGAAACCTCTTGAGGAGGCTGTGAAGTATGTGGAGGCAACACTGAAACATTCCCATTGTATTTGGAAGAAACTCCAGGCACAGGAAATGGAGAAACACGGCCATCACTATCAGCACTTGAACGATAAAATTGGGCATAATAGCTTGTAGGGTCAAATGGTTGCTGGACCTAGACACAAAAAACATCAAATAACCACCAGTGTGTTAAAGCCAAAGTAATACAACAGCCAATTTATCAAAAAATAATGAGTTAATTATAACTTAGTCCTTGCAGTTTAACAAAAACAATTAATCAATTTATGTAGCATCAAAAATAATATATAGTCCCTTGGCCAGTGTTGACCATGCTTAATTAGTAGTATTTTGTTTCAAAAAATGTCTTCTTTTCTCATCAATCTTCAATCTAATCAACTTCTTTGTTACCCTTTTCTATTTATTTAAACTAATAAAAAGAAAAAAAATGAATTGAAAAAAGAACATGAAATGGATAGAAAGACTAGGTTATAAATGGATTTAAAATCATAGGAATTAAGTTTAAAGTTTCAAAGACCATGAGGACTAATTAATTTTTTTCTAAATTACAAGGACTAAATTATGATTAACCCAAGATTAAGTTAGATACTTTTTCATGGAACCACAATCATCATAACATAATGAGGTTTTGGTGACTTACCACGAAGCTAGGAAGGTGAGAAACATCATGTGCTTGAGATTCTGAGTTCTCAATTGGCACAATCTGACTGCCCGGCATTGGAGGCACAAAACCAAAACTGTAGCCAGGAGAAGTATGGACCACTGAGTACTGCTGGCCTCCAGACAACAATGCAGCCTTCTGCTTGGACTCATGATCAGGCGCTGTGTTAGATGGCACATCAACCTCAGCTGATAAATTTCCAGGTACATGTGAGGGCAACTGTGGATGATCAGGATAAATTCCCTCCTCAGGAATCACCGGTGTATTTTGATTGCTGAATCCAAGAATTATAAGATCAGTGAGAGAGGGAAATACTGTGAAGGTAAAAGCTGAGTTTGTTGTAAGCATACTCATCAAACCATAAGAAAAATACAAACCAGTCAAAAATCAAAATATGTTTGTGTACAAACAAACTCCATGAATATGGGGCAACAACCTTTTCTTTTAAAAATAGTAACTCTTAGGACTGGCTAACAAAACTATTTGTTGGTACATTGGTTTGCTGAATATCAATCTAAGAACTGAAAACAAGAGTACAAGACATTAGCAACTTGACACAAAGCACCACTTAGAATGCATTAATCTATTTATTATTGATGATATTAGCAATTACTCTAGAGGTAACTAACTCATTCTAGCTAGATGAGTCAGGAATATACTTCTTTCCTAGGATAATTTGTCAACTGCTCGATCATTTACTTCAATGAAAAGCTAAAAATAAATTTCTTGATTTTCCCTCATTCTATATGCCTACTCTATTTTCCACCTTTCTTTACAAAAGAATATAAAGAAGGGAGAACAGATCTCAACAAGTGAGATAATATTTCAGGTTGTTAACTACCCCTTAATCATTACATGAAAACAAAATGCAATCAAAATCAGTAACTTAAGGGAACTAGGATATATGCTGCATGACATTCAAAACTAACTGAAAACACTATTTCACATAAACCTTTCAGCTTGTTCCTCCATAGGTTCTTCAATACCCTGAGAAGTTTCAGACATGGGTGTAGAACTCTTGTCGCTCTCAGCCCCGCTAACATAACTTGACGTCACTCCAAAACTAAGATCGAAACTCCCAAAACTCAATTTGTTTCTTTCAGATTCAGGAACATGGATATGATGCGGAATTATAACATGTTGACGCTGTGGAAGATGCAACTCCTCCAGCTTCTTCTGCAGTTTGGCAGTTGCTTCTTCTGAATCATGGACACCCGAGGAGACCTGTGAATGGCCACCGGATTCGAGTGGAATATTAGAAATGTCAGATAAACCAGCTGTTCCAGACTCCTGTGCTACATTAGAGTTTGTTGCCTTTGGTTTCCACTCCTTATTAGAGCCAACTGTTGAAGAAAGAAGGACTGTTATTTACCAAGGACCCAAGTAAGTCAACAGACTATTACTAATAACAATATCAATATCAAATATAAAACAGAAGACTCTTCCTCACATTATAATATCTAACTGTATGTTCTCACCTAGCCAGCAAATGGCTCTTATTTTTAATAGAAAAATAGCAAGAAAAGAACACCATGCAGAACTGTTTTGCAAAATTGCATGCCAAACTAAAAGGGCATGACCTTGAATGCTGAAATTGTTGTGTTTGATTTTCAATTGCAAACTCGTATTGAACTATAATGGAAAAGAGAACGTGCCTAATCTAATAATTAATCAAGTAGAGGAAATAAACCAGGAAGGAGCGGTAGAGCAACAAAATATGGAAGCCTGTTAATGAAGTATATTTGACTGGATTTCAGGTGTCTCCTTGTCACGGTTAACCTTAAAATCAAAATACTTGTACTAGAAATAGATATTTTCAACAGTAAAACACTGAAAGAAGCCAAAAAAAAAAAACACACAAAGTGAGGTCCAAGACAAATCTTGATGCTTCAACCTTAACATTGACAGAAGATTTGTCACACTAGTACAAAACTTAACATTGTAAGAACAGTAATGTCAGAACAAAATTTGTACCTTTCTGAGGGCCTATTATCAATTGAGACTTGCTACTGTAGTTAGAGGAAGGCCGGCTACTAGAAGAACCATCCTGGATTGATGTAAATGAAGGTGGGGAAGAATCACTGAGCTGGCTCTTCCCAACTCCTTGGTTTTTGCTTGGCATCTTCCCTGGCATGAAAGGGACACCAATCTCAGAAGCTGCAATCAGATAATTACCAATCATTACACCAAAGCTAAAAGTGCACAATGTCAAATAACCATCTCACCTAAAAGCTTAAGCTATTAGGTTAGCCTCTAGAATATGATTTATATTATTCTCTAACACCCCTCTCAGTAAGAGCTCTTTGGGCTTGATACTTGCACACAAGTTTAGACCACTTTGTGCTTGATTTTTATCAAATAGAATGAGGATAATGAGATTCGAACTCGTGACCGCTAGGTCAATAAGACTCTGATACCATGTCAAGTAATCATCTCACCTAAAAGCTTAAGCTATGAGGTTAGACTCTAGGATATGATTTATATTATTCTCTAACACAAAAAATATAATCAAATTATCACTTGTCCTAACCTGATTCTCCAGCAGTCTGATGGATCCCCACTTCATGTTTAATTGTACCCACTGTACCAGGGTGAGATGAATCATTAGAAAGCATTAGTACAGGATCCGAGGACGAGAAGCAAACTTTGGAAGAAGATGCTGGAATCACAGACATGGAAGAGTTGTTAGAGCTTGGGATGGAGTCCCTGCATGCGTCCCCAGTTCCAAATGCAATCGCAGGAGCTTTATCAACATCGATTTGGTATATTGCCCTTCCCACCTTATTAACAGCAACAGGTGATAAAGTCACTTCACGTTGATTGCTTCCTGAAGGTAAATTGGAGGCAAGGGTTGCACTAGTGTTTCCAGAAACAGCAGCAGTTGGACCATTGGCCACAACAACAGAGGAGCTGCAATATATAATCACATGATGTAATTATTGCACATTCAGTTAAATCTTATAAACCATGTCTTGAAAAAGTGAGATTTATATTACAAGTCACCTTGCTGATGGCGTAGTTTCTTTATGTTTCTCTTCAGAGGCTAACAAAGAAGAGCCAGCACCCTTCTTTGCAACATGGTTGGTTCCATTGTCCCTTCCAGCAACAGAATTCCTTCCACCACCAATATCTGACCAGGGATCACATCCACCAATCAAATTTATAGCATAAAACAATATTTCTGCCATAACTAAAGCAACTTATTTAATCTATGGTCACAAATAATACGTCCAAAACAGTTAGGAAGAGAGGGATGAGCACAAAATCAATGAAGTACCATCCATTAAACCATCAGTACAAAGTTACTTGCGTGGATAAAAGTGTTTGTATGTCTATAATATTTATATAGATGATGACCATCAAAAGCAAGACATGAAAATATAGAAGAATAACCACATGATTTAAAAAGGAGGAAGTACTCCAGCAATTTTAGTCTTCAAAAAGCTAGTCTTAAAAAAAAATTGTTTACCATGTGATGTATGACTTGAAGAAAAGCTTGGCCGACCACCCCTACTCCCTCGCCCCTGCATGCCAGACCTCCATCGAGAATCTCCAAACTCTCTATTATTCGTGTTCTGCTCAAAAGAAATAAAACGCTAGGAAAACTAAGAATCTGTATGGCAAGCACAAAAATAATGAATACATCTTCATAAATGCGTGACCATGCAACCATGTGATGTCAACCAAACAAGTAAATTATATGCTGCTGCATCCAAGGCCCAAACCCTTGCCACTTAAATCTAGACTGCCTCGATCTCATCTGTTCATCATTCACCTGTAGCCCCTTAATCAATCCTCTTGTCCTAGTCCATTAATTCCAAGAGCTTCCTGCTGTTAGCCTATATAACATTGCTCCACCTCTAAAGTTGCTGTTCAAATTCACAGCTTTCACAAATCCAATTGCACCAGCAATGCAAATGCTTATAACAAATGCAGACACCAAAGTATAAAGAGACACCAAAAAATATGAACTCGTGATGACCCTGGAGTGGACAGTCATTATCTCGATTAAGTAATTGGATAAAAAAATAGACAGAAATATGCCAGATTAAGCAGGATTGCATCCCCAACAACATTGTAACACCAACCTTATCAAACATAAAAATAAAAGCAACAGATTTGGTAGCAATCATTTAGAAGCACAGGAAGCCCAGAAGATGTGATATTTTATAGAAACAAGTAAGCTTACCTCTTTTTTCCTGTCACGCTTCCTTTTGACTTCATGAAATGGATCTGTAAAGCCATTAGTCTTAGTAAAAGAAAATAGGTATTACAGAGAGATGATGTCAAGCAATGTGCATCAAAATTCATCCTTAACTTCTCGAATAATAAGAATGAGAATTAGTAAGCAATTGAAATAAACTTGTAGAACAAATATATGAAAATCATAGCTTTCCCCTGCACGGCAAGCTGTGACATCGTTTTGAACTGATAGATTCTAAGGAAAAAAACCATTTTAAGAGCCTAATTGTCAACTTCAAAGTTCGCTAAAAAGTACATCTAATTCTTCTCATTAAGAGTTGATTCAAAATCAAAATCTTTAACGACGGATCACATGAAAAACAGCTAAATCCACAAGGTCTAAGACAATAGATTCTGAGAGCACGGGAAAATGGTAAGGACAAGGAGAAGTGACCTTGATAGAGAAGTTTTTGAGCGGTTTCATTGGGATCCATAGAGCACTCCTTGAGCATTGCATAAATCTCCTCATCACTGTGATTGCCTGCGATCTCCTTTATGTTCTGGATCGTCTTCCTCACGTTGCCCGGGATTGAAACCCTAACCCCACCACCGCTCATCTTCGCCCTCGCCCACACCACCTCCCTCTTCTTCTTATAAATATAAATAAATAGGTAAAAGAAAAAAAAAAAGTAAACAATGTTTTATATATAATAATGAACGTATTTAATTTTTTTATATATATATAATTGAATGAGAGGGAGGTTACAGGGGTTTATAGAGGGTTGATTGAGAGAGATAATTGGTTGAAGTGTGATTTTGGGCTTTGATTAGGGTTTTTTTTATAAATAAAAAAATTGATCTCAAGAGGTGAAAGAGAGAGGGAGTGAAAGAAGAAAGAAAAACAAAGGAAGAGGAGAGGAATGGGAGGGAGCAATGACTATTTAGTTTGGTTTGCTGTAGGGCTTTTTGGTTTTTTTCTTTTTATTACAATGACATCTCATTTATACAAAAATTTAATTTCCATAAAACAAAGTTGCATGTTTTCCTTCATACAAAGTTAAATATATTTTGTATTTTGCATCCACACTTTTTGAATAAATATTCTTAGGTGAAATTAAAGTATTAACGGTACACTAAAACATGTGGGTTTTTTTTTTTAGCAAATTTTGTTGTGTATTTTTTTTATGAATCAATATATATAGGGATAGTTAATTTTTCAATTTAATCCTCAAATTTTATCTTTTCTCAATTAAACCTTTTTAGCTCAAATTTGCATTCGATTGCATATTTTTTTGGGAAGGGTTGGATTCAAAGATAGAGGATCACGGTGAAAAATAGGTGGTGGGTTTGAATTTCATACAAAAAAAATATTTTAGTCATCTTTTTCAATTTATAGGTTATTAGTTCCTTTAGTTTTTTAAAAAAATAATTTTGATATCAAAGTTCATTTCCTTTATTTTTCACTCACTTTATGTGAGAAAAGAAAGGCTCGTTGGATTATAGTTTAAATAGAAAAAATCACCGTTTACACTTATTACAATCAACAAAATGGTTGGAACTGGTGTTAATGGTTACACTCGGTGATAAGAGTCTTATAATAGTTGTTTCAAGCCTCGATATTACCTAGAATATATATCTAATTTGAGGATGAGAAAATTGTTCAATTTTATTCTGATTTGAGTTGTTTATTAGGTTGCCAAATTTGTGTATACATGGTTTAAATTTGTTTTTTTGGTGTGTTTAGCATTAGATGGATTGAGAAAATAGTTTGATAGGTTAAAAACTCGTTACCTTGATTTTTCAGCCATAATAGTGATGCCTAAAATTAAAGTTGGAAGAAGACACGTCATCTACCTTGACGAGCAACATATCATCTCTATATTTCAAAAGAAAAAATAAATAAAAAGGGGCATGTGATAGTACTTTTACCCCATTAAATGAGAAAAAGGTTCAAAGTGTTGGGTCATATGCTATCCTTGTTAGGATTTTTTATGCTCTCTTTTTTATACCAACAAAATTGAACTCGATTAATTTCATGATTTTGGTCACAAGTTTGACAAGTTAAAATGTAATATTTAGTCTATTTTTTAATGCACTTTTAATACCTTAAATTAAAAAAACAAAATAAAATTCCACCCATAATCTATATTTTAATTAACTTATAATTAAAAAAAAAGTTTTATCCTTTTTTATCAATGATTTTTTGTTGTTTTACTAGTCCCATACACTTGTCATTTCTTTCTTATTAAAAAATATTTCATTAGAAAATATTACACTCATTTTATTGTCATGTAAATCTAATAAATGAAAAATAATCCATAGAATAGTAATTTTATTAAATTTGATGATATGCATGACTTGAATTGAGAATTTGGTTAATTGACTCAAATTCACTTTTTTTTTAAAAAAAAAGAGACGGGTTAGCCTATGTGTCTTTAATTTGTCATTTTTATACTTTGACATTGAATTAATTTGAATTTTAGGTTTGTAATTTGGTTTTTTCAATACTATCTCATAACTCTCTCATGTTAATAGAAATGATTTAGGTTGATCCATCCCCAGAGAGTGTGACGTGATGAAAAAAGACTTACGATTTGCACAACAAGTCTCAAGTTTGAGTCAGGGTGTGCACTCCTTGTAAGAGTCTGGGACAGTTGGGGTTTACTCGCTCACCTAAAATCATGAAGTGTGTTTTTCGGGAGGGGTGAAGTTTCCTCAAAATAACAAAAATTAGGTTGATCCAATGTGTTTCCTTCTCATTTTTAGATAAAAATATGGTTTAGCATGCAACTATTTCAAATT
The DNA here is from genome assembly GCA_029204005.1 of Salix udensis. NCBI lineage: Eukaryota > Viridiplantae > Streptophyta > Magnoliopsida > Malpighiales > Salicaceae > Salix > Salix udensis. The sequence continues at coordinate 2,363,890 of CM055020.1, forward strand.
CATGAATGAAATATTTTTATTTTCTTAAAAGACATGTTAACAATACCTAGATTTTTTTGTTTGATCATGTTTTTTTGTGGTGCAGGCCAATGGGCTCACCTAGGTGTCATTTTGGTGTACATAAATTTCATTTCATAAGTGTAATCTGACCTAAGTGTTTTTTCTTTCTCTTTTCACAAGTAGGTAGATCTGACCACGAGAATCATTTTGGTTTTTGAGCTGATTTTACTTTTCTGAGATGTTATTTGATAGTTATGGATAGGTTTATCAAGGTATTAGGGTGTTTTTTTTAATGTCAAAATGGATTTCTAGTACATGTTGTCTACTATTTTTTTTTAATGGTCTGCCACTTTAAGAAATAAAAAAAATAAGATAGGTCTAGGCATGCAGGCTAGAAGGTCCCGTGCGTCTAGTGTAAACCCTGGTAAAAGTAATATCCTATAAATAATCAATAAAATAAAGATAAGTGATATAAAAAATATATAAATAAAGAAACGAACTACAAAAGTTAAAAACAAATGACCCGAATAAGTATGAGCTTTATGATTGAATTATAATATAATTATAAAGTTAACTCAAATATGAATGGAGTTAAGGACATAATAATAATATATACGGGATGAAATTGAAAGAATAAAAGAAATTATGGAATAAGTAATAAAAGAAAGGAAGAGAGAAGACAAAAAGAGAATATATAAAAATATTAGGGTCAATTTGTAAAGTAAGGATAAATGGACTATATATATACCTCGTTCTTGTTCTCTCTTTCACGATAGAAAAAAAGATAAGAAAAGAGAGAGAAAATATTCATGTTTTTTCATAGAAATTAGAGAGATATTACTAAAGATTAAAGATGAGTTTTACTTGGTACAAGATTAAACATCAAGTGAGGTTTAGAAGGACTAGGAATAAAAAGGGAAAAAAATAAATCTAGAATTTGGCAAGATAAGCCGTAGCAACAACTTTTCTTGGAGTGGGAGGGAAAAAAATCAAATTTGTTAGTGTTTTGAGTTTAATTTACTACTTATCAAATGTTTGTTTGAAAATATGATTAAAATTATTTTTAAAAATATGTTTGGTTCATTTTTTAAAAATTATTTTTCACATCAGCACATCAAAATAATATAAAAATACTATTTTTTAATTTAAAATAAAAGATAAAAAAAGAGCGCTTTTATCAAACAACCTCCAAGTGTGTGTTTTATTACATTTGATTTCATGTTTACGATTCATGAAAAATATGCGATTAAAGGTCGAAGCTATGAAGAATGAAAAAAAAATATTTTCATATCATTTTATTTTGTTAATATTAAAATCGTTTTTAAAAAAATATAAAAAATATTATTTTAATATATTTTTATCAAAAATAAACTATAAAAACAACCTCAATCAAACCTTTAATCATGTTATTAAAAAATTCTCTCCACGATGTACCAAACGCCAAAACCTAAAAGAAAAAAGCAATGTCAGTGGCGAATCCAAACGCTGCCTCTGTGCCTCCTCCATCCGACTACGACGTCGAGTTTCGTAGCTTAGCAGACGACGCCTGGTACAGCGTTTGCACGGTTCTCGACGGCGAGAAACTCACTCTCAAGTACCAAAATTTCAGTGACGACGACGACTCCATTTTCGAGGTGAAGAATCTCAAAACTTTGGATGAACTAGAGAAATTGAAGGACCGGTTCCGCCCTATTTCTCCTCAATTGCAGGACAACGAGTGCCACAAAGTGGTCGGAGGTGTCGTTGTTTGCGTCTCGCATTCCTTCGATGGCTCTGACAACCGCTTTTACGACGCTACCGTCGACGATGTGAGTCTACTCTTCATTATTGAAGTGTATTTTTTTATAATTTGAAGAAACGTGGATTTATTAGTTGATATGATTTGTTGTGTGTGTGTGGTTGCTGAATTAATACTGTTCCGTTATTGATGATGAATGTTTATGTTATTAAATTTGAAGATTGTTTTTCTGGAAAAGTTAAGTCAGGACTTGGTATTTTACTTTTTATACTATTGAGAGAGAAGAGAATCTTTTGATGTTCTTAAGAAAAAAAAGTTTTGCTCTTTTTCCCACATTCATCTTTACCTGTATGAATTTGCATTTCTTCTTTTGTCCTTACCCAAATGTTAATTTGTTTTGCTTTTTATGCTCACGATTAACATTTGAAGACATCGATTTTTTGTTCATTTTGATTTCATTAGGAATGGATTGAAAAGGAACTGTAAATGGTTTTGCTGTACTAATGCCCATGTTCTGCATCCACCACTCTATGGAAATGGTCATACTACTATCTGAAGCTTGTGTTATAATATGATTGCATATAGTCTCCTGGTCTAGGGAACTGACTATGAGTATGAAGATGGACTACAGACATCTAATCATTATGTGAGATAGTGGATAGAACAATATACTATATAATCAGGAGAGAGAGGAATAGTTGTATACATCTAACTGGAACTGCTACTGTTCAAGACCTCATTAGAGCTGTTATCCAGGCTGTTCATCTCAGAATGCCAAACTCTAAAATTGGGCAAAATATAGGCACATTCTTTTGTATTTTATTGGGGCAGATCCCTCTTGGTTCCTTTTTGGATGAATGAAGAAATACTAAAAAAAAAAGAGCTTCAGAATTTTGGTTTTGTTATTCATTATCCGAATAGCTTTCTAATAATTTGTAGAAAAAGTTGGGCAAAATTTAGGCATACAGAGGGAAGATGCTCTAGCAGCTCTTAAAAAATATTTTAGCTTTTAGTGGTTGACAGGTGCTCTTTTCGGTAGGTGGTTCGTCAGGAGCATTCATTTGACCAGGGAGGAGAAATGTGTTTGTGCACATACATCGTGATCATGCAGCATGGTCCAGTTGCTGGGTGTTTGGTTAACAAAACAATTGAAAGCCTATGCCTTGTACAGTCCTATGCTTGCCTTGATCCTAATTTGCAGCTTTTCTTGAAGATGGTGAAGGAAAGACTTCAAAATGAACCCTGTGTACTTGAGAACAAGAAGTCAGCCACAAGCTTTGCTAAAACGTCTTAACCAGGCAAGTTATTCTATATGTGATATTTCATAATTACTATGTCTAAACACATTTCATAATTACCATGTAAGCATTTCTTTTTTTGCAGAGTACTAAGTGTGCCGAGCGGTCTCCTTGTAAGAAACAGCCACCTGATGGTTTGTCTCTAAAAATCTTCTGCTATAGAAACTCATTTAAAATTGAACAATGTGCTAATTTCAACTACTTGGACTCTGCTTGAGTTTTTCTTTTAATTCCCTTACCAATTCATTTTCTGATGGTAAAATTAACCATGCAACTGCTCTTTGTATTTCATGCATCTTTATAGCACCTCTAATATGTTTATTATGTTTTCTATAAACTCATTCATAGATTGAGTTGGATCAACAACTAACAATCTTAATTCATCTTGTCATGATTTACTTTTACTCTACACCTGCATTGTTTTCCTTCTTTGTATTTGATGCAACTCACTAGTTCTTTTTGTTTTTTCCTCTGCATCTTTCTAGTTTATATATTTATTTATTTATTCTTCTCTTTTTTACACTAGAGGAAAAGAGTAACGATCACAGTGATTGGCCTAGGGATGATGATGACCTCGGAGGCTATAGCTCTGTGTTGTTGATTGACAATTTAGATAAAAATCTATCTCCTTCGACAATTGTGGAATTCATACACATACACACTTCACTCTCAGTTCAAGCATGTGTCTTCCCAAGCATGTCATCAGAGATGTTCACACAGGGGGCCATTGTGTTGAATAGCAGAAAGAATCTTGAGAAATTGTCCAAATTTCTAGATTGTCAAAACCATATTATCATGTCAGAGAGAGGAAGGTATGTATTGTGATGGGTAATCTGATTGACTATATGAATTGCTGTATAGTGGAGTTTCTCAAAATGTTTGCTATTATTAATTTTTCTGTCTTTGTTTTTTTCCTCATCAATAATTCTTGGGTCTCAATGGTGCACGGTTATTGTTTTTGAAACATTGTATCTTGTTATTGAACAAGGGCTTTTAATTTTTCAGATCTCGAGCATACCAAATATTTCAATATGTATTATTAGGTTATTGACTTTCCATAATGTTATCTGATGGCACTTGAATTGAAAACCTGACCAGATTTTCTACTTTATTGCACGTCTGTATATGAGATTTGATGGAGAAGCTGATTGAGGTTTTTGACCTTCTGGTTTCGGTATCTTTGCTTTATTTGTCAGACATTTATTCATTTAGTGTTGATAACCTAATTCATATCTGCAGGCCTTGGGTGGTATCTGAGAATTTGTCTGGGCATGATTCATTTGCATTGTCAATTCAAAACTTGATGCATAAATATCAGGCAAGTTTTGTACAAGTTTCTTATTCTGTATTAGGCTAAATTGTTTGGGTATATGTAGAGAATGTTGCCGCCACCTTGGTATGTGAAGATGTTTCTGCCTCCTTGAGTTCTAGAGGCTGCATGGTCATGGACGGCCCTGTCCTCCTTGAATGTAGGCAAGAAAATGAATAAAAGGGTATTTTGGCAGGTTTCATCTCTTATGCTGTCAGGTTGCTTCATGATAGTCATTAGCTAGTTTAAGAATCAAACATGAATTTTCAATTCATGTTTGATAAGAACTCAAGTCGAGCACCAATTATTCAAGCATTTGTGTTGCTATGAGTTCTTTAATAGTTGAATTTCAATTCTTTCTTTTTTTCAGTATAATTTGTGTGAGCCTCACCACCAAAGCACAGGTCATGTTTTAAAAGTTGTTTGTCCTGGTTCTGAGGAATACACGAGTGCAAAGCAGCTGAGAGATCTATTTATGGAGTTCACTGAGCATCAACGGGGATTGCACAAGAGGCTAGCAATGGAGGAGAGAAAGATCTTGCAGCCATCCCAAGTAATATAGGTACTCGAATGCATATTGTGTATATAGGTCTGTCAACATTGTGAAGGAGAAACTTACCGAAACTAAATGGCACGTGATTTGGAAAAAAGAAATTCTCCTCCCTTGTTAAGGTGTTTCAAAGAGAGCTTTAGTGATTGTATCATTCTTTGTCAAGTTTCCGTCATTTCATTAGCCGCTAGTCTTCTGGCAGCTATCTGCTTCTGGAGTGCATCTAATTTTACGTATCAGTGAATGGTTAGGGTAGATTTATGCAATTACACCCTTGTAAATTTCAAATTGCCTCCTATTTGAGCGACTTTTTCTTTCAATCTCTTTCAAATTGGCCCGTGCTTTGATTAATTTTGGTCCCTAACATTACATGTGTCTTGCATGTTGGTTCTTCATCATTAAAATATTTGATTTTGATCCTCTAACAGTTTTTAAACTCTTGTTTTTCTCAATTGAACCCCTAATTGCATCAATTTAATTCCTCAGGGTTTCAATTGAGTCCTCATTCTTTAAACCCGAATTAGTCCCCAAAATTTAATTTTCCATCAATTTGATCCTTGATTTGAACCTTTAAAACCTTTTTAAAAACTAATGAAGTCCTTGAAATTAATTAATACTTCTAATTGTGGTCAAATTGACTTTTAAACATAACTTCTCTTCGCTAACTCCTTAAATAAGTCAAATTAACTAAAAGATAACATGAAGATCAAATGTTCTTTTCTTGCTTTTGAATAATTGCTTGAAGACTATGTTATCGTCAACCACAAGGTATATAAGTGTCTGACCTTTGACAATAATCCTCTTGAACCACCAATAAAAAATCTTCTAAAATTTTAGAAGAATGAGATTGTTATGACTTTGAGTGCTAACTTTTTTATTTTGTGTTTTTTAGGTCTTTTGTAACTTACATAGTTTCTACACAAAAAATAAAAGGATTAACATTCTATTTGCAGAGAATCTTGAAAACCCTATAAATGGAAAAATGTTATTTTCCCTCTGAATAATATCACATATATTATTGAAAAATAAATTTAGGAATTTATTCAATCAAATCCATATTTGATTTTTCCATGTATAGAATTGTAGTTCTTGATATTTTTAAAATTTATTTACAATGAAGTCACAATTGATTAATCATCTCATTTTAATTTATGATGAATGACTCTTATGTGTGTGGCCCATTAGATTCTCTAATATGTTGGCTCAAAATAAAATCACAATTATAGATAAAATAGAATTAAATAAACTATATAAATAAAATTATTATCAATTCAATAATTGATTAATTTATATTTGATGATCAAGTACAACTTGTCACGATCCTTCAATATCATATTATCTCTTGATCAAAGATAATATGAAAAATTTATATAAAATATAATTTAATTAAAAAAATCAAGTTAATATTTAAAAAATATATTGATTTATTCTCTTTTTTTTAACTAAAACAAGATATATCAATCATTCTGGACAAACTTGCTTTGAAATGTACCGGTAACCGCTTTTCTAAAAAAGGTGTTGAATTACAACGAGGAGGAAATTAATTAAAAGATGAAAACCAATCATCAGGCAGACCTCTCTCGAAATTAATTAAAAGATGAAAACCAATCATCAGGCAAACCCTAATTAATTAAAAGAGGAAATTAATTTATCTAACGAGCATCTTTTGACAGAAGGTCGTTGCTTTCCACCTTCCGAGCGTTGCACAGTGCGTCAACACAGTCTCCTCTCTCGAAAACAGCGGCAGCCCCCATGCCGGACCCTGCAAACATAGCCGCACTTCCGAGGTCAGAAGGAGATCCAGAAAATAGTGAGTTCCAATCTATCTGTTCATCTATGATTCCCAAACTTGCAAAACATTTGTATTAACCCTACTTCCGAATTCACTATTTTTCAACCATTACAAAAAACCATCCAATTAGTTGCAGTGATACCACTCTTAGTTGCAAGGAGACGATCCAATAAATTGTGGGCATACTTGATCAAGTCCTGTCAAATATCTCACCACTTATAACAATTCAATTTTGATATAAGCTACTTTTTATGAAGTTCTGTCAAATATCTGACCCAAAAAACCCATGAAAGGAACCAGACCAGATAATGAAATCTCACCGATCAGAACTTTTGAAATCCCACTGACTAGTCAAATTTGCTTTTCTGATGACTTGTTTGGAATTGCGATTCAAATTAAAATTTGAAAAAAAGCATTTTCATGTGTTGATTAAAAACTTTTTGATGTTTTCAAATCATTTTCATGTGCTAATATCAAAAATAATTTTTTAAAAAATAAAAAAATATCATTTTGACGTGTTTCTAAATGAAAAATATTTTCAAAAGCAATACACTACCAACAAGCACTAACAGAAATGCAATTTATTTGATGTTGCCTGCATATATTTTATAAACATTTTAAGAAAGATCAAGAATTGAATGAAGTCGTTTGTAGTAATGGATATGCAATGAGGGAGGGGGCAGTGGGAGACCTATGCACATTGAGATTACTCCAAAGCGACTATCTTTCCCACGACGCTTCATCTCATGCAGAAGTGTTCCAACACAGCGGGCACCTAGCAAAAGGTAGCGGCAAGTGGCTTAAAAGTGTGTACTTTTCAAATAGTTATCTTGAGAGACAGTCATAAGCATTTGAAACACAAACTCAGTCTCACAAGAAATTCAGTGTGAATACCTGTGGCACCTAAAGGATGCCCGAGAGCAAGGGCACCACCATTGACATTAACTTTCTCTGGGTCAAGCTCCAGCTTCTTTATACAATAAACATATTGTGATGCAAATGCCTGAAGAGAGATCAGCAGGTTCCTTAGCTCATAAAAAATCTCTCTGGCAGATTCAGGAATGAATTATGAAGTTATTGAGTCCACTACCTCGTTTATTTCAAACAGGTCTATATCATTAAGCTCAAGTCCGGCAGCTTGCACTGCCGCTGGAATCGCAACGGCTGGGCCTACACCCATTACAGCAGGATCTACACCAACAGCAGCAAAACTCCTGCAGGAAAAACATAAGACCGTGAGATGGGAGCATGGAAATTTTTTGAAATCCTGAGTCCACGTCAGCATGTTATTTACTCATCAATGGCAACCTCTACTGAACTTTCAGCTCCTTCCTAGATTGGAGGTTCTCACTGGTAATCACTTGTGAACTTCTGCATCAAATTCCTGCTTATTCTTGGATAAAAAATTCTATGTTTTCAAGAGTTGCATTTATTTGAAAACTTAAGATAGCAGGATAAAGCAGTATGCTCATTCTCAGAGGAAGATACAGAAAGTAGAAAAAAATATAGAGATGGTGCCAGTTTCTCTTCCCGCGGAAGTAAATGCATAGGTTAAATTCAATACAAGGTCTAACAAACTAGGAGGGACATCTTTCTTAGCTTTATAAATCTCTCTATTCTAGGAAATTCTTCCAAGAACTTTATACCATAACTGGCCCATGAAATTTATTCAAAAAATTTTACATAATGCAGCAACAATACCAAGAAAAATATGTAGACTTAACTTTGCTTTCAGAAGATTCTTTAGAACACTTCCGATGACCCGGAAAATGCCCTAGCTTTGATCAATTTTTATTGAGGAAAAAATGTATATAAAAGAATTTCCAATCAAAATAGTTCTGGAATCAACTAGCTGGCCCAATATCAGCATTCAAGGTTTGTACTTGCAGTAACACGTGGTTTACATGGAAAGAGCCATGTGTGATATCTGCTAAAGGGAGCATCTCTTTGCAAGGAAACACTAGAAGTACCTGAACACTCCAAGAATTGGAAGTCCCTTCTGTGCAGCAAGGCTTCTTTTCATAAGAAGTACAGCTCCGGCACCATCACTGACTTGGCTAGAAGTGCCTGTTTAGACAGTTTGCACTCAAATGAGATTTGATGATATGTTCTGATCAAGATAGATTGAATACATTCTGACAAGATCCTTAATGGTAATGAGTATTATGAGTACCAGCAGTGGTGGTGCCATCCTTTTTGAATGCAGGTTTCAGCCTGGACAGGTCTGCCAGGTTTGAGTTTGGTCGAATGCCATCATCCTCTGAAATTGTGACAACCTTCTGTATGCCAGTTTCTGGGTCCACAATCTTTTTTAAAAATCATTGGTTAGTAGAAGCCACGGTACTTACAACTATAATATTCAAGAATGCAAGCCTCTTGACTATTTCATTGTTTTATTTACCTTTGTAGTAACTGGGATAATTTCATCTTTGAATTTACCAGATGCTCTAGCAGCTGCAGCTTTTCTATGAGATTCAACCTGTTCAAAAAGATGAGGTGTCAAGACTGTCATCCAAGAATATGTTGCATTGAAAAATCACAAAACCTCGAATGATCTGTGGAACTCACAGCAGCCTGATCTTGGTCTTGTCGTGTCAGGCCAAAACGCTGAGCAACATTTTCAGAAGTCAGACCCATGGGAAGAAGACAATCTCGGGCTTGTTGAAAGATCTCTACCTGTTAACAACATAACTCATGTTCAAAGACAACATTTCAAAAACTTATGATTTCTTCATAGATATACAGTTGGGATTTACTCTTGGGTTGACTTTGGGAACACCACTAATGCTGTTCACTGTCATGCTCTCCAACCCAGCTGCAATACCTGCGTTGAAAATACAAAATGAAGTTTTAGCAAACAGAGGGTCATCCAAAAACGACACATATTCCAGAATCACACTGACCAATCTCATAATATCCTGCCTTTATGGAAGCAGCAACGTCAGCAACTGCCTGCAGGCCAGATGAGCATTGCCTGTTGACTGTTCTGAGGGGCACCGTATCTGGTCGGAACAAACGAGTCAATTAGATCTTTTCAACCGACATCAAAAGTTTTGGTCATGAAATCACAGGAAAATTGTGTCCAAGTCTGAACAAATTGGACTCAAGATGCCAACGAAAAATAAAAGAGGGCTAATGCAGAAGGGTTTAGCCAGAACTATACCAGGGAAACCAGCATAAAACGCTGCCATCCTGCACTCAATTGCTCTTTCTGAACCAGGAGCCAGAACAGTTCCAACAACAATGTCCCCTACTTCCCTTGGATCCACATTTGTTTTTTCTACCACCGCCTACAACAATCAAGCCTCACAGTTGGTCAACTCAAGAGATGAATATGAATGATACTCAATTACCATAATTGTATCAGCTCAAATACATACATATACTCGTCCAAACTTTAATCAAACAGAAAGATCCAAAAACTGTAGTCTATATTAACTGGTCCTTTCCAAACCTTCCAGAAATAAAAAAAAGTCATTTTCATAATAGAGGGGGAGGAGCTAACCTTTAATACAAATCCAAGTAGATCATCAGGATGAGTATCCTTGAACCCACCACGCTTGGCTTTGCAAATAGCAGTACGGTATGCACTGTTTGTCATTCGACAAGTTTATTGAAGATAACAATGGATAAAATGAAAATACATATCGAAACATGTATGCAAAGATTGGTTAAGATTCCATCCACTTTCCCCCCCCAAAAGAAATAAAAAAAACTTACGCCACAATCACAATATCATCGCCAAAAGCAGCAGTCCGATGATATGCAGCACTGTCCCCGGCAGCACAAATTGAAGTCTGGCATCAAGAAAAGAATATTAAAACCCATTTTCACCCCTTCAATTTATTCCATCACAAAAAAGACTGCAGGGAAGGAAAATAAAACTTACAGAGATAGAAGGACAAGGAGAAGCGGGCTGAAGATGAGCAAGAAGAACTTTCTGTCTATTAAATGCCTTTTTCCATTTCTGTGTCTGTGTTTTTCAAGAGCTCTCTTTTCTTTCTCTCACTGCAGCGAATGATGCAAACCGAGATGGAGTCGATGATATATATATATCCGAGCAGCTGTTGATTTGGTTGGGTTTATCGAGAGAGAGAGAGGAGGAGAGAACTATACATCCATAGTGGGTGCTGGTCATTTGATTGCTGTATAATAATAAAAATAAAAATAAAAATAATAATCGTTCAAAGTGAGTGTTTATTAATTAAAATTTAAATAAATATTATTTGTTTTATTTATAATTATTTTTATGGTGTAAAGCACGTAAACAATGTTTTTTTATTCTTTTTTGAGCGTTGAGAAAATAATTTGAATCACATCGATGATGGATGGAGCACGGGTACATGGCTTGTTTATTCTATTCAGAGAAATTACGAGACCGAGAGAGACGAATTGTATTTAAATTATACACACTATATTTTTATGTTGATAATGATGACTTTTACTAGGATTTCATGGTCAACGAGGCACGTGGGCAAATTTAACGGGCTGTTTGGAAAACCAATTAAAAAATATTTTTGAAAAAAAATTAAATTTCTTTTATTTCTTCACTTCAAATTTTTTTATATATATTTTTCATACTATTTTGCTGTAATGTTGTAAAAATAATTTAAAAAAAATATTTAATACATTTCTAAATAAAAATTACTTTAAAAAATAACCACAATTATATTGTTAAACAAGTTTAAACACCCTCCATTGTTATTATATTTTTTTTATGTCATTTGGGAGTGTGGTTGCAGTTGCTTTTGAAAGTGTTTTTCTTTTAAAAATACATTAAAATTATATTTTTTTTAAATTATTTTTTATATCAGCACATCAAAATGATCTAAAACACCAAATTTTATTAATTTAAACTTAAAAATAAATTATTTTTTTTTCAAAAACACTTTAAAAAAAAAACCCTCCCAAACACTCCCTTTATCTATTAGAGATGATATTTATACGTAATTATTTTCATCTATAAATATATGACGCAATAAAAATTTACTTGGCAAGCTCGAGATCTTCTTTTGATTATCAGGTTCTGTAGAAGATGTGGACGGATAGGTGAAAAGTAATAGAAATATGACGTCATCTTCTAAAGTCAACGTGACCAGAAATGTAATTCACGCACTCATACCAGACGCTTGCTTGTCTTTTTAATATACCGAAAAGCAGTTGACGTGGATGTGCGCTGTGTTTACCAACTCCCTCCAATTAGCGACGACGTTTTATAAATGTTTTAGTTTTTTTTTAAAAATAATGTTTCTTAATAATTTAAAAAGGTTGAAATAATAAATAAAATATAAAAATATTACCAAACACGTAATTAAAAAAAACACGAAAAGCATGCCTACCTAAAATCCAAAAACAGGGTAGTTGAGAGGGCTTGATAGTTGATAGGGACTGGAAGCGTAAAAAAATGTAGTGGTGGTGCCTAGTCAGACAGAACAGTGGTTGGTAGGAACGGAGGTAAGTGGGTCTGAAAACTGGCTTGTACTTGTATATTAGAAAAAAAAGGAGGGAACAGTCTATTTTGATGGAAAAACCGGTATGTTTTTAAATTGGAAATGTTGTCAAATTTAATAAATAAAAATAAATTTTAGGTTGAAACTGTAAGGTTCTGTTTATCAATGCCTTTCAAAAAATATTTTTTTTTAAAAATATTTATATTTTTTAATTTAAATTAAAAAAAATAATGTTCTTAGATCATTTTCATATGTTAATACGTTTCTGGAAAAAAAAACTATTTTTAAAAGCAATCTCAAACCCAGTGTTTGACACTGCGTTCTAAAAATATTTCTAAAAAAAATGAATTTTTTTAATATTTTTTTATTTTAAATTAAATTTTTTGATATTTTTATATCATTTTCAAGTGCTTATATCAAATTTAAAAAAAATATCATTTTGATATATTTTTTTAATAAAAAATATTTTTAAAAATTAAATCAATCATACTCCCAGAAGTCTATTTTGATGGAAAAGCTGGCGTGTTTTAAAATTGGTAATGTTGTCAAATTTAATAAATAAAAATAAATTTTAGGCTGATAGTGTAAGTTTATCAAATGCTATAAATTTTATATTCTTCAGTTTATTCTTCGGACAGCATTTATTATGATAAAAAATAGAGTATGTAAATGAATATATGTTGATCTATATTTTCCATAATTAACTTAAGGAACAAAAAAACTAGGGAGACAAAAATAGTAGATGATCTGATTCTTCGTTCATAACTCATTTATCCACCAACCTATTTTCCAGTTCCTAGGATAATAGTAATGGGCTTCTTTACATTGAAAAGGCTCCATCATTACAATTACAATTACAACAAAAACTAAAAGAGAATGGTTTGTTCATGTTCATTGTGACTCATTGTCACTGTGGACAGGATTTCTGTTTCGGTGCTTCACACACGGATTTTTGGTTTTTTTTCTCGTCAATGAACAGTATATTAACGAAATAACCTCTTGAAAAAGACAAAAAACACCACCGGTTTCAGGGGCTCAACAGTAATTGACCATTTTCAGTCCGGACCGGCCCGGTTCGTCTGACCGGTTTTTTATTTTTTGAATATTTCATAGCACAGTGCATTAACTATTTTATCCCTCGAAAATGATAAAAACCAGGCCTGGGAGTGAGGGGAGTTCTGGTAATTAGCCATTTTAAAAAAAATGTCGTTTTACTGTTGGCGTGTCGCCGGACGCGCCGTCCGTTTCCGTGCTCACGCGTGTTTTGGACGGCACGTACGGCTTACTCCGACGTCCAAAAATACTCAATCGTCGTCTAGAATGATTTTAAGGCATGTTCTCTTCCACCTGGTGCGGCGCGTGTGACACTATGGTGTCCGGAAACGTGTTAATGGTAGTTTAAACCCCCCCCATTTTCTCTCTCTCGCGCTCACGGGCCGACGCCAGCCAAGAATCGTTTTTTGTCACATTTCATTTCAGTCCCTGAACGTTTTAATGTGTTTGTTGTGGCCCTTATTGCTATTATATAGGTTTTGATTTGTTTCAATTTCGTTCTTCAATTGAAATTGATTATATATTGGAGTTTCAATTAGGTCCTCATGTTTTTAATTTTGCGGGTTGGGCTAGAATTCTGAATATTTTTGGTATCACAGTTTTCATTGATTTCAACTTCATCCCTCCATGCAAATTTATTATAAATCCTTAATATTTTCAGTATCAATGTTTGATTTCTTTCAATTTTACCCTTTTATGCAAGTTAATTATAGATTTCAGTTTCATTTCGGTCCCAATTCTTTTAATTTCTGGTTTTGTTTTAAATTATTTAATTTCAATGTTTGGATTTACTTCAATTTTGTCCTTTAAATTAAATATATTATTAAAGCATGTCAAATTAATTATATATTTGTATATTTATGTCAAATTAAAGTATGTGAAACTAATTATATGTTTTAATATTTATTGACCATTATCGCCTAAATATATATATATATATATATATATATATATATATATATATATATATATATATATATATATAGAGAGAGAGAGAGAGAGAGAGAGAGAGAGAGAGAGAGAGAGAGAGAAAATGACCTAGGATTTTTTAAAGGAAAAAAAATTAATAAAAGTATTCTTAAATACATTTAATATAATAATATGATGAATAAATCTTATAAGAAAAAAATGGCTTTGGATTTTAATTTTTTGCTCTTCTGTTTAAGTTTATTTCTTAAAAAAAATACAATGTTTTTATTTTTAATATTTCATATCTAATATTAATGGGGGAAAAGGAGAGCTAAAAAAAAGAAGACAAATTTACATAGGTTATCTATAGTTAAAAAAGATGCAAACCACTTCTCATTTTGATTAAACTATTCCTTTTAGACAACAAATAACTAATTATAGCACGCAAAAAAATTAAGTTGTTTCTTACAAAAATTACAATAGTTTTTATTTATAATGTGTCAGATCTAATATTACTGAGGGAAAAAGATAACTCGTAAAAAAAGTTGATAAATTTACCTAGGTTATCTACAATTAAAAAATATACGAACCACTTCTCATTTCGATTGCACTATTCCTTTTAAGCAGGAAAAAAAAATATTTATAACATATTTTATCTATTATAATGTTACTAGTCAAATATTAAAATAACTAATTATAACATGTAAAAAATCAATTAGTTTTCTACATTGAAAAAAGTCTAGCGCAATGCTCAAACAAGCATACTAATTATAGCACGCAAAAAACTCATTTTAACATATTTTATCTATTGTAATTTTACTAATTAAACATTAAAATAACTAATTATAGCACGCAAAAAAATTAAGTTTATTTATTAAAAAAATTACAATATTTTTTTTGATAATGTGTCAGATCTAATATTATCGGGGAAAAAAAACAACTCATAAAAAAAGACAAATTTGCCGAGACGAGAAAAAAGGGATGAAGTTGATAAATTTGCTGAGACGAGAAAAACAACTCATAATGTGTCAGATCTAATACTACTGGGGAAAAAAGGTAACTCATAAAAAAAAGTTGATAAATTTACCTAGGTTATCTACAATTAAAAAAAATACTAGTCTCTTCCCATTTCGATTACACTATTCCTTTTAGACAATAAAAAAATATTTATAACATATTTTATCTATTATAATTTCATTAATTAAATATGAAAATAACTAATTACAGCATGTAAAAAATCAATTACTTTTCTACATAGAAAAAAGCTCAGCGCAAAGCGCGGGCAAACATACTCGTTGCATCTATTTTTTCATCGATTATTTTGTATTTAATGATTAAAAACGCTCTTGGACCTACAAAATAATGAAAATATTATATATATATATATATATATATATATATAAATATAAATAAAAGCTTAATTTATCTTCAAAAACTCATATAATATTAGATTAATGAATCTAGAGTAAGGATCAAATCCATGGGACAAAAATGTCTTTGCAGATAAAACTATAAAATTATTATAATTATAAGATTCTTATTGCATCGATTTTATAATTATGAGATTTTTATTACATCGAAACATTGTTCATGAAAATATCTTTGGTTGATGTTTCTCTTAAATAATAAACATTTATTAAAGTCATGGAGACGATACATATTATATTTGTTTCCTTGAGAAAACAAACAATTGTTATTATAAGTTAAATTATCAATGATTTGAAGAACTAATATGCATGTACTTATCATAAGACATGTATATTGAATTGACCTACATGAGAATTTTCATATAGAAAAGATTACTTATGTCTATGAAAAGACTCACATGACGGTTGTGTAAGAGTTCTTCATATTTAAGATTACTAAGTTATCTTATATAGAAAATGCTATGTTTTGATCTTGTCATATGTTATCTGAATTGTATTTAATAAAACGATATCCCAAATATATTTTCAATGAATTTCTTTTAATGAGAAATCTAAAGAATAATGAGGACATAAAATAAAGTTAGATGCTTGAGCTTAAGTGGGTCAACGATCCTAACCTATAAAAAAATCACCTTGTTTTTTTCTTATATTAAAAAACACATAGAAAACACCTCAAAATAAAATCATATATAATCTCAAATCAACATCTGAATTCTAAAATAATGATAATAATTATTTGTAAGTTTTGTTTTATTTTAAATATTTCAGACTATATATATATATATACGACCTAGTTTTTTTTGAAAAAAAAATTATATCATTATTCTGAAATAGTTTTAATATAACAATATGAGAAATAAATCTTATAAAAATAATAGATTTTTTTTTTCTAACAGTAATTATGGTCTCACCAATTTTTATTATTTCCACTGTTATTAAGGTTTTTTTTGTAATGTTTATATTTTAATTTGTGTTGGTGATCGTTTGAAAATTTATATTTCTTTTTTTTTTTTTTTATTCTTCAAGTCGAATAACTTTTTAAATCTAATATTTTTTTTTCATTTATTGAGTTTTTTAACTGCTCTTTTTTTAATATTGTTAGGTGTTGTAATGTCTAATTATTATAGATAAGGCATTCAAAATAATAATAACGATTATTTGTAATATTTTTTCTTATAAATATGTGAGACTAATTATATATTTTGATATTTATTTAATATTAACATCTTTATATATATATATATATATATATATATATATATATGACATATTTATTATTTTCAAAAAATAATAATTTACTGTGAGTATTCTAAAATATGTTTAATATAAAATTATCTGTAATAAATCTTAAAAAATAATATATATTTTTCAAACAATAATTATGGTGTCATCGATTGTATGTGACCAATAATAATTAAAATATTGATTATATATAATAATATTTATAATAACAGCTATAATAATTATGACAAAAATTCATTGGTCAATGTTATTTTTGTAAAAAATAACTTTCACGTCTTTTTATGTAAGATATTTCAGATCTCATATCATGAAAAAAAATATACGAAACAACATATAGACAAAACATGTAGAAAAATTATGTCAAATTATCTACAATAATAAAATAAAAAATTGCCCTGCATTTCGCCACAGCTGACACCAAATTTTTTAACATGTAACAATTTGTTAATGGTCCTAAATTTTTATATTTATTATTTTTGGGACTTTTTCCAAAATTTGTTAATGCCATATTTACTTTTATTTTTTTTCGAAAAAAATACCAAAAGAAAGGGTGGCTTTCGAAATAATTCAAAATTTGGCTCTTATAAAAAAAATAAAATAAAGCATGGATGTGAAGGAATGTCATTGATTGCAATTTATAAGAGGCAAAACTATATCAATGAAGGTTTCATAAGGATTTCATTTATTACTACATCAATCTCATAGAATTTTCAGTTATTATACATTATCAAGTCCAATTTTAAACAAGCCATCTTTTATTGGTTCAATTAAAATTATATATATCCATTTTCTTCTAGACTGACTATATATATATATATATATTTTCCTTTATTATATCATGTCATGTTATATATATTACAACATTACGTCCACCCAATAATTTTCAAGTTATAAAAGATATGGTTGAGAGTATGTTTAAAATTATTTTTATTTAAAAATACATTATAAATAATTTTTTATAAATATTTTTGATAAACCTATTAAAATATCTAAAAATAATAAAAAAAATTAATTTTAAAAAATAAGTGAAACACGTAGAAAGCGGTTCGGTTACAGTCATTCACTCACTCACCGCTTTTATAAACGTCCCGGGCTTGGTGCTAGGGTTTGTTTTCTATCGCTATATAGATAATCTTTTGGCGGGAATGAATTAAGTCACCACCCTCTACCTCAAAAAGAAAGAACGAAAAAAATCCCTAAATCAAAACATAAGAAACCCTAGAAAGAGGAGTGAATCAAATCCAAATCGAAGAGGGGTGATGGGAAAAGACGAAGAGGAAATGAGGGGGGAGATAGAAGAACGATTGATAAACGAAGAGTACAAGATATGGAAAAAGAACACTCCTTTCCTCTACGATCTTGTCATCACTCATGCCCTCGAATGGCCTTCTCTCACCGTCGAATGGCTTCCAGACCGTGATGAGCCCCCTGGCAAAGACTACTCCGTCCAAAAGATGATTCTTGGTACCCACACCTCCGAAAACGAGCCTAACTATCTCATGCTCGCCCAGGTCCAGCTTCCTCTCGATGATGCCGAGAACGACGCCCGCCACTACGACGACGATCGCTCCGATTTTGGTGGCTTTGGCGCCGCCAATGGCAAGGTCCTCTCCTTTTGGCTTTCAATTTTATTATTTTTTTTTCCTGTTATTTCCTTCTCAGAATTAATTAACTGGTTGTTGGTGTGTTCAATTTTTAATTGAAGGTGCAAATAATTCAGCAAATAAATCATGATGGGGAGGTGAATAGGGCACGGTATATGCCACAAAACCCATTTATGATAGCTACCAAGACTGTTAGTGCTGAAGTTTATGTCTTTGACTATAGCAAGCACCCATCTAAGCCTCCTCTTGATGGTGCATGCACTCCTGATTTGAGATTGAGGGGCCACAACACTGAAGGCTATGGGTTTGTCTTGGAGTAAGTTTAAGGAAGGTTATTTGCTTAGTGGTTCTGACGATGCCCAGATTTGCCTGTGGGATATTAATGCCACTCCTAAGAACAAGTCTCTTGATGCTATGCAAATCTTTAAGGTTGGTATCCATGCCCATTTGATCACTGTGTAATGATTCCATTTTTGCAATTCTAAAATTATTGATTAATAAAGCATAAGCTCTTATATATATGCAAATCTTTATAATGATTATAAAACTTACTGTGGTGTCATAGGTTCATGAAGGTGTTGTAGAAGATGTAGCATGGCATTTGAGACATGAACACCTGTTTGGTTCTGTCGGGGATGATCAATACCTGCTTATATGGGATCTCCGAACTCCATCTGTTACTAAACCAGTCCATTCTGTTGTTGCTCACCAGAGTGAGGTATTCGATAACTTTTTTTTGATTCCTCAGAGAACTAATGCACTCATTGTTCAGTGTCTGAGACTTGTTTTTTTCCCCTTATCCAACTACCATCTGAAGCCTGTTGACTTGACATGTTCCATGTGAAGTGATGTGTCTAATCGTGCTATTTATTGCTAAAAAAACTTGCGACTTTTTCCATACAATCATTAGAAGGTTTCATATGACATGTTGTAGGTGACCTCATGTTTATCACAAAGATTTTTCCTACGTATGCAGATTTTTGCTGTTTAGAAAGCTGTCAAGCACTCGATTTTCACTATAGAAACCATGCATTGTGCCAGTGTTGACATGGCACGAAGTTTATTTTTTTATTTTTAGTTTGATTGAAAAGTTCTCTGTGATGTTGTCTTAGGTTAACTGCTTGGCTTTTAATCCTTTTAATGAATGGATTGTGGCAACGGGATCTACTGATAAGACTGTCAAGTTATTTGACATACGGAAGATCAATACTGCGCTTCACACCTTTAACTGTCACAAGTAAGCATCCTACCCACCTGGGGCATTCTCCAATTCTCTTCTGGGCATTTATCAGTGTGTAACGTGTACAAATGCCCTCACATGCAGCATGGATGCATTTACATCTTATTCACCCCAAAAACTTGCTCTTTAATATCTTCTGTACTTCATTTTTGCTGTGATGTACCACAGGGAGGAGGTTTTCCAAGTCGGATGGAATCCCAAGAATGAGACTATCTTAGCTTCTTGCTGCCTTGGAAGAAGGCTCATGGTCTGGGATCTTAGCAGGTTTGTCCATGAAGAAACCCAGTGATCTGTTGCTTGATATTTCTTAAGTTTACTGATTGCCAGATTTCGAGGATTGCTTTGGCATTTTTAGATAAGCCAAGACTATGTGAGGATTGTTTAGAGTACATTAACTTTATTTGATGTGAGGCTTCCTTTGCAGGATTGATATAGAGCAGACACCGGAGGATGCTGAAGATGGCCCACCTGAATTGCTTTTCATTCATGGTGGTCACACGAGTAAAATATCAGATTTTTCATGGAACCCATGTGATGATTGGGTTATTGCTAGTGTAGCTGAAGATAACATTCTTCAAATATGGCAGATGGCAGAGAATATCTACCATGATGAAGATGATATACCAGCAGATGAATCTACTAAAGATTCCTAGTGTATTTCCAGGCTTTCAGAGTATATTATCAATCACATAAGGGTTACGCTTGTAGGATCTTTTGGTATTTAGACTTTTTCTCTTTATCTGGTTGGTCTCCAATAGATCGTCTGTGTATGCTCTCTTTTGAATATGCCTAACTGATGTGTAATGACCCATTTATAGCATTATTATTTAACAAAACTGGTGCTCTGTATGTGGAGGATGTTTTGCTGCGGTTTTGCCCCAGGTCATCTGGTTTAAAAAATGAAGCTACTGCTGGAGAAAATCATTTAACCTTGGGAGTTCCAGTCAGTCAGCTATTCTTTCTTGTCTCTTCATGTGAATTATGTAAAAGACTCCAGTTGCCATCAACTTAAGTTCTTTGTACTGTAAGCTAAGTTTTGAACCTTCTTCTCAGGTCCTGGAAAAAGCTTTTTGAGTTCTGCTATGGCACAATGACAACAACAAGAACAGTTCTCTTTAAATAGTAATATACAAACTGAACCCCGTGCATATTTGGAAGCTGCTTGCACCAAAATTTGTGTAGAATCTTCATGTGATGGTTTGAATCTGATTGTTCTCTGTTGAGAGGCAAGATCAGCATTGCTCCGGGGGAGTGATGCTGCTGTGGGTGATTTTTGAGGGTCATCAGAACCCTTCTTCATGAAGTGGGAGCCCATTAACAAAAGCTAATTCATAGATAGTAGACTTATTTGCAATGTAATGATGTCTTTGCTCTTCCAGATTAAAATTAAATGATTTGATGTTGATGGTTTTTATGCTTTTTCACGACTCATTGATGGTTAAAACATTGACGTAGGAAATGCTATTTTTTAAGCAAAATAAAATGATAAGATGTAAATCTCAAATATTGGATATTGAAGGTTTATATAGTTATTAATTTTAGAGCTTTCATAAAATTAATCGAGATGTATATAAGTTAATTTGAATATTCATATTATATAAAAAAAAATCAGATGCACTTTTTTTTCTTGGGGTTAGTACGATTTCATTCTACATGTCATTGTAATCATTTTCTAAAATAATTCGGTCCATTTGATGTTATTGGTTTTTGTTTCTTCTAATTAAAATAAAACAACTTAATTTGACTTATCGGGTTTACGAAATTTTTTTTTCAAGAAAATGCTCGTGGCACTGAAGATAATTTTTTCACTAAAAAAATTAGGCTGCCCCTCATCGTAATGATACATACCTGAACTCTCCGATTTCTAGGCAACAAATGTCCTGCTATAAAATTTACTCTTGTTGACAGAAGGATAAGAATGAAAATCAGTTCTCCTAGACGAATGATTTGGAAAAATCAAAAAAAGAAAAAGGTGGTATTCTTATAGATGCATAGAAAGTGAGTTTAATCAATTCTTACTAATGAATATATCCTAACTTTGAATATGGAATTCAAAATGATCAAATACAAAATTCTGAATCATGGACCTACAACGAAATAATCATCAACAAACATCTATCGAATTTAAAACTGTCAGAAGAAATGGTCTGAGAGGAGAAATATTGAAAGAGCTATATTTTTTTTTATTTTTTAATAAAACAACTCTACATCCCACCATTATATATTATTACTATTATTTAACTTTACCCTTAATTTAAAAAAAATATTGAACCACAAAATCAATCATAATTTTCACACCGACCATACATACTCGACATTTCACCTTTCAACCATTTTTATACATCCTTGACAATTCATACTGAAATTTTCTTGCTAATCCAAAACCAAAAACCTGCCTTCTCATCCGTTAGATCAACAAACACTGAAAACTTTCTGATCACCTGTGATGCTGCTCCCGTACAGGGTGCCGAATTCACAACTATAGCACCAAATATATTATGCAACTCATTCTGTGCAGCTGCTGGTCATTTAACAAAACAAGAAACAAAAAAAAAGAACCTATCATATCAAATCACCACCCCCACCCTCTCCATCCACCCCACACTCAAAAAGGATGAGGAAAAAAATGCAAAATACAAAAATCCCACATTAAAGATGAGGAAATCAATTCAAAAGAATGTTGAAGCAGTCATTATCAAACCTTTCCAGTTGCCTTTCTGATTATTGAATTAATACAAAATCCATAAAACCCACAACTTAAGAGGTTGCGTACGAAGGTGCGGGAAGAAAAGGAAATGGTGCTGCAGAAGCATATGATGCAGGTGAACGTGCTTGCTTGCCAGTTGTGGAACGTGTTTCCTGGTTCCCAGGCTTGAAGTTTTCACTGCCTTGTGCTATGGGCTCCAACTCAGTGATCCTACCTAAACTGTCTTCTGAAAGGCTTTGTTGATTATCAGGGATACGGTGAAAAAGTAGCCCAGACATGAAAACAGGAAGGTACAAAAGGCTAGCATGAAACATCCTCCTTGCATTCTGTGTTGTTCGATTCAGATAGAATGAAAATGCTAGAGCACTTATTGCTAGAGTAAGAAGTGATGATTCAAGACAAAACCATTCAGAAGCCACACCCCCTGCATTCATGTTCAATTATTAGTTCAAATCCCCAGACAGTATACAAATATGCTCCACAGAAAAAAAACATTAATTCACCGTGTCCTTGGCAACCAAACTCAGTGAACAAAATGTATTCAACAATGCAAAGCAACGCAAGTCAAGGAAGAAAACTTTAGGCAAAACTCATCAAGCACCTCAAGTTTAGCAACTTTAAAATCACATCAGCACATACGGTTAACTGGGCATATCTGAGTTCATAAAATACATAATGCAACATCAACCATATGCAAAGTTCTCCGAGTACAACACTGTTACCACAAACAGCCATTTTCCACGTATGAAGACACTAATGAAAAGGGAAGTGTATTCAGTTCAGTTGACTATAACTTACAATCATAGGCTACAAAACCCAATGGAACCAGATACAGGCAGTTCCTCAGTGCTACTGCAGCAGTTCTCCGACCAGAAGCATCAGCAAGAGAGAACATCTTGAACCTGAAAATGCCACAAGAGGAAAAAAAAGACAATAAGGGAAAAGCCAAGTAAATATCATAGAAGAGTCTGGGACCACCGATCACATGCCCAAAGGTCCCACCTTCCCCTAAATAATCCATCTTGACAACTCCTTTGTAAAACATTTCTACATCTCCAACAGCTAGTGCTTTCTAAAAGTTAGTATGTGCAGTGACAAGTTGCAAGTTACAAAATTAAAATGACAAGAGCACAGGAAAGTTGAATATCATGGATGAGAGAAAATTTGCATCTGTGGTCATATACTAAAATTGACAACAAATTGCTTTCATAGACAAGTACTTTAAGATCAAAGAGCATACCCTCCAGCAGCATAATCACTGCGACAAAGATATGCGAGGGCCATAAAATGGGGTATTTGCCAAAAATACAAAGCAGCAGGGAGAATCATGGAGTTCAGTGAAATCTCGCCAGAAGCTGCAGCCCATCTGAAAAATCAGAAAAGAAATCAAGATTCTCAGTGAAGATAAAAAAAATGTTGCGAGAGTTTTCCATTTACAAAACACAATGTCTCTCCGTATCTTCCTAGGGGTGATTGGAGAGAAGCTCTGCTACTAATTGACAACTCTTTCCACAACAGCTCAATCTCTTCCCTTCCATCTTAGAATGTTTTCCAATTAACTGCTTGCCTCAAGGGCATATTCACAGAAAAAACTTCTTCACTTTTGAGCAACATCAAGGTGTGTTTCATTTCAAGTGACTTGTCCACTGTGGATTGCTATGGGATCATTACCAAGGCAACTAGACTCAAAGCATAGTCTATTAGGGGCTGCGTATGTTCTAAATCATAACCAAGATTCTTTGCTAAAAGCAGTGCTTATAAGTGCCTATGACTAGACTCCATCTTTGGAACTTCCCAGATCCCTGAGGCTTAACACTGAGCCTGATGCAGTCAGCAAATGACCAAGTTATCCTTATGGATGCAGCCCAGGCTATTGGGAGCAATCCTAATGGATTATGTGAACCCCAGTCTTAGGCTTCAACATTAGATATGAAATTTACTCGGACAGCATTTATATGGAAATTGAGGAAGCCAGACTTTTGGAGCCATCAATAAAGTTGCTTCTAAAAGTTTATGGGAGAACTATGTGCTTTGAAAAAGAAAATTAATAACAAGAGGACAAAATTACCCAAGAAGTGGTGGAATGGCACCAACAACAGCCCCAACCCAGGTGTTGACTGGGTGAATCTGCTTCAGCGGTGTATAGACAAATGCATAGAGGATGAGATTGGAAGCTCCAAGTCCCAGCTGCCAACATATTAGCCTGCAACAACCTTGCCATGGAAGCTGCAACATTAGTTGCTATAATCAAAGGAGAATAAACATAAGGGTAGGCAGGTGTCTCTATGTGGCCACCTTGCAAGCTAGTATAGCAGTGCCAGCTACCCCAACAGAAGATGCCCAGGTGAGGGCATGAGGTATTGTCAAGCGCCTTGAAGGTAATGGTCTCAGCCTGGTTCTTTTCATTTTGGCATCATTATTCTTCTCAAAAACCTATCACCGTGAAAGACAGGATATCTTAGCAGGAAGATAAAAAAAAGTCTCACTGAAATGTGAAAAGAGAGCTAAAGTTCCATTATGTTATCAGAAATCAACACTTAATCTCCATACAAGATCAACCAAGGAAAAGGGTAAATATAGTCAGTACACTTTCACTTCAAGTTTAGTTCTTACTAATCCCATAATTTAAACAATTTTCTTTCAGTTCTTTTTTTCTCCCCTTTCCTACACTTGGACAAGTAAGAAAAATGACAGCAAACCCCAATCCCAATAAAGAAAGAAAGGAAGGAAAAGAAGATCACAGACAGAAATGGTTTAGCGAATTGCTTGTTACAATTTTATCTGTCAGTCATGTAACACTGAATACATTAACAGAAGTCACAAAAAAAAGAGCCTCACATTCTTTCATGAGCAGTTGTCCCACTCCATACCCTATAATATTAGTTGAGAGGCTTGAATTAATTGCTTCCGAGATTATTAATTTTGATTTTGATAATCTAAATTAAAATTCAATGAGTGGGCATCAAAATAAATGATGAATGCAGAAATTCGAAGAGAAAGTAGCGGGAAAAAACCTGATTAAGAGAATTAGCGGATGAAGCAACCATCATAGTACCAGCGCAAGTCCAACAAAGTCCAGCCAAATCAACAGCACTCCCTGCACTTCCTAGGACATATCCCGTTCCAGAAGTTGCCACAACTAACATGCTGTCGCCTCAAAATTTTGTTACATATATTCTTTAGTTGCCATTATCAATAAAAAAAATACAGAAATTTAGAGATACCCCCCCCACACACACACACAAGGCTTTTGACATGACTTAAAAAATTATCAATCCCTTCCATTTACTGCAATTTTATAATTTATAAAATGGATTTTACAATAACTTCACCTTCTTGATGAATATTAGTAAAATCGGCTCTTCAAATATAATGCACCGGTACCCATGTAGATAGTATTGCATGGATTAAACCTAAAACATGTGCTGTAGAAAAATATTAATAATTGGGACAAGAAAGAGCTGACCTCAGGCGAGCTTTGGAGAGCTCCCAATAGCACCGAGAGTAGTGGCGACCCAGCTGCAAAGCCGAAGTCAGAGGCGAGGAGAGATGGTCAACAATTGCAGGGACGGCCGCAGAACTTGACGAAAAGGATCGAACCCCATCGGATTTGTGACTTGAAATCCCTAATTCTAAGGATCCAGAAGTGGCTGAGGATGGGGATGAGTAGTAGTGAGTTGCTTGTGATGGTGCCCACCCAAAGACAACATTGAAATTGGAAGCGGAGTAGGAGGAGGATTTCAGAAGATTATGATTATAATTAGGGTTTGATAACAGCTTGCAGGTATTTCTCCACATCTCGGCAGATGGGAATGTTGAAGCTGACTTTTCCTTTCTTTTCTGGAAAACCAGCTGCTTTCCTCCGTAACAACAAATTGGCGAGCAGATTCCAAAGAAAAGCTCGTTCTTTCCCAAACGACATGTCATTTAAAATATTTTCCTAACCATCAAATTTGACCCTCATTGTTTCCACTAACTCTGTAATAATCCCCCGTAAAAAATAATGTGGTCACGTGCTACCCGATGTTAACAAATTTCTCAACTTCGACAAAACTGGACTACATTGCATCGCATTATGCTGTAAGATTAAAATTAAAAAAAAAAAATATCAAGTATCGTAGCCCTGTGAAGAGTTATACTTTAACTCTTTTTATATAACATAACATAAAAATAATCTAAAAACATCAAAAATATTAATTTAAAATAAAAAATAATATTTTTTTTTCTTTTCAAAAGTGCCATACCCTAATAAACCGTCACTAGCCACCACCAATCCTCATAATCCCAACTCACCCATTTACCTAGCTTTGTCATGTTAAAAGGATTCGACCCCTTTTTTCAATGCAATTAAAGGGCTAAAATAGATTGGTTTGCTTAATTAAGGGTTTAGAATTTGTGGGTCCGGAGAAGAATTGGTAAAAAGAAAGTAACATGTTGGTTAATTTTTATGAGAGGTAAGAGAAATGTCTGCTTTGTATATATTTAATTACTCATTTTTTTTCTTTTATATTTTAAAATTGGCTTTGGGAGGTTGCTCTGTTTTAATAGCATAATATAATGGTTCATTTTGTTTCCTTGGTGCTCTAATTAAATGAGTATGAATTTTTATTTTTTTTGTTTCTATGTTGAATTTAATGTCTTTTTTTATTATTATAACAATGATAAATTTATAAATATTTTTATTTTTAGAATATTCTACCATTGCTTTATATATATATATATATATATATATATTTTACTTTTGGTGTGTTTTACAATGGCTTCAAAAACAGTAATAAAAACAATGGCTTCGATTATTTCTAGTGGGCTCATTGAAGATCGAAGAAGAAACATAAGCTAGCCATGGTGGTCAGGGTTAATGATAGTATTAATACTGCAATCACTTTTTAATCATAATAGAAAGGTAAAAGTGTTTATCGAGAGAGGTAATCGGTTAGAGTAATTTCCTGCCAATATTTCCCCCGAAACATATCGATTTGCAGCTTCTGTATAATGATTTCCATCCCAATTAACATATTCAGCCGTGTCGTTGCAAGGGTTCCCAGTCACCGTGCTGCCATTAAGAACCTTGGTTTGACCGCAAGCAATTCTCCTGTCAAAATTTAGTGGCGGTCCGCCATATCCACAGCAGGCCTCTAGCGGCTGTTTGAATCCTGGAAGCCATGGATCATCAGATTTTGCAAGTAATGTTGTGGGGGAGATCGAGAGAAACCAACTACAACTCTTTACTTACCGTACTGGGAGAAATTTGAAATGAGTTTCAATTTTATCGAGAAAATGTCCACATAAGTTAAATTAGCATCTGGGAATTGCCCCTGAAACTTTGTGCAAAGATCATGCAGTTGTGAGTTGAAAACATTGGCTGCTCGGTTATGTGAATCAACGCATTGGAGCTGGTCAAGCTTTGATGGGTTTGTCCCAAATGTTGCAATGATTCTAGGTAAGCAGCCAAGAGGTCCCGTATTATGAACCCAGAAATTCCGAGCACCCTCGGTGTATAGTCTCTGAAGAACACCAGAAATCACAGAAGAGAAATATTAGTGCCACAGTTAAGATATTCTCCCAGGAACTGTTTTGAATTAAGGATCACAACCTTAATCCCAGCTTCAAACTCTGATAAAATGGCCGGAAACGAGGCTATCACTTGGTCCTCTGATTTCGAATTAAACGCGCCGTCGATATCATTCTGACCCATATCAAACATGTAGAGGCCCTGATTGAAATAATCTTGTAGAGGGAGGTTCTTCTGAGATTTCTTGTCTAGAACAATCAATATATCTCCATTAGCGAAAAGCATTTTCAGCAGAATCAGTTGAAAGATTTAGAAATTACCCTTGGCTAACAATTTAAGAACCCTGTCCTTGAAACGGACAAACTGGGCCACCTGAACTCCAAATGAAAAGGGAGATGTTGAAGCAGCATTTGCAGGAAGTATGGTGGATCCTCCTGCTGCAAAGTTACACCCCTTCTGAAAGTCAGGTGCTCCCACTGAATCCAAATACGGGTTCAGAAACGGGCGGCCCATGGCATCCACTGCAAAAATAAACGCAGCCGTTTCAGTGTTTCGAGAAATGATTTTGATCATGCGATTGTAGGAGATTAAAGATGTAAAAAGCAAGAAGTTGATGATGAGATAAATACATTACTTAGAAAGTCGATGATCAAGCGGCCATCACAGAACCGCCCGTATGGCTGCTGGAAGTAGGTTTCTCCATTGGGAGGTCCAACGGGAAAGGCAAGACCTGCAACTAGGCCACCGGTGTCTGAATTTGAATCGCCGAAATTGAAAACGGCAGGATAGCTGAATTTCAAAGGGGTAACAATAGGCAGGAAAGAGAAAATGAAGGCCAGTAAGGTTTGGATGGCAGAAAGTTTAAGAGCCATGGCAATTTTGCAAGGGATCGGAAGCAATAATTACCAATCGGAAACATGCACCGATCTTTATATCATATGATACACAAATTGCTCCGGCTTAGACTTGGCTGAAAAGCGAAGACAGCGAATTTGTCGTGAAAGATAGATATAATGACGTTTATCTTGCCTCATTCTATATATATATATATCT
Organism: Salix udensis; assembly: GCA_029204005.1. Taxonomy (NCBI): domain Eukaryota; kingdom Viridiplantae; phylum Streptophyta; class Magnoliopsida; order Malpighiales; family Salicaceae; genus Salix; species Salix udensis. Next base: position 2,392,774 of record CM055020.1, read on the forward strand.
AGACAATGCCCGGCGCTTCGCCGCGGGCGGCACAATATATTTTTTCAATGTAAAAAATATTAATTGTGTATATTTTTTATTATAATATAAATTTAGTTAAAATAATAAATCTGTACAGAATTCATGTCAAGTGCAAGTTTTTTTTTATAAAATATATGAATTTAAAATCGATATAAATTTATCTGTTTAGTAGTTTCAAATGAAATAACCAGTATAAATTTATCATCATCATTAAAAAAACAAGAAAACTCGGATATCTCAATTATTAAGATCACTGTATTAAGATTAGTTCATTTTATAATTCAATTTAAATTAAACAAAAATAAAATATAAATTGTGAAAATACATACAATAAGTAAATAAAAAAATAAATTGTTAATTTTCTATCAACAAAAAGATGAAAACATAGATTGAAAATTCATCCTGACATTATTGCCATTATCATTGCTATTAAAGCTAAAATTATTACTAACATTACTGCCAAAAAAATTAAAATAATTAAATTTCCATGAAAAAAAAAGCAAAAGATTTTTATAAAAAAAACAATAACTAAAATTATCATTATTATTGCATAAATAATAAAATCATAAAAATCATATAATCTAAAGAACAAATAAAGAAACAAAAAACAAAAAAAAAACGAATAAAGGAAAAAATAGAGTAATATTACTTTTAAAATGATCACCGATATAAATTAAAATTTCAGGAAAATCTTTAAAAAAATCAAAAGATTTTTATAAAAAAAATAATCACTAAAATTATCATTATTATTGGTTCGGAAATTAGTGAAAAAAAAACGTATAAGGAAAAAAATAAAAAATAATAATAAATTGGTTCGGGGATTAGTCATGGTGTGTCCATGTTGGCCTGGACACCCCGATTATCAAAAAACATATTTGGTCCGAGGAGTAGTGGTGGTGCACTTGAGCTGACCCGGAGATCGTGGTTATAAAAAAAATATATAAGTGAAAAAATAGCTTAAGCTGACTAAGAGACCATGGTTACAAAAAAATATATAAATGAAAGAAAACAAAAAAAAAAGTATAAGCGTGAAAGCACTGTAGCAATCCATATTGTTTTTAAAAAAATTCGGCCCAAGAATTAGTGTGCTTAAGCTGGTCGGAGATCCCGGGTATAAAAAAATGTATAAGTTAATAAAACAAATTATAAAAAAAAGAAAAAAAATGTACCAGCAGGAAAGCATTTTAGAAAAAAAATATGGGTCCGGGGATTGTCGTGGTATGCATAAGTTGGTCTGGACACCCTGGTTATCAAAAAAAATTTGGATATGGAGATTAATCGTAGTGCATTTAAGCGAGCTCGGACACCCCGATTATTAAAAAACAAAAAAACCAAAAATATATATAAGTAGAAAAAAAATATATAATAAGAAAAAACGAAAAAAAATAATAAGTAAAAAATACAAAAAAAAAGGCAAAAAAAGAATAAGCAAAAAACGGAGGAAAAAAAGAAAAAAAAGCAAAAAAAAGAAGAAGAAGAAGAAGAAAACCTACTATTGCAATCCACAGTGCACTGTGTCTGTGTGCACAGTGCACGGGTGCACAGTGGAAAGGCCACTGGTATTATATATATAGTAATATATATCACTCATTATTTTGTATTTTTTATCCATTTATTTTTTAAAGTATTTATTTTTTATTTTTTATAAATAATTTTTGATATAAATACATCAAAATTTCTAAAAATAAAAAATAATTTAAAATAAAAAATTTCAAAATAAATAAAAAATACTTTTAAAACACCATGAAAAACACAAGCAATTTGTCAGTACCCTCCAGGTATCCCGTTCGAATGGGGGCTGAAGCGTGGTGTCTTATATCAAAATATGAAAGACTAGTAAATTCTTGTTTAAGAGTATGATTTATGTTGTTTTTAAAAGTATTTTTTGTTCAACATTAAAATAATATTTTTTTTAAAATAATTTTTGATATAAATACATCAAAATATATAAAAACATAAAAAAATTATTTAAAATAAAAAATTTCAAAAAAAAATACATTTAAAATACCATGAAAAAACAAGCAATTTATCTGTACCCTCCAAGCATCGTCCGAATGGGGGCTAAAACGTTGTGCCCAATACTAAAATGTGAAAGACTATTGAGTTATTGTTTCGAGAATATGATTCATATTGCTTCTAAAAATGATTTTTGTTCTGCATCAAAATAATATATATATATATATATATATATATTAAATTATATTAATCATCATTACATGAAAATAATCAATAAACACAATTTAAAATAAAAAATAAATATTATATTTTCTAAAAAACACTAAACGTAGTGAAAGCACCCATGAGTTGTTGAGGCCCTAAACTCACAATGAGACCCTTAGATTGTCAATCCCATAGTCCATGTAAACCCAAACAAAGAGCATGAGGCCTGGGCCTGCACAAGATGGGCCACAAAATATAGAGTCAGGTCGGGCTCATAGAACTAAAACCCCTAAACCCCCAAGCTACTGTAACAGCAAATCTTTTGCTCTCTCTTCTCCTCCCTTCTCCGCCTCTCTCTCTCTCTCTCTCTCTCTCTGTCTAACAGACATTTCGTTTCTGAATAGAACCCTAGATGGCTTCTCTGGCCCTTAGAAACCCTAATTCGAAGCGACTTTTACCATTCTCCTCGCAAATATACTTCTGCTGCCGAGGATCTTCATCCTCCCTTACTGAATCTCTTCTCTCTTCAAATGACAGAACCTCTTCTTATCCATGGTGGAGATCCATGGCCACCTTCACCAGAAAGTAAGTTTACTTTATTTTATCCCTCATTTTATTATTTTCTTAAAACTTTTTTGGTTTACTCCTTAGGATTGTTTCTCTTTTTAAAGAGAAGATTCGAGCGAGAAAAACAATCCGTGATATTGTTTCCTTTTTCTTTTGTCATTTTAGCCTTATACTAAGTTTGTCTGGGTGAAAAGAGAAAACCAACATTGATGAGAGTTTGTGCTAACCCATCAGGAAATAGAGGGGGGAAATGATGATGAAGGAATGGGGTAGCTGGTGAAAGGATGAGGAAAAAGGAGTGACTTGACTAGATTGTTGACTGTATAATTTGTTGTTTTTGTTGCTGGCAGTAAACCTCATGTGAATGTGGGAACAATTGGACATGTTGATCATGGCAAGACTACCTTGACTGCTGCTATTACTAAGGTTTGACTTGTTCATGCATTTTCTTGGTTCTAAAAGTTTGGGACATTCGATTGGGTAGGACCGTGAGTGTTTGTTTGTGTTTAGGTGCTAGCAGAAGAAGGGAAAGCCAAGGCCATTGCTTTTGATGAAATTGACAAGGCCCCCGAAGAGAAAAAGAGAGGAATTACGATTGCAACGGTTAGAATGGCCGTCCCTCCCTTCCCTTCACTTATTTTCTTCATTTATTTCATATACTAAATTCATTATTTTTAACACTGCTTAGTGCTATATTTATCAGTTCTGATATGCCAAGTATGGACTATTTTTTTTGTGTTTTTGCCTTTTCTTCTAAATAAATATACGTGGTTTTTATTCTCATTGTCTAATATGATGTTGCAGGCACATGTGGAGTATGAAACTGCTAAGCGTCACTATGCCCATGTGGACTGCCCTGGACATGCAGATTATGTTAAAGTCAGTCATGAATTTAGTTCATTATTGAATGAAAAATGAAGATATATTTCAATTTTTGGATTCTTTGGCTGCATAACATGCTAGGCTTAATTTGAATTGTCGCAATTATTGTATGTAAAGAATTAAAGATGCTGGAGGCTCTAGAAATATGTAGCAAGACTGGTGAATGCATGGAAAGGATAATTTCATGTTCTTTTCAGGAACCTTACATGTTTTGACTAATGTCTTCCTGGACCTACATAAAGTGCTGGCAGCTATACATTTGAAATACTGGTGAAGAAAGTGTTGGTCATGTTATGAGATGTGGATTGAGAAGTTATTTCGGATTTGACAATCTTAGGATTTTTTCAGAAAAATCCAGTATTTTTTAACATCTCCTAGAGTTTGCTGGTTAAGTAGTCTAATACTCTTAAACTGTATTATGGATGCTTTACCTAGTGATGAATCTAATTTATTTGCAGAATATGATCACTGGAGCTGCTCAAATGGATGGCGGAATTCTGGTTGTATCTGCTGCTGATGGGCCCATGCCACAAACAAAGGAACATATTTTGCTTGCTCGCCAGGTTGGCTTCTTCTGTTAGAATCTAAAGCATATTTAGTTTTCCCTTTTACATGTTTTTTATGATCCAAGCTTGAACTTACTTTTCTGAATGCTTTGGCTAGGTTGGTGTACCATCACTTGTGTGCTTTCTGAATAAAGTTGATGTTGTATCGGATCCAGAGTTAATAGAGCTTGTGGAAATGGAATTACGAGGTACTGTCCTTTGTAGATGATGTTTTTGGAAAGTTATTCTTGCTTCTGTTTTATTTTCATTTTCATATTTTTGCCACAAGCTCTTCACTAACATTTTTTTTACAGAACTACTTAGTTTCTACAAGTTTCCTGGAGATGAAATCCCTATTGTTCGGGGATCAGCATTGTCTGCGTTACAGGGTATAAATGAGGAAATAGGCAAGAAAGCCATTTTAAAATTGATGGATGCTGTGGATGAATACATTCCTGACCCTGTGCGTGTTCTCGACAAGCCTTTCTTGATGCCAATAGAAGATGTTTTCTCAATTCAGGTAAAATAGGCAGATAATGCATATTGTGTGTAGATTATCTGTTTACAAGAATTAACTGCATGACTGCAGCACCTTCTAGTGTTTTCTTCATTGTTTTGGGATTTCATTTCCTTAGTTTGTGTGGGAAACTCTTTCCTTATCTGAAATAGGCTGGTGATCAAATAGGTAACCCATTTGATAGTGCTGTAAATTCCCATCTTTCCTTCATACAAAACTCTCACCATGATTTTACATTTAAGATGTTTTGACTTGGAATGTCCTTTCTTCATCATGTCATGTCATACTGCAGTAAACTGGGCATAATGCCTGTCTCATTCTTCAAACTGGGCATAATGCTTGCTAATGTCTCATTGCAGTAAACTGGGCATCATGCCTCTCACATTATTTAATTGATATTGTTGTACAATATGTTTTGCTTGTACATGAAAAAAGGTGTGCTCTCCTTTATTTTGAATGTTTACATTTATTGAAGGGACGTGGAACGGTTGCGACTGGCCGTGTTGAACAAGGGACCATCAAAGTTGGTGAAGAAGTTGAAATTTTGGGACTATCAAAAGTAAAAGTTCATCTAACCTTTTATTTTTAATTGCTTGTCAAGCACCCTCGTTTACTTCTATCCACAAATTTATTGAGCTGTGATTTACTGTACAACTCCTTTGAATATTAACCAACAAGTCTTGAGGCTGATACACGCCTCAAGTATAGTCTGGCTTTGAAATTTGAGTGAGAGTGCTCTGTATATTATTGTGCTCCTTGTACTAAGGCTTTTATTTGCAGGAAGGTCCTAAGAGAACTACAGTTACTGGTGTTGAGATGTTCAAGAAATTGTTGGATCAAGGACAGGTAAGTCAATAGCTTGAGTGCTATTTACTCTTTAGGCCATAGATTCTTCTTTACAGCAGTTATTAAATGACTAGTGAGTATGTTTATCTTACTAGGCTGGAGACAACGTGGGTCTTCTCCTTCGTGGTTTGAAACGAGAAGATGTGCAACGTGGGCAGGTAAGGTTAATGAGAGAGTGGAAACAATTTTTTTTTGGACTCTAGATTTCATTTCATCAAATTTATAAATTCATTCTAGATTTGTTTTTATCAAATTTATATAATGGATTCTTACTACTTAGGTCTGTGTAATTTTGAACCAAAAATATTTAATCCTTGTGGTAGATACCGTGTAAATCTGGTATCTCATATAATATCTACTTCAGTTGGCATCATTATGGTCATTATTGATCAATGCATTAATTGCATGAAAGAATCTTATTAGAAATATGCTGTATATGGATGTTTGAATTGATATAGGCTTGCTTTACTATCTTGTTTCCACTCATTATGTAGGTTATTGCTAAGCCTGGAACTGTAAAAACTTACAAGAGATTTGAGGCAGAGATATACTCCCTCACAAAGGATGAAGGAGGGCGTCATACTGCGTTTTTCTCCAACTACAGGCCTCAGTTTTACTTGCGAACTGCAGATATCACTGGAAAAGTAGAGTTGCCAGAAAATGTCAAGATGGTTATGCCTGGGGACAACGTGACTGCAGTCTTTGAGCTAATCTTACCAGTTCCTCTTGAAAAAGGTTTGTTCAACTAGAACCCTCGTTCTGATTTTCTGGTGCAAGTTACCTATTGATCTTCCTTGGATGCAATAACCTGCTCCTGCCATGCAACTTTAAATTCTTGGGCACATCACATCTGAAATTGACAATTGACATATTATAATCAGACCTACGGTTGCATGTCTGATTGAAGAAACTTGTAGTGTCTCAAGTCAACTCGTAGTTTGTCCATGCACTGATTTTATTTCTGTTTTTCAAATGACTTGTGCGCTTGAAAGGGCTTGTGCAGAATTATACACATGATAAATCTGCTATTTTTGTCGCAGTTTATGTTGACCAAGGGCTGTAGCCTTGTTACTGTGCATTGATACATTGCATGTTCTTGATATGGCAGGACAAAGGTTTGCCTTGAGGGAAGGAGGTAGAACAGTTGGAGCAGGGGTAGTCTCGAAAGTGCTTCAGTGAGTGTTGGTGACCGGGGATCCTAAAGGGGCGGGTTAGAAGGCCAGCCATTGTCATTCGAAAAAAGAAGAAAAAGACCAGTTATTGAGCTTGCATCGATGCAATGTTTTTCTAGGTGCTGCTAAAAAGATACAGGTGGTGGTCTGAAATAGAGTAAAATGAAGGGGATTATTGTCTTTAATTCCACACCAGTCTCGGACAATTAACTGACATGGTTTGATCATTTTGTTTAGTTTCTCTTCTTTTTATTTTTCAATAATATTCCTGTCAAAATAGTAATAACTGACCTTTCTTCGAAAAAAATTTCTTTTTTCTTGATTTTTTGTTTTGGTGAATCGTTGGAATAGGGCTGGTGGCCGAGTCTGTAAAAGTTTGTGTTAAGAATTTGGCTGAATGAAGTGATGATCCGTGTAAATTACCGAGTTCATTCTAATGTCTATGCTTTGACACTTGAAGAGTGTAAAAAGTCCAGCTCAAGATCTCACAGTATCATTGAGTGGTTCCCACCGCCTGTAAAAATCAGATAAACACGATGAAGCATCAGAACTCGTATTTACGGTTATGGATCCCTAAAGCATGCAGCTGACTCGGGCGAATTACGAAAATGCAATGAGGTTTTTCATTCTCAAATCCTAGCATAACTGTGGAAAACACAAATTTGTACGTCCTCCACTTTCTACAGAGATTATTTTCTATTTAGTTTGGTTTTTATTTATAAAAACAATCAATAATAGAAAAACTAAAACTGGTTTAAATCGACTGGTTTTGGTTTGATTTTTTATGTAAAGAATATAAAAATAGTACATTGCTTTTTTTTTTAAAAAAAAAAATTAGCTAAATCTTTCATTTCTATCATTTTAAAAAATAAAATAAGATCAAAAAATTTGAACCCAAAAGAATAAAAAGTTTTTATAGTGTATATATATATTTAATTTGAACATGTTGGATTTGGTTTTGATTTACTAATTTTAACTTTAAAAAAATTAAACCGAATCGACCCAGAAATTTTTAAAAATATTTTAATTTTTTTAATGATTTGATTTTTTTTAGTTAGTTTTTATGTTAGTTTTTTTTGGCTACTATTTACAAAACAACCTATATTGTAACCTATTTAAGAGTATGATTGATGTTGTTTTTTAAAATATTTTTTGTTCAATATATTTTTTTTTTAAAATTATTTTTGTCATTAGCATATAAAATTAATTTAAAAATACTAATTTTTTTAATTTAAAATAAAAAATATAATTTCTTTCAAAAATATTTTTAAAATAGAATGTCAAACATCCTCTAAATGTTAGCTAATGCATTTTATTGGGCTATTAAAGTCCACGTTGGAAGGGATCCTCTTCACCCAACACTTGCAATGAACTTATTATTGAGTGTTTAAAAGTGTAGTTCAACTTTTAATTTTTTTTTTCTTTTAGAAATATATTAAAATAATATTTTTTTAAATATTATTTTTAATATCATCACATGAAAGTATTTAAAAATAATAAAATAATTATTTTAAAATAAAAAATAAAAATAATACATTTTTTTTAAAAATATTTTTACGACATAGTATTAAACTGCTCTGCAATAAATTTCTACGAGAGTTTGGACGTTAAATTCTACTTGATCAACACAAAAACTCTATATGTTCATGAGTGTATGTTGCTATAGTTAATCGTAATTACATTTAGCATAATCACTCATTACCATAATTAGTGATAAAAATACTTTGTTATGGATTTAAATTATTAATATTAACATAAAAAGAGGATGGTGAACCTAACGTGGAAGCTTCACTGGATTAGTTATAGAATCAATTTCAGTGGAGAGTTGAAAAAACCTATAAAAAAAGAGCAAAACACACAAAATAAATTAAAAAAGATGCTATTTTTTTGCTTAAAACAAGTTGGGTTTTGAACATAAGCTATGTTTGAAAATAGTTCAAAATAAATACTACCATCGAAAAACCATCCTAGCCCCTTCTACTCCTCTGGCTCTGTGTCGCCCGAATCCTAAGAAGAATCGCCATGGATGCTGAAGCTGACCCACCAACAAGATCGCGAACCGAAAGGTATCTCTCGTTCGGTCTTTCTCGCTTTCATGTCTGTCAATAATTTGTTCTTTCAACTCATCTCTTTGTCTTGATAATGAATTCGGGCTATCTTCTTCAGAAACTCCAAGTCCATTGCATGTGTATGAACTTGTTTAAGTCCTCTTGTTGTTTCATGGAAGCAGGCACAAGTGCTTTGCATGCTACAAGCAATTCAAGAAAAAAGAACATCTTGTTGAGCACATGAAGATTTCCTACCACACACCTCATCAGCCTAAATGTGGGGTCTGCCAAAAGCACTGCAAATCTTATGAATCTCTGAGGAATCACCTTACTGGTATCATTCTATTCCATGTTGTGATTGTTTTAATCTGTTAAAGTTTACTCTCTCTCTTTTCCATGTTTTCCTCCAATTATTTAGGCCCATTATCAAGGGCTAGCTGTTCGAGGACTTTCTCTGCCCAAGGTTGTGATCTCTGCTTGAAACTCTATGATAGCCCCAGTTCTCTTGTCAAGCATAGAGAAATATGCCCCCTATCTGCGCCTGCTTCCCTTGTAAGTTGTTGATTGGTAAATTCTTATGTAAAAATGGTAACTTGTCTATCTTTTAGGGGTTTTCATTTTATTTATTGTGCGTTTTGAATGATTAATTACTAAAAGTCCTGTCATCCATTTCCCTTTTTTTCACAGGGAACAAAAGATTTTGCCTTTTGCAGGATCTGTTGATGAAAAGCACACCACCAAAGATGCCAAAGCCATTGCTTTCAACTGTGTAATGGTTGGTGGTGGAACTGATGGATCACTTGACCTTTGCGCAAGGGTGTGTCTGGTTGATGAAGATGAAGATATTATTTTCCATACGTATGTTCAACCTCAAAGTACTGTTACTGATTACAGGTGCTTCTGTGTTGACACAATCCTTGGTATATATTTAGGAAAGTCTTTTTTTATTGAAACTTATACACATGTTTTCAGATATGAAATAACTGGATTAACTGAAGAACATCTAAGAAATTCAAAGTCACATAAGGAAGTACAAGACAAAATTCTGGAAATTTTGTACAATGGAGAATCTGCTAGGAGACTAATGTCAGACAGCGGAAAGGCTAGACTGCTTGTGGGTCATGACTTGAAGCATGGTTTGGATTGCTTGAGGATAAACTATCCTGGTCATTTGCTGAGGTAGATTAAACTCTTCTGATGGTTGAAATTGCAATTTGGGATGGAACACTACAACTTGTAATAATACCTATGATTTTGGATTGGAAAACAATCACTGAGCCGCACCACTGCTTTACAAATCTGACCTTTTTATAATACCACTAATCCACCATGTAGTCTACTTCTAGGTGAAGCAAATCAAAAAGGCTACTAATTGCTGTTGGAATAATGACATTCAGTGGTCATTTTGACGTGTCCTGAAATAAACCAACAAATTTTCATATTATTGAATAGGAGCTTTTTGCTGCACATTGAGTACTGATAATATTGAAGGTTTGGGTAAGTTTTCTTGTGACTTTACTGCTGTTTTGCAACATTCTAGTCTCCCATGGGATGTATCCAAACACATTCTAAATGAACATAAGGTTTGCCTTGTCTTAAACTCCCTTACCCATGCTAGGAGTGCCATAATACATCTTCAACTGCTGGCAAATCTTGCCATGGCATCCATATTGGGAGTGACTCCCCCTACAGGCCAAGACAGAACCTTGGGAACTGGCCCAAATTATGTCAGGTGTTTGAGAAAACGAGTCAAATATATATATATATATATATATATATATATATATATATATATATATATATATATATATATATTCTTGTTCTGGAGATCCTTGTAATTTGAAATGTAATAATATCTGAGTTATCCATCACAAATGGTATGTGCATGTTCCCCTTGCTTTGGATCTGAATAATTTAAGCATTTTTTACCATTTGATTTTCATTTTTCCTTGTATAGTTACAATGCACTTTGATTTTGATTTGAGCAGGGATACTGCAAAATACCGTCCATTGTTGAAAACTAATCTGGTTAGCCACTCGCTCAAGTACCTCACCAAAACATATCTTGGGCAAGTTGCTCTTTCTTTTCTTGTTTCTTTCGCGATGTCTTAATGGTGATTGGATCTTCTCTCCTGCATGCACGATGGCTGAATCCTTATATGGCTAACTATTTTAGTTAGTGACCAATACTTGAACTAGAAATGATGCTTTTGTGTTATCTTGTCGTCTCTGTTTTTTTCTATTAAAATGCAACTCAGATGTAATTAAAATTATGCAAATCAATTCCCAAGTTAAAAGATTTTTTTTTTTTGACAATTTTCGTTGCACTTGGATTTACGATGCTCAAACGCCATACTTCTATAAATATAGTTGGCAACTTTTTCTTCTTCAATTCACATCAGAAAAGACTGGAATTTCTCATCATGTTGGTCAAAGAGGATTTGGGAAAGATGATATCTTCTTTGTGCCTAACATGTTGGCTTTCCAGAACTCAGATACTACCTACTTTCAGCAAACACTTTTTGAAAATCATTATTGGTTCACAAATAATAGTCATCGTGGAGAGTTTAACCAACATTAAAACCTTCTGCTGATCTTTTTTTATAGTTTTTGGGATGATCATCGTGCACCTCATACTAATGGGCAGTGTTTGCTAGTTGAAATTACTCTCTGAAGTTTTTTGCTTCACAGGTATAATATCCAGACAGGGGAGCATGATCCATACGTAGATTGTGTTTCTGTTATGAGACTGTACAAGAGAATGCGTGCTCAAGATCATCAAGTTAATGGAATTGGAACTCCAAATTCAGACAGTGGTTTTGAGTCCCAGAAAGCAGAGGAACTCGAGAACATGACCCCAGATGAACTATACCAGCTCTCAAAGTCAAACTACAAATGTTGGTGTCTAGATTCAAAGAAAGCAGCAGGGCCAGTTGATTTTTAGTTTATCATCTGTTGATCTTTGTGCACTCAGCTGGACAATATCTTTGCTGCACTTAGAAACAGGTATGACGTGATGTGCTGCTAGGTATGAAGGATTCATGTACAGTTTTTGTAGTAATGCAAAGTGAAGCATATATTCTCATTTTCAAGGTTATCAAAATTGCGATTTTGACATGAAATGGACTTCTGAACTCGGATCATAAAATCGGGGAGCAGGGCATGGGGGGTGCAGGCCAAGGCCAAGTGGCAAGAGAAATTTCATTTCAAAGATTTGAGAGGATCGTAAAATCGGACCGATCCGGTCAAATTTTACGATTCCGTACGAGTTTGATCCAAAACGATCTTTCTTCCCGAATTGACATGAATTGATGAGTTGATTCTCAAAATTGTACTCGTGATTTTGACAAAAGAGCACATAGTTGTTTATATATGTTTGCTTACATTTCTTGAAATCTCAAGCAAACGGGAAGAATTTCTAGTATTTTATATATGTGTTCATTTTTATAAGACATTCTATGCTGGATGAGAAAAAAACAGGATTTGTTTCTGGGAACGTTAGAGAAAAAGATGGTTTTATTCTACCACTTGGAAAGAAAACAATATTGAAAATTAGGGTCAATTTAATAAGCAAACTGAAATTTCAATCAATCATCTTCACTGATTCAATCATATTGTTATACAATAATTTTTTTATATAGAAAATAGATAAAGAAATTTAAAATATATACTATAATTAAATATTTTTTTATTTTTTATTCTAATTTCATCCTCTTTTTTTTTTATCATATATTTAGGTAAACCATATATATATATACATATTTTTTAAAATTATTAATCCCAATAAAAATAATGACTTGTATCATGGATTTGATAAATCAAACTATAAAACCCTAAGTTCAATATGATAGTTTGTTGTCTTAGTTTTTACAAAAAATAAATAGGTTGTTGTCTTTTTTTTCAAAAAATAAAATAAAAATATCTTTTTAAAGCATTTGGTACGTTTTAAAGTGGTTTTCTTGATATATTTCATTTTGGTCGATGGAGGATTAATTGATTATTATTTATTTTTCAAATGATCATAAGTTTTTTATTCTTTGATAAAATTTTTATATTAAAAATTTAATACGACCCACAATATAACGCTACAAGTAACGAAAGAATTTACTTAATCTTCAAATCAATTAAAAAAAAATTGGAAATAAAATCCCCAAAATTTGGACTCCACGTGATGCCATGCCCGCCTGTTTCCTAGTCTTCTAGTCCGGCCTTCCTTGGACTTCTCCAGTTCTCCTTTCCCTTCCTTTCCAGCAGCAGAGACCAAAGCAACGCCAACAAACAGGGAATCCAAATCCACTTTCCAAAAAGGAATTGAGTTGAGATATGGCGGCGGCGAGTTGTACCGTATGGGACTCGGTACTTGAACTCACCAAGTCAGCTCAGGTCAAGAACTGTGACCCGCAACTATGGGCGATCCAACTCAGTTCCAATCTCAACTCTGCTGGCGTTGATTTGCCCTCAGTGGAGCTGGCTCACTTCTTAGTCTCTCACATCTGCTTCGATAATCACTTGCCTATCACGTGGAAGTTTCTCGAGAAGGCCATCTCCTTCAACCTCGTCCCTCCTTTGCTCGTCCTCGCTCTTCTCTCTACCAGGCAGGGCATCACCTTCATTGATATTATCTCAATCTTATGCCAAAAAGGGTTTTTATTTTATCTTTATTTTATTTATTTACAGGGTTGTTCCGAATCGACAGCTCCACCCGGCTGCGTATAGGCTGTATATGGAACTCGTAAAGAGACATGCCTTTTCTTTTTCAGCTCTAATCGCTGCCCCAAACCATCAATTGTGAGTTTTTTTTTGGGTTTCTTAGTTGCTGCTTATGGTGCTATGTAGTACGACATTAAAATTTGGTATTGTTGATTGGAATAGACAGATATAGCAAGTCTTAAATTGTATAGTTATGCATGGTGATTTCTTCTCTTTTTCTGGATAAAAAAATGTAATGTTGAAAGAGAGAAGATGACGAGACGGGATAATAGGAGATTTGGTAATAGTAGGCGCCATTGTTGGGATTAAAGAGGAAACTGCATCATCACCACCATGGTTGGTTTTAACTCTCATTTGGGTTAGAATATGGAAAATGGGAACGAGAGTAGTTTCTAAGCCATTCTCTTTCACAAGGAGCTGGCGGGCTTGGGTGATTGCTGAGGACTGTGGTAGTTTCAATCAATCTTTGCAGCCTTTGTTCAGATGTTACACGGGTGTTTCACCTTCTTCATGACCATGGATGGTTACAAGGCTGCTACTCAAAGAACTAACTGCAGTTTTATGCTGAAAACTGCAGCTCTGCTTTTTTTTCTTCCAAACTTATGTGCATGGGTCGCTTTGTGGATGTATCTTTTAAAACAGTAACATAATGCAATGATGTAAACATTCAGGATGATAAACAGAAACAATTAGGTAGAAATATTGTAGATTTGTGATTGGTCTGTGCTTATGTTGTTAAATAGATGATTCATTAATGTTTACTCCTGGATCCAGACTTTGAATGCATTCAATTTGGATACTCTGAGGTCCTAGCAATCCTGCCAATTGTGATTGCCTCATCTGTGGAATTTAAAAGTTGTCCTTTTTATTTTTCTCTGGCAGAGTCTGCATAAATAACTTTTGTAATAAAGAATCTTTCTGTGCCTGCTTAATGACTAACAAAAATCCTGAAAGATCATCTGAATCCTTCCATTTAGTTTTTTATGGTATACTTTTAAATTTATATTGTAGATATTAACATCTTTTTGTTCCAATTACAGGATCATGAAATCAGTAGATGATGTTGTTAATCTTTCCCAAATATTTGGCGAGCAATTGTGTGAAACTGGCATTCTTCTGGTTGAATTTGTCTTTTCAATCATGTGGCAGTTACTTGATGCTTCCCTGGATGATGAAGGCTTGCTGGAGCTAAGTGCAGAAAAGAATTCTAGATGGCTACCCAGACGGGAGGTTATGGAGATAGATGGTCACGGGAACTTTAGTGAGAAGAGAAATGAGCACCACGAGGGGTTGCACAAAGTAAATACTACAATGGCTATAGAGCTAATTGGAGAGTTTCTAAAGAACAAATTAACCTCCAGGCTAATTTACTTGGCACGTCAAAACATGTGAGATATATAGTGTCATGATTAGTTTTACTTGTGTTTTATAGGAAGAAGTGGGGAACAAGCCATTAAGGTGGTTTTCCTTGCTCAACTTAAATGATGCCTAACCTGGCATGGTCTTCTGAATTTTACTCTAGGGTGGTTAATGCTAGAAATTGGAGAAATTTAATTAATGAAACATGTTTAATAAAGATGTTCTCTTATCGTTTTAGGCCTTCACATTGGGGAAGCTTCATCGAGCGATTGCAACTGCTTGTTGTGCATTCTGCAGCTTTGAGGAACTCAAAACACGTAACACCAGATGCTTTTCTGCAGTTGACACATGACACCCGCAAGGTTTTGTCTCGAGAGTGCAAAACATTTTCACAACATGAGTTTCATGCAGTCATGTTTTCAGGGTCTCTCAAATCTTCCATTGGTCAATGCCACGGGGCAAGTCAGTCTGCAATTTGGCTACCTATTGATCTATTTCTAGAAGACACTATGGATGGGTCACAAGTGACAACTACTAGTGCTGTAGAAAATCTTATTAGTATGGTTCATCTCTTTTTTTTATGCCGAGATCTTTTACAAACCTATAGAGTAGGACTGTAGGTGATAAATGAAAATTTATCGTTCCAATTTTATGTTGCAGGTTTGGTCAAAGCTCTGCAAGCAGTAAATTGTACCACTTGGCATGATACTTTTCTAGGCCTATGGATTGCATCTTTACGGCTAGTTCAAAGGGTGGGTACTAGTTCTAATTTGATAAAAAAATCTATGGGTGTCATGTGGAAATTTTTTTCAGTTCTACAAGGCTTTTTGGAGAAAAAAAAGTGGAGAAAATGAAGAAATTAAAAATAAAAATATTTTTCTTGGAAAAGTGTGCTCTCTATTTTTCAAGTTTTCTTAAAAGCAAGTACTTCTCATATTTTCTACTTTGAAAAAAATTAAGCAGCCATGTTTGGTTCACCTGTTTCTTAATTGCTCTCTGGTTATTTTAGAGACAAGCTAAGCATAACTTCCCTTCCTGTTTCAGAAAACTAGTAGTTATTAAACTTCATTTCTTTATATTTCCATGGTCGTAAGAAGGAACTAAACATAAAGTTGAGAACTACAAAACAATTCTGAAAGTAAACCCACCCTTATATTTTTTTGAGCCTGAATGTTGGGTAGAAAACATTTGAGAAGAATGGAGAGGAAAGAAAATATTGTAAATCAAAGAGAAGAAAAATCAAGGGAGCATGGGTGGAACAGGGAGGAAAAAAAGAAGAACTACAAGGAGGGAGTTACAACTATAATTTTTTTTTACAGCATGAGACTGACCTAATATGGATGGTAGATGTTTCATCTATCGTAAATGAATGAATTCGAATAGGAAAGAATATAACGATGCTCTGTTATTTTACTTTTGAATAGAAATTTATCTTTCACCATTCAAGTGTAGTTGGAGAAAACTTTTTCTTGAGCTTTGTAATGGTTAAGTGTAAAATTTCTTGGATTAGTTTTCCATGTTGTTCTCATGTTTTTGTTATCTTTCTCCTTCCAACTTATGCTGTCTTCAACACTCTTTAATTTTCCTCAACCTCTTCTATTAGAATCTGCTGTTTCAATTTTTAGCTTCCCTTGACTTTGATGTGCACAAACCAGTCTTTCATGTCTCCTACTTTTTTCAAAATTTTATTGGATTGTGCAAAGAGTAGTTTCACAGCTCCTTAATTTATTTGCTTAATAATCGTTTACTATCACACCCTTTGTTATGACAGTAGGGAAAAGTTTGAGTCCCTAGGGCACTAATTTTTATTTATCTTCTTGCATAAGCAGCAATTTGGTATATTAGATACTGAACAAGGGCTTGAACTAGATACTGAACAAGGGCTTAAACTAGTGCTTCTGAAATGTTTAATGTCTTTCACAGACCCAAATAAGCATATACCTGACAAAGCACTCCCACAAGTATGAGATATAACATGCGGTCCAAGGGGTAAATAGGAAGAAAGGGGTGAAGTCAGCAGAATGAGAAGATTAGAATGGAATTGTGATGCTAAACCTGAGTTAATGGGCACTAAAGCCAATTACCAAGTAGGTAGTAGAATAAAGTTTATACCTAAAAACCACTCTTGACAATTGACTAGAAATAAAAGTTAATATCTATACTGCAAAATGTAATCCAGTTAACAACCAGATTTCTAAATTTCATTGGTATATTCTATATCATTTTTGGGTCATCCATCAGTCATTTTTGCTTGTCATAGAATAGCTATTCTTTGAAGAATATAAATAATATGGCATCCTAAACAAGCTTCATTATTTTATTATTTCTCATGCGCTGTTCATGTAGGTTTTCGTTAACTCCCAGAAAAAAACATAGTTGGTGGTATTCATTTAATGTTATGCAAAGCACTAATAAAGCAGGATTTTAGGGGTGGGACAGAATATATGTTTTCAACAAGAACACAGAGAAATACTGATTCTGTACTGATAAATTTAAGAATAAAGTATACAAAGTGATCTGAGACAATTGAAGTCTTTTTAAGGTACTAGCTTGAACTAGGGAATCAAATGAAATCAATTTTCAGGAAGCATTATTCATTATTTTCTCCATAGGAATGACATTTTTTTCTCTCCTTATTTTTGTGAGTTTTACGCAACCTTCTTTAACTTTTAATGATTTATGCATCTTTCAGAGCATAACGTATTTGTGTTCTTTCAGGAAAGAAATCCTAGTGAGGGTCCAGTACCTCGCCTTGATACAGGCTTGTCCATGTTATTGTCTATCACAACCCTTGTAGTGGCTAATATTATTGAGGAAGAGGAAAGTGAATTGATTGATGAAACGCAACAGAGCCCTACCAATCAAAGAAAAGAAAAACAGGGGAAACGTCGAAAGGGTCTAATTACTTCCCTCCAGCAATTGGGTGACTATGAGGGGTTGTTGACTCCGCCTCATCCTGTTAGCTCGGTAGCTAATCAAGCTGCTGCAAAAGCTATAATGTTTATCTCAGGCCTTACTGTCAGTAATGGTTATAGCATGAGTACAAATGACATGCCAGTCAACTGCTGTAAGTGATTACATTCCTTAACATTGCAGTTCATATTATCAAACCTTGTGTTTGGTGCGGAAACAGGATAATTCCAATGATGTTGCTAAACTGGTTCAATTTCCTCTGCTAACAAAATGTTACAACTTGAATTGGCAGCCTGATTTTTTGTTTCTGTACATTTAGAAAGTTTAGAAAGTTCCCCTGTATATAGGGGGTTTCTTAAGAAAAAAAGAAACAATTATTAGATGAGCTAATTGAACCTTTATCTGTTTTCTAACACCGGTCTTTTTCAATTGCTATTCACTGTTTTCATAATTTCAGACTTTAGAGGGTGACAAAAACAACAAAATAGTTGTTTTTGCTAGAATCTGAACTATTTTTCTCCTTTTAGTTTTATAGTAGGCTAGTATCTATTGTCTTCCCAAAATATGATTATCTATCCACTGCTCTTCTAGCTTCTAGGTTTATTTTGCTTTTTTTTTTTCTTTGTTCTCAACTGTTGGCCCTGGATGTCAGTCTTTATTGTTTTTCTGTGGCTCTGAATTCTAGTCTTGTTTTCCATTTTATTACTTTGCAGCTGGAAACTTGAGGCACCTTATTGTTGAGGCTTGTATTGCAAGAAATATGTTGGACACATCGGCATATTTATGGCCAGGCTATGTAACTCTTGCCAACCAAGTACCTAGGAGTGTTCCCAGTCAAACACCTGGCTGGTCGTCATTGATGAATGGGTCACCTTTAACCCTCTCAATGATAAACATTTTGGTTTCAACTCCAGCTTCCAGGTATGCTGCCAGTGACATTTTTAAAAACTATATTTGAATTCATCTATTCCTTTTCCCCTTTAAATTTTCCTGGGTTTTTTTTATTGCATGGATGATGAACAGAATACTGCACTATCATTATAATCGAGACAGCATGAGTTTCCTATCTTCTTTGAATAACACTTAACATTGAATATTATACACCATCATAATTGTTTTACATTTTCAAGATAGCACTCTTTCCATTGGTTTTGTTTCTCATCATTTGGCCTCTGTTTCCATTCTTGAGATTCTAGGTTTTTTTTCCTTTTAGCTAAATTGTGATTCTATACAACTGCAGTGTTTTTCTGTGGAATGGCTTGTTTTATTTTCATTTTTGCTTAACAAGAGTGTGATTTTTATAAATGTATATTCTTATGGTGTAGGGTGTTCAAAATTTAAAGCAATGAACAATGGTCAACTTGATCTAATTAGCTTCATCATAATTAGCTCTTAATGTCATTATTTTTTGGTCAGTGATGCTATCCTATGAATGCCTTAAAAGAGGTTAGCTCTTAATGTCATTGTTTTTTGGTCAGTGATGCCATCATGTGAATACCTTAAAAGAGGCTGTTTCAAGAAGTGCTTTTGTGTTTTGAATGTTGTTATGTTGACAAATTCCATAATGGTTTTTTTTTAAAATTCTGCATAACTTGAATACAATTGAGTCGAGAGGTTTTATGATTAGGATTTGTCATCCATAATATTGTTGTAATTACGCTAGAGGAAGATTCAAATACATGTGCATACGATGAAGGTCATAGCATCTTGCTCAAAATGCTATTCCCTAATTTCCTAACCTGGTCCTAAGTTATGCCATTCTTTTCCTGAACCATGCATGTCAGATGCTCTTTTTTTGTATATTTACCCAGTGGTATGGCAACTGAATTTAAGATGGATTTGATGGAAGCTTATCAGCGATTGAGAAAATATATGAGATTGCAGCCAATGGTTCTGATGATGAGAAGATATCTGCCGCTACTATTCTTTGTGGAGCCTCTCTTGTTCGTGGTTGGAATATTCAGGTAATGTTTCAGAAGCCCTCCTCCCCACTCCTTCTCCAGTTGAAGTTATTAATTAATTCTATTGTTGTTTACAGGAACATACAATTCTTTTCATTATAAAATTGCTGTCGCCTGCAGTTCCTGCTGATTACTCTGGGAGTGAGAGTCACTTAATAAATTATGCTCCGCTTTTAAATGTTCTTCTTGTTGGAATATCATCTGTGGACTGCGTGCAGATTTTATCCTTACATGGCTTGGTGGGTTGAATTTTAACAACACTTCTTTACTGACTTGTGTCTGTATTTGTAATGCATGTCTTTTGCTGACTGGTGCCCCTGTGTCCTTTTACACATAAAGAAAAGAAAAATTATTAAGTTCTTGAAGAGGTTGTTTTATAAAGAGTTTGTCACGATGGAATATAGAGGTTTTCAATATGCATGAAAACTAAACAAATGTGCCTTTATTTGATTTTGTGAACTAATAAATCATGGGTGAGATCCATATGCATAGAAGAGAAAGTCAATGAAAAATTTAAAAGAAATTAAAAAAAAATAAAAGCAAAAGGTTAATAGAAATTAGAGTGAAGAACCAAACTGCAGAAATAAATGAAAAATTTGTCCTTATGCTGTCTGTCAACTGATGTTAAACATCTATTGCCAGGTTCCACTACTTGCTGGTGCATTGATGCCCATCTGTGAGGCCTTTGGCTCTGCTGTTCCCGAGGTCTCATGGACTCTTTCAACAGGCGAAGAACTTTCTTGTCATGCAGTTTTTTCTAATGCCTTTACACTTCTTCTGAGATTGTGGAGATTTGACCATCCACCTATTGATCATGTGATGGGAGATATACCACCAGTGGGATCCCATCTAAGCCCTGAATACCTCTTGCTTGTAAGGAATTCCCTTTTAGCATCCTTTGGAACTCCGACCAGGCGTCAACTCAGACGTAGGAGATACTCAAAAATTTTGAGTCTGTCTGTAGAACCCATATTCATGGATTCTTTCCCGAAGTTGAAACTCTGGTACAGGCAGCATCTGGAATGCATTGCTTCTACCTTTGCCGGTCTTGTACATGGAACCCCTGTTCATCAGATTGTTGATGCACTCCTCAATTTAATGTTCAGAAGAATAAATAGAGGCGTTCAGTCTTCAACTTCTACAACCTCTGGAAGTAGTCTTTCATCCGGCACTGGTGCTGAAGATGCTCAAGCTAGGCTTAAAATACCCGCCTGGGATATCTTAGAAGCAACTCCATTTGCCCTTGATGCTGCTCTGACAGCCTGTGCCCATGGAAGACTCTCTCCTCGTGAACTGGCTACAGGTTTGTGCAATTTGCTCATATTTCCTTCATCGGTTAAGTCTATGGTTTGAGACCAGTTGGCATGCAAGGAAGAAGTTGGTGCCTTAGAGAAAATATTGAGAGGACATCAAGAATACTGTTTTGGTATGTGATTGAAATAAATGTGAATGAACTTTGTAAGTAGGAAAATTGGTGTTACTGAGATCTAAAAGGGTTAAAATTTAGCCTTATTCTCTTAAAACTAACACAATACTGTAATCACTGTGTGGCTAGGGGGCATATTAGAGCAGAGGATAGTATAGAGGGATTACAATTTTACATTATCTTAAATTTTTAATCACCGAATGATCATATTGTTGGTTTAGACGTGAAGAGACTAAAGTTTAATTGTACCAAAACTTCAAAATGTAAAAAAAATATTTGCCCTGATAACTATGTGCTCAATTCTAATCTATTTACACCTGCACCTTTTATCATAGGGCTTAAAGATCTTGCCGATTTTCTACCAGCATCTTTGGCCACCATTGTAAGCTACTTCTCAGCTGAAGTTACACGAGGCATATGGAAGCCAGCTTCTATGAATGGAACTGATTGGCCGAGCCCAGCTGTAAATTTATCCTCTGTTGAGCAGCAGATAAAGAAAATACTGGCTGCCACTGGTGTTGATGTTCCAAGCCTTTCTGTAGGTAATTCTTTATCATACAGATTACTGTTCCCTTTTTTAAGGCTATAGGGTTTTTAGTTCTTCATAAACGGAAATTTTTCTTGTATGTTTTTTATGCATTGTTAGAACAAACCACAACAAACTGCATTTTTGAAGACAATAGTTATACTTGTACAGTTTTAGGTTTGGGATTTTTCATCCTTTTGTTAAATTTCAACTTTCAAGTCCATTCATGTGTTAGACCTAGAGATCTTCATATCATGATAAAGCAGGAAGAATGAGTATGCATGAGATATGTTTAATTTTTGACAAGGGAATTTAATTTGTAGAAAAACTAAATCCATTAACGAGGCTCAGTACTTGTTCTTGCAGGGGGTACATATCTGGCTACACTTCCTTTGCCATTAGCTGCCCTAGTAAGCCTCACAATTACCTACAAATTGGACAAAATGTCTGAAAGGTTCCTCACTCTGGTTGGCCCAGCCTTGAATGCCCTTGCTGCTGGTTGCCCATGGCCATGCATGCCCATTATAGTATCTCTATGGGCCCAGAAGGTTAAGCGTTGGAGTGACTACCTTGTGTTCTCTGCTTCTCGTACTGTGTTCCACCACAACAGTGATGCTGTAGTTCAGCTTCTGAAGAGCTGCTTCACATCCACTCTTGGTTTGAGCCCCCCTCACATTTCCAGCAATGGTGGCGTGGGTGCCCTTTTAGGTCACGGGTTTGGCTCCCACTTTTCCGGTGGAATCGCTCCTGTTGCCCCTGGAATTCTTTACTTACGAGTTCATCGATCTGTCAGAGATGTCATATTCATGACAGAAGAAATTCTCTCGCTTCTAATGCATTCTGTTAGAGATATTGCAAGTAGTGTGTTGACTAGAGGAGCAATGGAGAAATTGAAGAAAAGCAAATATGGGATGCGATATGGGCAAGTTTCTCTTGCTGCAGCAATGACTCGTGTCAAGCTTGCAGCTTCACTTGGATCTTCTTTAGTATGGATAACTGGCGGATTAAATTTGGTTCAGTCTTTGATTAATGAAACTTTACCCTCTTGGTTTATATCAGTCCATGGATTGGAGCAGGAAGGCGGAGAATCTGGAGGTATGGTTGCAATGCTACGGGGTTATGCACTTGCTTACTTTGCACTATTTTTGTGGGACATTTGCGTGGGGCGTGGACTCCGAATCAGCCGCCTCAAAAAAACGGCCAACGGTGCTCAAAGCTCACTTGGAATTTCTGGCAAGCGCTCTGGAGGGGAAAATATCGCTTGGTTGTGATTGGGCTACTGCATGGGCATACACGTCTGGGTTCGTGTGCTTGATGGTGGCTTGCACGCCGAAATGGGTGCTTGAGGTTGATGTGGATATATTGAAGAGGGTAAGCAAGGGGTTGAGGCAATGGAATGAAGAAGAACTGGCTGTAGCTTTACTGGGACTAGGTGGAGTTGGTACAATGGGTGCAGCCGCTGAACTGGTTATTGAAATGGGGTCGTAGATTTTGTCTAAAGCATGTAGCTTGAATGTTAACTGTGGTAGAGCTAGTGACGAGGGGGGTTCGGTCCTCGAAAAATATATGGAGTTACTAACATCTTTAGTTATCTTTCTGTAAAGTTAAAGCTCATGTATAAAATGCTATTTTTCAAACAAATTCTATAAGAAAGTAGTAGAGTTGTAGATTCGTGATGAGGGATAGTACCCTTCTCCAGTCTATGTTTCTTTTTTCATAGTTTTGGAGTTTGTTCTTTAGTTCTTTCTATTCAGATAGTTGTATTCTACTTTAAATCTAGAATGAACTCCTACTTATCATCATCATCATCTTTTTTTCTTTTTTTTTATGGGGGGGGTAGTCTTTTTGTCAGCCGATTCATGGCATGTTGGTCGAGTATATGTCAAACATTAAATTAAATTAAAAGGCTGATGTCTGTTGTGCATTGGGAATTTCTTGTTGTTTTGTTTTTGCACTTGATTTTTTTCTATTTCATTAGCTTGATTATTTGTTTTGTTTTGGCAACTTGTGGTGTTAATAAAAAACTTGACTCTTAGTTGATGCTCAATTTGAAAAAATAAATAAATTAAATGGATAATTATAAAAAATTTCATAAGATTTGATAGTGTTTTCACTCTCTCTACTTTGAAAAATTATATTTTATATCCTGAATTTTATACTCACATTAACATTTGTACATCTTTCTAGAAAAGAGTCAACAAAAAATATTTGATTATTTATAGAATTGTCATTATTTTTATTTAATGACTAAAATCTATTGTAATACTAATATTATAACTTTGAAAACAAAAATCTCAAAGGATTTTCATCAAATAATTTGCAAGTCGATGACAATTTCATAACCTTTACATACAATATCAACCAAAGAAACCTTTATAAATTAATCATATTCAATTCCATGAGTAAAAATCCATTCTTTAACATCATTAATATCAAATGGTATAAACCGGAGTCAATTCCTAAACTTAGACATATAAAGTAGTTATATAGATAAAATAGTCTCTAACATATTTTTATAGCTCATCCAACAAATCTACCAATGAGCAAGTTAATTGAAAAGGAAAATATGAATCCAAATCATTAAGACCTAACAAGGGTAGCTTCAATATCAGTAAAGGAGCAACTCTTTGAGATTCTAACACTTGTTCAGGGGTTGACAATGAAGTGAGCAAATTATTATGAAGGATGTTGGTGGAATCTTATTGAAATTTCATCAAACAAAGAAAGACATTATGATTTTTAAGAGAGAGAAAGCATGATAAAATAAAGCATGATAGAATTCATTCCTGAATGGAAACTAGTATTGTACCATCATTGAGCAATATACAACAATGGATGCCATTTCCAAGGCATATGCATTGAAATACATATAAGATAGGTTCTCAGACACTAATTTACCCTCTTAGTCTAAGCATTAGTTTAAAGATGGTAAACAAAACTCTAAAGAACTTGACTCTCAACTTGTCGAATAACACTTTCCAAAAAAAACTTGTGAAAACTCTATCTTAAAAAAAAATGGTATACATAAAATCATGGTTCACTCAACTAGGATGAGTTGTCATAGATCAATAATTAAAAAACACACACCAATATCTTAGTAAATCAAATAAATAAACAATGCAAATTATCTTAAATAAAATGTATTTGGATGGTAATATCTTCTTTTTTTTATATACAACCCGCTCAGTATTCAAATTCTAAAGGCTAGTTAGGATTTCTAATTATCAAAATACTACACTAAGTAACGACTCTAAATCTTTTTAACTAATAAAAAAAAATAATCTCCTGTTTTTTCATTTATACTTGAAAGATTCCAATCCGGAAAGACAATTACCTTGACACCACAGACGAGCTGAAACTTGTTGGAACATGTAGTTGTAGCTTGGCGGGTGTCCTGATGTATTAAAGAAAATGTGAAAAGAATTACAGATAATAATTCCAGTTAAAGAAACGAAAGTATGCACTCGCTGTATTGGAAAAACATCCTTATTTTCTGCTTTACAATCCCATATAGAATTAATCTACAACAAAGGAGTTCTGTTTCTGTATTTGCAAATGTTGGCCTGTTGAAGAAAACGAGACATCATGGACGTTGGCTTCAAGCAGTATACAGCTGTGAGATTTCATTTCATAGGGCTGCAGAATGATAGGCTCACTATCATTTGAGAAGAACCCTGGAAATGGAAGAGCTGTATCAACCAATCGATGCCATGCCATCCCTTCAGGAACTTCGGGTAGAGTGACACTTTCCGAGTGTCCTGCTGCATTGAAAGCAATGAAAATGTCACCCTCTACATGGGAAGATTCTGAGATCAATCTACTCCCTGGTTTGGTCAACCATAAGTGTCATGGCAAGGAACTTGCAGGATGGATCTTCCCATCTCGGAGGAGTCTGGTCGCTTCCATGCCAGTCGATATTTTCTTCCTTCAAAAAGTCTCTCTTCTGAAGGAGGTCACCTCGCCTCATTTTCAAGGAGCTCAAAAATGAGATGAACTGCGTGGTTTGGATGCCAAAACCTGTTGACAGCGCATCCCAATCAAAAGGTTTTTGGCTACCATATGAAGTGGAACCCCCGGAAGATTGGCCACACTCATCTCCCATGTTAAGAACCGGAACACCGAGTGAAACAAACAAGATAAAGAGATAGTTACGGATTTGTTTCAGTCGTCTTTCAAGGATAGTGGTTTTGTTTGTGGGTCCTTCTTCTCCACAATTCCAGCTTAATTCTGAAGCTACCTCATCGCCACTGAAGCTGACTAAGTCCACAAGAGGAAGTCCAAAGTTCCTGGTGATAAAATTGAAAGAGAAAGCTGGGCCTCGTCCGCTAGAAAAGATGTCCCCACTCCCACAAAGCCGTGTTGCGAGGTCACTAAGAAGACCCTCACCCCTCAAAAAATTTCTTATATCATAACAAAATTTTGTATTCATTTCAGCCCATTTCTTCCAATGAGGAAAGGCAGCTTCCTTTGGCTCCAGATCATTGGGATCCCAACAATCTGCAATGATCTTTGTCTTTGAGAGTAATGGATCAAAGGCTATTGCTTCAACCACGGGAGGACGAGACAAATATTCACCACCAAAGGACCTCAACAGAGATGAAGCATTTATGAAACAGAAACCATCTATGTGAAACTCCGTAACCCAGTGCTGAAGACTATCTAGAATCATCCTTTGGACGATAGGATAATTACAATTCAAAGCATTTTGTGATTCCAAATCTGTAGAAATGCTGGTGCGATAGTAGGATGAGTCATCAATTCCTTGTAATGCTCCAGCTTCAGCAGTATGGGTGAAAACAACTTCCAGCAAAACTTCCATCCCATTGGCATGCAATTTCTTTACCATCTCTTTCATCGAGCTAATGGCAGCCACAGAGCCACTAGAAGGACCATAAATGATTGATGGTGAAAAGAAATGACATGGAAAATACGGCCCCTTTTGCTCATCAAACGGAAATATGGACTCTAATAGGATTGCATTCACACCAAGATTCTTAAAATGACTCAACTTCTCAATCAAACCAGCAAAGGTCCCTGCAGCATCACTGGATATCTGGCTAGAGTTGTCCTTTGTAAAACGCATCACATTCACCCGATAAACAACTAGTTTCTCCATTGCCAAGTTAGGAGGAACATCATCATTCCAATCAAAAACAGGTTCTGTACATAATCGTCCCAGATACTTAGGCAACAGGCCAGATACATTATCTGTGATGGAATTAACGATAATTTTAGAATATGGATCCAAAATAACAAGCCCGGCATCAAATTTATCTGCGTCACTCTGAAGAGCAGATCCTTTACATCGATAACCATAGCTCAGAAAAGTCCATGCACCTTCCAGTGAGGCATGCCAGATATCACCTGATCGATTAACATATGGATCTAGATCAAGCTCTAAAGCAGGCTTGCCTGAATTACTATCATCATACAAGCAGAGAACGCAACCCGCCGCATTCCTTGAAAAAAAAGCAAAATTCATGGAACCATCAGTAGAAAAGGAAAGACCAAGTGGAGCTGGATAACCAGGATAAAATCCCATCGGAACACAAAAATTAGACTTGTTATGATCCCTGATTTCCACACCACTCGATGTAGGTTTGAGCAAAAACGAGAGGTAGAAGGGGGTCTGTTTAGCTTCAAACTCCAACTCTATAGCATACGTAGCAGAAGAATTCTGTCGGAGCGGAGTCTCTATGGTCCTGGCATCAGAGGATGGATCAAGAGGCATGAAACATGACGAATCAGACGTGTATATCCCCCAGATAAGCATCACACTAGCTCCCAATTCCAAGGATGAAACTTCAATAAAAACTGCATACTTCCCGTTTATCTTCCCAACAGAAATTTTGACATGACCACCAATTTCTGTCCGAAATAGATAAGTCGAAACTTTCTTTAGCTGGTCAACTAAAGAATTGCTTGAAGTAAACATCATCTGTTCAGTTGGCTGGGCAGCTAGTCTTGATCTAGCAAACAACAATCTCGAATCTTTACCAACTTCCATCCTCCCAAACCAACTTGTGGGTCTGGCTTTTTTAGCTTTACAGACATAATGAATCGATTTAGATGATTCTAAAGATCCACAATTACAGAAGCAAAATGGGGTTATTGCAAGTACGGGAGAAAGAGTTGGCATATCTCCTCCAAAACTCAAAAACCCTTGCTTTCCTACTGATAGTAAACTAACCCAAATTAGCAAAAGAGATGCATCCCATGATCAAATATCTTATTTAAGATCACATAACAACTGTGATTTGAGTGAGGGAATAAAGAGAACGCAATGTATCTAAAGCCAATTCAGAAACAAGTTGAAGCCCATAAACAGAAAAGGAATTATAACTTACATCAATCTATGAAGGACTATTCATTGAAATGAGTTCAGAGAACAAACGAGAGAGAGAAAGTCCGAGTCACCAATAAGAGTGAAGTGAAGGTGTGTTCAATGATGACAGAGAGATCCGTCTCTAGTTTGGATGGATTTTTGTTTTATACTTTATTTTTATCTGTTGCCTTTGCAAATTTTAAGGACTGCAAAGCTCATCTATTCAAAACGCTACCTTTATTTATTTATTATTTTTATAACTCAAAATGCTAGCTTTGTAAATATTTATAACTGCTAAGTTGATCTGCTAGGTTCGTTGCGATAGTGATGGTGAGTTATTTGGGTTGGTGTGTTGGTGGTGATTCATAATATGATTGTGAGGAAATGGTGATGATGATGACTATATTGTATAAAACAATAAGTAAAATCTTTTTTGAATCAATTTTCAAATTTAAATTAAATCCTTCAACATTACATTTAATTGGGACTAATCTTCATATTTTTGTTATTTTACTTTTATATGGTTATCCTAATCTCAAAACTCGGTCATGGGTTTAACGAGTTAAATTGGTTGACTTAAATTTTCTTTCCTTTTTGTAATTCATTTTTTTTCTCTTCTAATTTCAATCCATCAATATTAGGTAAATTGAGGATAAAGCTTTGTGAATTTGTTTTAGTTTACCTTCTATGAGGTTATCTCTATCCTATGATTTAAGTTATTGGTTTAATGGATTATATGAATTGACTCAAGTTGTTTTTTTTTTTTTTTTTTTAATCAATTTCTTTTTTCTTTTTGTCTTTTAACATTTGGTTGGTTGAGAATTGCAATTTGTAGTTTATTTCAATTTGTTTCTATTGGAGATTAATCTGGGTTGGACTTAGATTATTTTTAGCATTACTTTTTAATTTTATTCTTCATTATTGGATTTATTGAAAATTAATCTATTGAAAATTATTCTTTATAATTTGTTTTTATCCCATGACCTATATTACAAGTCTGATAAGATAATTTAAATTGATTCAACTTCTTTTTTCCACTTACGATCATTATAAACTAGCAATCAAATGCGGGATGCTACAAAAATTAACTTCAGCAGTAAACTAGAGAATATGATAAAATCACCTAACAATCTAAAATCAGAATCGTGAATGCTATACTATATATTACACCCTGTAACTACACTCTTTACTTAACCATTTACAGAGTGCTCAACTTCAGCTTTCATGGCCACTCTTCCATGAAACCCCATCCATCATCCCGAAAGCTGTTTCTCATTACAGAAATACTTTTCCACCATTCGAGGAAGGGACTTCAGTGATTGAGCATCAACCGAGCATGCTCGTTCAATTTCTCTTTCAGCAGTTTTACATCCAGACAAATAACAGATATTTCTCCCCTGCAAAAGCACAGATGGCAAAGTATATCATAATTTCAATCTAGCATTAACAGAGAATTAGCAGAAAAGTGTTATTTTCCCAACAAGGGAAGTGATTAACAACGACATCTGCCACAAATATGTAGGAAAAAGAGATAGCAGGATACATAATAGGAGGAAATACGAAGGACAACAAATTTTCTGCAACCTTGAGATACCATTATTACCAACGAAAAAACTATTACCGACAAAAAACCTTAAGACTTACTGCAATGTATCAACAACACAACCATGGTCCCACAAGAAACTCCCGCAGCTGCAATAAATCAAAATTGAAGGGACTAGTCAAATAGTAGTCATTGTTTAATTTGATAGTGACCCTAGAATACTCAGTGACAGGGAAATTAGTGTCTACCTTAGCATTCTCTTCCGCCTCCTTTTTCTAGAGTTTTTGACTCTTGCACCACCTTATCCATTAATACTTCTTGCTCAGCAAGAGCATTTCGTGCAGTCTCCTCCTTTTCCAGCTTCTCCAACTCAGCTGCTTTCCTTAGCTTCTCTGCTGCAGCTAGTCGTGATTCAAGGGTTTGACGCATCTATACAAAATTTCCTTTCAAAGTTAAAAACAATAAAATTACAAATATGTGATCTGTCACTTGAATTACATTAGTAAACCAACAACTTTCTTACGAAAGAAAAATAATTACAGTATAGCATGTAGACACAGGTCGGCAAAAGAAAAGCATACTATAGAATTATAAAGGATACCTCCTCAACAAAATATCAAAAGGACACCCGTGAAAAAAATGTAAAGCAGAGATACACAATCAAATTATAAGAAGGCCAATACCTCATCAAGAATCGCTAAAGCATTATCTCTTTCATCTGACAAGCTAAGTAGTCGAGCCTGCAATTCCCTCACTTCAGTTGCCAGAATTGCCTTCTCCCCATAAACTTCTCCAGCATGCTACAAACATAATCACATCATCACCAAAAGAAACACAATTAAAACTAAAGGACTATAATCCACAACCAGTGATTAGATACAATATTACAATTTTCCTACCATGTCATTTGCCTCTTTTTCATGAGCAAGCATCTGTTTCAGTTCCCTCCACCTTGACTAGAATGTCAAAACTCCTCCCAGCAGCTTCTTCTTTTGCTTGTTCTGCAGCTTTCTCTTGAAGTTCGACCTTTTTCATCATGTTCATAACCGATTCCATAGCTGAAAACAAGGTTTTCTGCAACAAATTACAAAAGTGTATTATAATTGATTTGGATTTGTAGATTAAGAAGAATCTCAATCTCAATCCTGTACAGAGAAGAAATATCTTCAAATTTTATGTAAATATAACCTTCATGTTTGCTTAATTTGAACAACTAACTAAAACAAGACAGCATGAGGATGGCACATTTAATTGTTTTAGTTACAAGTAAAGCAACAAGAAATAATAAATTACTCCCATGACTAGTAGATGCATATTGTACACATATGTTCCAAGTGCTAAAATTTTGTGATTCAAACCAAAAATAAAATTCAAGGTTGGCAATACCTTGTTATCTTTAGCAGCTTTGACAGTCTCTTCAATAAGTTCAATTTTTGTACATTGATTGGAGTTCATATTTTCAAAATCATAAATGGAAATGCCACAAAAAGCTGAATGAAGACCACCTTCTGCAGAATCTGGCATCTGTTCAGCCACGGAATTATTTACATCTGTTGCAATGCTATCTGCACAAGATTCTCCCAGAGAGCTTTTTCGATGGGTAACCATATCAAACTCATCATCCTCGGAACCATCAAAATCTTTCCATTGACTGTGCGAATCAGCCAATCTGCCACTTAAATCACTACTTTCCTTTACCAAACTAATTGGCATGACTAGGGGAATCTGCTCATGCCCAACTCTGATGCTAATGTCTACGCAATGATCCATAGATGATGGAACCCTGGTTTGGGAATCAAAGGCTTGACTGTGATCAGTATAGATCCCCTGCGTCAAAGTATTTGAAACTTCTTTTGATGTCTGAATTGACCCGGGCTTCTCTTCTTGGCGTTGAGGCTCTCCAACCAATATCAATTCCTCACTTTCAATATGCCCTAGCGATTGATTGGTGTTAGCATTTGCATCAGAAGATACAACCATAGGTTGATCCTGCCTCTTTTCTTGATGAGTTGAATCACTACCAAGAATACCACTGAGATCAGCTTTCCTGGAATCTTTTATCAGCTGTTGATCTGGGTTCAGAAGAAGATTCCGCACTTCTCACCAATCTAACCTGTCGATGTCTCAACCCAGTTACTTGTTCCTCATGTTCAGCTGCACATAAACATGCTTGAAAAGTCATAACATCGTCATTGAATTGAGAATAAAGAAATAAAGAAACAAAGAAACCAGTTTTATTTTAATAAACATAGTTAAAAAATATTGTCAAGCAGATATGAGGCTCAACTAAACCTTCTCCATCTGAAATTGGGGGCGGTATTCACGCATCGAGGAATAGGCACAGCAGACTGCCTGGTAAGAAAAGGAAGAACTTCAGAAAGAACAACTTCAACTGCTACACCAGCATCTTTCGAATGTTCAATAGCAACTGCCTTCAGAATTCGTGTATCAACCTAAGCAAGACGAATTTAACCAACAAAAACACCTCACTCAGAAACAACATCAACAACAATGAGAAATGAGAGTAAAAACTCGACAACCTGCTTGAGACTTGAGCCAAAAAAGAGGAAAAAAATTTCAATTCACAAATTTAACGCTTCACGCAATGGAATTAAATGGGATTCTCAATTCATGGTAAAACAATACAACTTCCTAAGAGTTGGAAAGTACAGTCATCATACAAAAAAAAAAGCCTTAATCACAACCATTTCACACCATCATGAACCAAATCCGCACAGAATAGGGGCAATTACACTCCGTAACAGTAATAATAAATTAGTTATCATCTAACCTAAAGGGAATTGAAGATCAAAAGGAGAGTAATCAATGGAAAAATGAGACTGGGAGGGAAGATATACCTGAGGGAATACATCCATCAAGCATTTATAAACTGTTTTGAAACCCATATTATTACTATTATTAAACAGCAATAACCTGCAAGCAATTAAAAAAGAAACATGAAAAAAGAACTACTTCTTCCGAAAAAATAAGTACATTAATAATATTAAAAAAAAAACCTAACGTTCTTCCCGGCTTGTAAGAAAAATAATTAAGAACATTTTTTTTTTTAAAAAAATAGTTATATCAAATTGAGTAATTATGATTATAAGCAAATGCATTCACCTTGCGTTTACGAACTGGACCGGATGCAGAGAGCGACAACGAGACAGAAGAGGTGGATGTGGTTAACTTAGGAGAGAAGAGGAAGGGATTGGCTTTGGCTATTTGTAGTTGACTGTGGTTGTGAGTAGGAGGGTATGTTTTAATTTGTTTTAATTTAAGATTTTTAATGTTTTTAAATCATTTGATATATTAAAATCAAAAATAATTTAATAAAAATAAATATTTTAATTTGTTTTTAAATACCTTAAATTAGAAGAAAGCCCTAGTTTGTAGTCGTAAATGACAGAGTGACAAGCGGAGAGATTAGGGCATCTTCTTCCTCTGGTAGGTTTTGGTCGGCGTATCAGTCACACATTTGCAGGTATGCTCTTCAAAACCTCCTCCATTTATACTACTAGTACTAAGCACTTGTTGCATAAAAAATCAAACCCAAGACAGAACCTGTCCGGCTTGTCCGTGCCAGCCATCGGTTAAGGAATTTTTTTGAAGAAGAGAAGAGGATTGTTTTGAAAGGTTGCCCGAAAGGGACCGGCGACCACATATCTATCTTCTTCTTTTTTGATTAATTATTTTTATTTTATTTTCTTTTATCATTAAGTTCTCTACAATAACTTTGCAGCTTCCAAACACGACTACCTCAATCGTAACAGCCTGTGACTTCACCAAGGAAACTTTCAAGAAAGCTCCGCGTTAGGAAACGTTTTCTCTGAAATGTTCTTCTTTTTAGCAATTACTCCCTCAGGTACTATCTCTCTCATAAGTATTTTATTTAACGCAAAATAGTTTCTCTTTTTGTATCCTTTTTCGAGATCTTCGATTAGTAATTATTTTTTTCAATTAAAAATAATTAGGCTTAGGGTTTCAGTATTTTTTAGGGATTCTTGTGTTTCATTTTAGAGATCTCAACAGGCCTTATTCAGGTCTTTCGTTTCCAACAAATCTGTTTTTTTTTTTCAGGTTCAAGGGCAATGAACTGGGTTCAACGTAAGATCTACCTCTATAATGTCACTTTCGGTCTTTTCATGTTGGATTGGTGGGAGCGTTACCTTTTCAGTATCCTCATCAGATAGATCCTTTTTGTTTCATCTTTCTGTCTTAATTCATTTTGAATATTGAACTCGAGTTTGTGAGCTCCTTAACACTGACAGATATTCTGGTGATCGTGCTGATGTGGTTCGTTTTCTACAATGGATCGCGATTTGTCACCGACTTTTGCAAGAGGTATGTAGCATCAATACTCTTGCAATCTTTGAATTTGAATTGATAGAAATTGCATCTTTTGAACTTGGAGTTCTTTCAGATTGTTCTGTTTCAAAACTAGATCAATCCCTACATATTTAAATTGATTTTTTTCAAAGATTCAATTAAAACAAATTTGAGTCCAGCTGATTTAATATCATATTATTGGCAATCACTAGTTTGTAGCCCCCATGGTTGAATGTAAAACAAGAAAAATTTCAGTGTCTTGAATAGCATGCATATATGAATATAACAAAATAATAATAATAGTGAAAAATCATTGATTTCTCTAGCATTTCACTTGACACACAAGGTTCATCATATTCCCCTTCCTATAAATATATATTCTAACCAATTACCGAGAGAAATTTCATTTTAAAGGTTCCTATGCAATAATAACAAATTAAGAAATTTTATTTTTCATCATTTCTTAATGTTTATTACCTTTTCCTTGCTCTATCTCCCAATTCTTTTACTAAAAAACACTCTAAATCTAAGAGATTTTGTTGTTTATATCCTTTAGCATCGCTAACTCTCTTCTCTTTATTGTTTTTCTCTAGGATTTTCAAGAAAAAATGAAGTTTTTCCACTTTCCCCCTCTTTCATGGTCAATCATAACAAAACATTTATACAACCATAATTTTTCAAATTCTCATTTTGTTTCTTAAATGGTATTTAGGTGTTAATTCTCCTGTCTATATATTTATTTTTAACCACGACATCAAATTTTAAGAATTTATACCCCAACACCCTTCTTTGCTCACAATCCATCTCTATTAAAATTTTATTCACCTCTTGAACTCTTTTATTTTTTTAGAATTTTCTGTGCTTTTACTTCCATTCCCATATTGTAAATATCAAATCCTAATTTTTATATTTACTTGACAAAATCTCTTTTTTTTATATATGTTATTTTTTCATTTATATTTATATTAATACCTATTTTACTTTTATTTTGTTTAGAGAGCACATGTTAAACGAAATTGTTGTTTGGTTATGCATTTAATTTTTATTTTTTGATTCATCTATTTTTTTATCTCTTGTATTGATGAAATTTATTTTTTAAAATATTTTACTTTTATTTTAAGATAATATTTATAAGATATACTTTTTAGTTATCATATGTGTTTTTATTTATGTATTAGCACACATAATTCCCAATTTAATTAATTGCATGTATATATAAACATCTTGATTTTCACTTAATCGTTTTTTTAACTACGGAAAATATAAAAAAACTTTGTATAAAGTTTTTCAGTGAAATAAAATCTAATCCGAGGCTAAATGCGGTTAAGCGTGTAATTAGTCAGATATGAAGGGTTGGATCCATTGAGCAAACTGTAAATCTAACCTATGCCACTACCTGTATGGGCTGGGCTGGGACAATACGAGAATCAAGTGGAAAAATATCATTCTGTTTTAGCCAGAAACAATATCATTAATTGAGGGCTGAAAGGGGCTTCTTATAAGGATCAAAGAGTGTGTCGTGGGCTTTATAAAGAATGGGATTCACAGCCCATGCTCCATGCCAATGGATCTAGTAAGTGGGTTTGTCTCTTTGTATACACGCCCCTTCCTTCGTTCCTTCGTCAAATCAATCCGTTTTATCGATTTTATTTTATTCGAGAAAATAAAAAATAAAAGTTCTGGATCTCGATTGAGTGCGTGTGTGTGAGAGAGAGGATCTTCTATTAATCACGACGAACCAGAGGATCTTTTTTTAGTAATAACAGGTAGAAAGAAGTGATTTTCATTACTACATACATACATGCATATCTTTTGCTATGGTGTGTTAATTCATTTCATGTTTACTACTATTATTGTTTTGACTTGTATTGTTTTCATATCAAATTGATTACAAATTTGCTGATTGTTTCTGTTGGATGGATTATTGTTGTTATTATTATTATTTTGCAAAGGTTAATATGCTTTAATGATTTTGCTGTTAAACGAAGAAGAAAGGATTTGTCGACAATGAGAAGTGCTGCGATATGGTGGTTATTGGTGGTTGCTGCTGCATCTCGCCTTTCATTCTTGCACGCTTCTTCTCCACCATCGACTACTGTCCCAGCTTTTCTCTGGTCTCCTCACCATCCTCATCATCAGTATGTATCTACTTTTTCCTTACCTTTACCTTTTGCATTTCATTTTCCAATTTAAACCAATTACCTGCTTTGCTTGAAATTCTTGCCATGATAAATTGGCACCGTCTCATCATCAATATCAGTATACTATCTTATTTTACATAACAAAACTGACCCAAATTATAAAACACCATTTTGATATCTCATTAGCTCTTTAAGTTAGGCATATGCTTCCCTTTTCAGTTTTTATATTTTTCCATGGTAATCTGCTGGATAGTACAATCAATTTTATTGAAATTCATGCAGCAGTAAAAAAATTTCCCGAAAAAAAAATGTGAAGATTAATTCATCCCATAAACCTCAATGAAACGCTAATACAACTGCTTCCGCATATGGGATATGCATCTTCTATTATATTTATCTGTTTGTTTGATGTGCCGCCTATTGGAATCAACTATGGGATATGTATTTAGTTGTATTATGCTAATACAACTAAATACTACACCTTTGCTGCATATTCTTCTGTCAGTGAAATCTTTAAATATGTTAGATTCTGATCACGGGTTTTTCAACAGCAGAATGACTGAAGTAGTGAATTATCAGACCATTTCTTCAAAAGATCTTGCCAGGTCGGTTCTGTCTGAAGGAGGCTGGTCAAACTTACTGGTACTAAGCTCTCCTTTATGCTGATAGATTGTTGCAAAATAATTTTGCAATATAAATTCAAACACATTTTCTTCAAAAGAATCATAAAGATGTGAAATTCCTTATTCATTTTTTGTTTGATTTTTGTCCCTTGTAGTGCTCAGAAAAGAAAGTTCAGCAGTCCATGGATCTGGCGCTTGTCTTTGTTGGTAGGGGGGTAAGAACTTTTGGGGCTTGTCATAGGTCAAGTGTGTTGATACTGCATGAGTTCAATAACAATTTTTATTTCCATAGGCCTGATCTAGTGAACATGCTGCAGGGGCTATTTTCTTATGTTGTTCATATGGTAATTTTATTGCAGTATTATGCAACCACACTAGGTTCTGGTTGCATGTTATCGGGTCTATGTTTAAACTTTGCGCTTTGCTTGTTTGATATCTCATTGGCAATGCAATATGTTGTGACTTTTTTGCTATTTTTAAAGGCCCAAGACCTTAATTGCACACCTTTTGTTTTGTACAGCTGCTTTCCACTGATGTTTCTACAAACAAAAACACAGATTCAGCTCTTGTGAACTTGCTCAAGGTAACCAAAGCTTCTCTAACTATTTTGTAATGGTTTCTTAATTGAAATCAACAGACCCTGATTTGCAGAAACTGCAGTAGCCCTGCCTGTTTGTGTTCTGATAGTCAGCATTCCTACTCTGAACAGGTTTCTTATACCAAGTCCAATTTTTCCATGGCATTTCCTTATGTTGCTGCTTCAGAGGAGGCAATGGAGAATTCATTGGTTTCTGGGTTTGCAGAAGCTTGTGGGCAGGATTTAGGAACCAGTAATGTTGCTTTTTCAGAGTCATGTTCTGTGGAGGGTGAAAACTTTCAAAAGCTTGCAAACCTGCATGCCATCAATGTAAATGAAATTAAAATATTTGATGCAGAGGACGAGGACAGGGACAAAAACCAACAAGATCACACAAGGTAATTGCAGGAAATGCTCACCAGACCAATCACACAAGTTACAAGACCCCAACACTATTACGCAATGAGATAGCAGCATTTGTAGAAGCAAATCCAAAATACCAAGATGTAAAGCTCTCTGCCTTCACTATTTACTTCAGATCAACTGACAAAGTTCCACTTCAAGCTGAATCCTTTAATGCCTGCTATTTCCAATAGAGGGAATCTTTCTCACAACATCTTCAGGGATGATGTCTTCCATTACCTTTGGGGAAGTAAAACTGAAGGCAGAGCCATCCCTGAAGATGTTGTGAGAAAGATTCCCTCTATTGGAAATAGCAATAAAAAGAAGGCATTAAAGGATTCAGCTTGAAGTGGAACTTTGTCAGTTGATCTGAAGTAAATAGTGAAGGCAGAGAGCTTTATATCTTGGTATTTTGGATTTGCTTCTATAAATGCTGCTATCTCATTGCGTGTTCTCAGCTTCTATCCTGTGGAGTGATATAGTAAGCATCCATTCTGGAGAAATCACGTCTAAGCTCCAGGCTCCTTTTAAAACCTTCTAGGGGTCTTGAGAATGCCCCCTAAGTTTTAGTGGCATTGTACTCAATGTCAGCAGGATCATCACAGGATATGCCAAGTTTTCTGTCACAAACATATGGACTCTCTTTCATTTTACTTCTTATCTCCTCATACTCTTCTTCAGTCGAAATCACCCTCCATTTTGAGCATTTGTCGTATTGTACAATATATATATCAATTGATCGCGGTGCAACTCGTGGATTCTGTCATCACGCTTAAAAAGTAATTAACATCTCTTTCCTATTTATTTTCCTCAAATGCCAAAAGAAAAGAAGTAAATAAATTTGCAGCTATTTAAGCAGGTTAGGTTCATGCTAAAAAAAATAGATTCTGAAATTTTGAATTACAAGGATCAAAGGGGAACTTGAATAATGAATCTACATGATGGAGATGGTTTTAGGCAAGCACGCATATCTTTCTTTCTATAGTGCATCCTAAAAACATGGATTGCCACTAAGAAAGGCAATCATCAGCCTTGGAAAAGAAATGGGTAATTCAATGTGCTGCTAAAATCAATAAGAAAAAACAATGGAAAAGAAAAAATGCATCTTTTTTCTATAATCTATTGTATCTGTTTGACACTCAGAGGTCACGTTATCCCTTGTATAGAGATACAAAATCAACGGCACGAGCAGTAAGAATAATCATGTTAAATTTGCACACATATTATTCATCACAGACGCTGAACCGAACCGAACAACCATTGAAAGTTGAGGACCTTAAGGCATCAAACGACTAGACTAATGTAGAACCACCAGTAAAGTCCCATATCATCAATTTGAACTAGTATCCCCACCCGATAGCAAATACTACTGATTAATCCGCATATAATAGTAATTCTTCTTGACTTTTTTTTGGTTACGAAGATTAAATATCTTTACAAAGCAAATCAAAGTAAAAATAAAGACAATCTCATTTCAGTGTTGCATGTACAGACATAAAGAGAAATAACAACATCTCGCACTTGCTTGCTGATAAAATCCCTACCCTTAGCTTTTCCTCAAAAATAAATAAACAAATCTCAGCAACTAAACTCTTGCGGGAGGTTTTGGGGGTTGCGGTACTATGCTCTTTCAATGTTATGGCTCTCTCCGTCTCTCTCCTTCTCTCTTCTCTTCTACACTCTTGAAATACTTTTCGACTCTTCAACTTCTTTCGGGACTATCGCCTTCTTCGGAGTTCGGACAAAACACCCCGTTTATATTTAAGTAAAACACAAAATCTGTTTGGGCTTTCTTAAACTTACCCACCCTCCTTCCCTCCCAAAGTCACATACTGTCGTATCTCTTTACCACGCACACGCTCCTTGCTAACTAGAGTTAAGTATAGCTTGGTCCTTCTAATTTATTGAAATTAATTGATTAGACCATTGTTTCTTGAACGACATTGATTACCCCCTTCTTCATTTCGGTTAGAAGGCTAGCAGTATACTTCTATATATTTATCAAAATCCACAATTTTCTTTAAAATATATTTTTCCATTGTACAATGCGGTATGTTTGAAGTGAATCTATAATAGAATGAAGAATTTATCTCTAATGAATAAATTAAATTGATTATTTAAGTTATATTCATACATGAATGTTGAATGACATCTATATTCATTAAATTTCAATATGCTTTAGAGTTTTTTCTTGATTTGAATGCTAGTAATTTTGATAACATGTAATGATGTGAACATCGTGATCACGTGGTCATGCAACCCACAATCAAGATTGAAATCTGATCCTAAAAAGCCGAAATAGATCTGATAGGAGTGTGATGCAATGAAAACTTGTCCCAAGACACCACCACTCTTGGAATGAGTAAAATAATGTCACGAAACCAGCTATTTTTCGATAAGTTAGATTCAGTTCGTTTAAGAACTGAAGAATGCAAGAATTATTCTTAACCAGTTAATGCTTTTATATGTAACGTTTCAAACAATTTGAGAATAAGAACTATGGATTTATGGATTTTCGAGGAATCCAAAACCTCCACTGAATTTTTATTGATAAATTTCTGATACAATTATTCTTGAATGCAGACTTATTATAGATGGAAACTAACTAATTTACCGGGTTTCAAGGACCCCCAGTAGACACGACTAATTAACTCACTTATCTTCAGCTAACTACCCTTAACTTGAATTATTCAATAAAATAATGACACATAACCCACTTATTCTAATGACCCGAAATAACCCACACACCCGGCCAAATGGACCGGTTTTAATAACTCAATGATATAGCACCCGTTTGGCAACGTGGTGCGTTCCACGTTTGCCAAACGGGACACCATTTTAATGTTTGGTTTCACCCGAACACGGATAAAAAACATGGGACCCACGTCAATTATTATGCCCGAACACGTTTGTTGTGAAGAAGGTTTTAGGTGCTTTTTATCCGCCGATTCCTCCACGCTTATAACCACGATTCAAACTGATTTTGCATCACTGTGTACATTTTGCATGTATACCCCGCGTGTGATGAAGAAGAGAAGAAAAATGAAAATGATCAGTGCCTCACCATGTCTGCTAGAAAAATGAAAAATGAAGGAAAAATTGTAATCTTCTCCTCTCTCTCTCTCACTCTCTCTCTCTCGCATGCGCATACAGACCATGGAAGCCAAGAGCTTCCAACGCTTTCTCCGGCCACCATTTATGATGAAACCACCACAGGAAGAACCACCTCGACCTCCTCTACCCGTAGGTATCCTCCTTTTAAACTCTCGTGGTGGTTGGAGAACAGTACCGCCACCTTCCAAGGTCATGTTTCCCGGCCACCACGAGCCACCATTTCGGGGACGCCACCACCACAGGGAAGAACCACCTTGGCCTCCTCTACCCGTAGGTATCCTCCGTTGAAGCTCTCGTCGTGTTCGGTCGGAAGGCACTATTCACGTGAATTATATGCGCTGCACTGTCGCGAAGAAGACGCACAGTGCAGCGCACCGTTTTAGCACCTTCGGAGAAAGAAGCAGCTGGACTTGGGCTGGGATGCACTCGGCCCAGCCCAAGTCCAGCAAAGTTGGGCTTAGGCCCA
Source organism: Salix udensis (assembly GCA_029204005.1). Lineage (NCBI taxonomy): Eukaryota > Viridiplantae > Streptophyta > Magnoliopsida > Malpighiales > Salicaceae > Salix > Salix udensis. Next base: position 2,433,947 of record CM055020.1, read on the forward strand.
ATTTGGTTGGGCTATCCTCGGCCCACCAAAAAATTTAAAATATATATTTTTTAAAAAAAAATGTGTAGATACAGATCAGTCTTAATGGAAGGAAAATATATGTTCGTGATGAAATTGCAAATAGTTTGATGGGAGAATAAAAAATAATATTTGTTTTTTCATGAATTATTAATTACATAATATTATTATCATTATTAAATTTACAATATTTAAAAAATATATATATATATATATATATACCCTTTTAAGTAATTTCACAAGTTAAAAGTAGTTTGTAAAGTTTGGAAACCAAACACCAAAACTGTTTTTTCTTCAACCTTCAACTCAACCACAGTTTTAACCAAACACTTAACTGCTTTTTTTGAATCACAGTAAAAAACGCTTTTTTTGAAACTCTATTTTTTCAACTACAACCACAACCACAACCGCAATACCAAACAGGACCCATAGTAGATCTGACTGGGATTGGGCATCAGTCACTCTTAGATGTCCCAAAAAGGTCTCGTCAAAGGCCTACCTTTTGGTATTAAAAGACGAGTTAGCAGGATTCGCAGGCGAGACACAGATATTGAATTAAGAAAGAGAGGTTATGAAGTAAACATAAACAGGAAAGACCAGATCAACCAGCCAGCAAGCGCAACTAGTCTTTTTCTTTTCGAGAGGGATTACTTGCTAACGGTTTTCTCCCGAATTGCACTAGTATCAGGAACATGCCCCGAAATGGTTGTTTTCGCAAGTTAATAACACTAGCTTTTAAGCCAAAGAAACTCACATAACCCATTTTATTCAACTAAACCTAATGACTAACTAATTCCCTTCATTCCCAACCAAACTGACTCTCTTCTTAACTTGACTGACTCTGACCTGACTTGACCCTCTCTCAGCTTGCAGGCGGCTGAAGTGACCCTGGCTGCCAGACGTGACTCTGCAATGAAGACAGTAAGAAGAAAAAAAGTAAACCATTACCAACTGATAATTGTTTCTTGTGTGAATCATCTACTCCCAGATAAGGATAGATACAGAAACCGAGAGTGCGGTAACTTTTTTAACGTAAGATTTTGCCTCCATGGCTAACAAGTCCATGAACCTGGTTGACCAATCAGAAACTTGCATGCTTACCATATTAAGGCTCGAAATGCATGTGCCTATTTACGGAGGATTTTTGAAAAGATATATATAATGGCAAAGACTATTTAGTAAAATTGCGGTTCCAAACTTATTTTTGGTCTGGATAGAGTCACCGGTCCAACCTGCATTTCCAAGCAAAAAATTATTTATTGTTGCTATGTGTGCACGTGCATCATAGGTAATATATATTAAAGTGATCATTTATAAAAATGATTTCAATTTAGTACATAGCACTGTGTGTGTGTATATATATATATATATATATATATATATATATATATATATATATATATATATATATATATTACTAAATAAAAACAAGATGATTTCATTTTTTTTTCTCTCGTACAAACGATTCCAATATACACCAAAGAAGAAATTAGGCAAAATCATATACTTTATTTTTCAAAACATTTCGAAGGGCCTAATTTATAATTGTCCAGGGGATTAATTCAATAACTTAATATTATATATCCAGAATAAAAACAAATTGGCGTGTATATCACCAGCAAATATTTTTTCAAGAGAATATTTTTCTAATCATGAATTCAAAGTCTGATTCGTAATTAACTATATATTTTTTAAATATTAAAATAATAGTTTTTTTAAAAGTCACAGCGCTGGCAAATTACAAGTATTTGGTAAAATTATCTGATCATGCCAGAAAAAAAAGTTAGCGGTTGTTATTCTTTTATTTTAGGAGGGATGACATAATTTTTTTTTGATTCGTCTATTTTTTTTAATTGAGCTTTATATTTTCTTATATTGTACTTATATACACACCAATAGACAAAAATTAAAAGTTTAGCTCCAGGTATTTTATAAGAGTGAAATGCTTGCTAATTTTATCTGTAAAATTTCGAGATTTTTAATTATTTTCTTTACTTCAAATTAAAAATTAGTTTGGTATTTTCGGATTGTTTAATACATTTTTAAACATTTCAGATTGTCTTCGGATCACGGCATACTTCTACTTGGATTATACTATAAAGAAAAAAACAACGGTGACGTTCCTAAACGGCTTTCATCATACAAGATGACAGCGCATATGGAGCCATGTCAAAGATTTGATTTACACAATCCCTATATGACAATATTTATCTGATCAAGAATAATTGGTGTACGGTCGATGTGATAAATAAATATCAGCAGGCGAGTCATGATATCATTCATGGACCCATCATCTTAACTCATGTAGGATTTATAGATCAGAGCCCTCACCTTCCTCAGGATATCTTTGAAGGAAGAGCAACAGAATCTTGGCGATGGAGGCTGTGATCTCGGGGAGGAGGGATATTTAGAGGGTGATCTTAACCAGTTAATGCTTTTATATATATATATATATAATTTTTTTTTGGTTATGGAATGACAAGAACTTTATATGGTATGTTCTTCAATGACCCTTTCTGTTTCTACAGAGAACTTGGGGTAAACAATGGTAAATTCGCTTGTTTCACAGTGTGATGGCAGGGATTTGAAATCTTTTACCCTCACTTACTTTGTTGGCATGCCAACTTACTAATTTATAGATTTTTGTGAAAATTTGATTAATTTTATTTCTCGTGCAAATATAATTTTTTTTAATTAAATTGGTTGATTATTTAAGGATTATCCAGTAAAACAATATCGAAGGCTTCGAAGAAAAAAATAAAAAAACTAACATAAATATTCCAACAAGTTTTCTTCATTAAGAATTATACAGTGTGTTCAAAGTTGTATTCCTCTCTCTTACATATTAATAGAATCTATAATTATAACTTTACAGAAATTAATTGTATTAATACAAACTCGTGTATGAAGGCCACTTATCTAAAATTTCATCTGAAAGATGCTAGTCTTTGACACAATAGATTGATAACTGTGTCTAGCCTTGCATATTTATTGAGCAACTAAATAAACATTCCTCATCTGTGAAGTAATTGATAACTGATTGCACAAATTCATCCAAAAGCACCAGTAAACCTTCAAGCTGGTGATCTGAGGAAAGGAAAACAGCAACTTCAACTAGTTCCTCAGCTTCTGAAGCCGAAAATACAGGCCTTTTGCTCCTGAAAAGAAATAAACCTCATTCACCATAAAATAAAAATAAAAAAAAACACATTTCAAACTAGTAGTAGCATTTGCAGCTTTATTTTACATGAAAACAAGAAAATATCCAATTTATGACAACATATATTCCACTAATGTGTTATCAAATTCATCTCATACCTGACACGACAACAGGCAGCTGCAAATTCGATCCAAGCTCTAATATTTTTAGGTGGCCCTCTAACCCCTGAATCTGAAAGGTAAACATAGAGGGTGTTTGAGAGAGTTGTTGTTGTAGTTTTTTAAAGTGCTTTTCGTGCTGAAATACATCGAAATGATTATTTTTATTTTTTAAAAATTATTTTTGACATCGGCACATCAAAATGATTTAAAAACATCAAAACATATTCATTTAAAATAATAATAAAAAAAAAACTTTTGAATTCTGGAAAACCGGCGGTACAACCGAGGTGCCAAACGGGGTCATAATATATTTATTGTAAGAACCACATCCTAAAGGTGGTCCACATCTGCAGAGCACATATGATTCCTTCTGATAAATTGCAGGTGGTCATTATATTGTACTTCAGCATGTGACAGTTTATGACCAGCGCCTCACCACTTTCAGCATACCCTAGATGTTGCACCCGAAGTTGCTCGATAAAGGAGGAGAACCCATCTGCGTAACTTGAAGGAATGACTCTAAATTCCATTATTACGTTTCGTGACCGAGCAAAGTTGACCAACTTTGAGCCCAACTCTTCATGAGAAAAGAAAGATCGAGCAAAGGTGGCACCAGCGACAGTGAGCTTTATCAATGTGAGTTCACAACAGACAAGCTACTCCTTAGTGACATTATAGATCAGTACTTAGTACTTATAGATATAGAAATTACTGGGTGCAGTTCCATATAAAGCTTTTAAAAAGCCAGGTTACCCGGTACTAGAAAATCTAAAATAGAAGCTAAATTGTTGCAGCCAACAAGCACCAGAGCTAGAGAATTGAACATATAATTGATTCCCAAGCAAGCAAAGAGAGAGAATGCATTGCCTGGAAATGATTTTTTTACCATAATAATAGATTTTAGAGATAGACAGGTAGCAACCTCATTGGACTTGGATATCCATTCGTTGAGTTGCAATAATAGATGAGTGAATTACAAGAGACAAGTTGTAGACAAGTTGAACAAGGCAAAAACTCAAATGTATTATTAGATGTTCCCTTTTTCTATTAGATTAAAATATTTAATGAAGATCGTTAGCTTAAAAGGTCAGAGGCTATAAGAGAAGAACATTCAAGCAGATAAAACAATCCGACCTCATTAGAACAAATCCCTGCAAAACTCTCATTTAATCACCATCATCTGATTTAACAAAATAAACACACATAATTATCCAAGTGATGCAGCCCATAACCCCTGTGATGATCTCAATAAATGAAAGACTAAAAAAACCATAATAACTTTAAGAAAATTTAAATCATAAAAAGAAATCAAGAGATTAAAAAAAACATTAAAAGTATAAGGCCCGAAAGGAAAATTAAATATTAAGGGATTAAAATCCAAAATTAAAAGTATAAGGACCGAAATAAAAATTAAATTTATTATCAATTTCAATCAAAGGACAAAATTGCAAAAATTGAAACTGCTGTACCGAATTTATTGAGTTATTTAAACCCAATCCAGAAATTAAAAAGAGGATCGAAGTGAAAATTGCACATTCAATTAATTTCAATCGAAGGACCCAACCAAACTAAATCAAAACTTATAGAACAAAAATAAGGACCATAAAAAAAAATTTAAAAGTACAGGGACCGAAAGTGAAAAAGCATTAAAATCGGGGGACTCTCCTGCACTTTGACGTGCAGGAGAGAGAGAAACAGCTGCAGTGGCTTTATCCGGCCATCGCCGCGTCCACGATCGTCGTAGGACAAAACGCACCGCACCGAGAGGAAGACCAAGCGGCGGCGCATCTACTGAGCCGCCGGTAGCTCATATACGTCGACCCCAGCACCCCGCACGCGCCGCTCAAAGAGGGCGTGAGGCGAAAGAATGTCAGCCGCATGGGTTGCACGCGCTGACAGTGAAAAGAAAAAAATAAAAAAAGCATGGTCAATTACCGGTGTAGCCCTGTGCGTAAGTCAGCTATTTTGTCTTATTAGGTCCCATATTTGTAATTAGCCATTTCCGGAAAAATATAAAATAATGAAAAGGTAGGCGGACCGAACCGGACCGGACCGATCCGATCCGAAATCGTGCAATTACCGCGGAGGGTCCGGTCCGGTCTGAAATCGTGCAATTACCGCGGAGCCCCTCCACCCTATAAACGGTTTTTTGTCTTTTTCAAGGGCTAAAAATGCTATTTCACTATGCAAAAAAATATAAAAAAATAGAAAAATCGGGAAACAGGATGATGGTTTTGGATCACAATAAAACAATTTTTAACTCATATTGAAAAATATTTTTGATGCTATAAAAAATATATTGCTAACGGATATGCTATTTTTTCGAGAAGCATTGCTTGACTCCAGGAGGCATAATTGTCTTCTGTGAGAGGCGTGGAGACCAAGATCATACCTGGATGGTCTGAGGGATGGAGGTACAAGTGGTGAGTGGAATTGTCATACTTCTCTTCCTTGTTCTTCTCTTCCTTGTCAGCCATGAGATCTCCATCAAATTCAAGAAATATAGGTAAAATCGAAGTCCCACTTCAGCGTGTAGTAATCACGCTGAGAGAGAAGTTCGAAATGAACAAGAAAATATGAGGCTCTGTTTTGGGATGCTCACAACAGAGAACAAAAACAGCAAATGAATTCCTTAAATACAATTCCCATGCTCTGATACCATGATAAAATCAGAGGGGAGAAATGGAGGAAGAAGAGGGAGAGTATGAAGAGATGAATCTTCCTTTTATATTTGATGATCTTTACAAGCTTACAACGGTCCTATTTATACAGGTGCTTGAGGAACAAAGAAATAAATGCAAAATCAATCAGTATCAAACTATAAGCTCCTATACATATATCAAAGATATTATGACTTTTTCATTTTGGGAAGAACTACGTAATATCTGCCATATATTTTTCCCTTGATGTTTGCACGTGAATTATGGCTCTCCTCAACATGTGCCACAGTACTTCAATGAATACCATTTGATTTCTGGTCGTGGCCCTGTCCACATGGTGCCACCTGGGTGCGTGTGATTGGTTTGCTTTCTATCTTATAGCTAGCTTGGTCGTTCTCCAATAAGCTCATGATTTTCTGATGAAGTTGTTCTGATTTCTCTTCAGTTCAACGATATAGTGCAAGTGATCTTCTCGTCTCCATCTCTAGAAACATCTGCTAAAGCATCACAGAACCATGAGAATCAATATAGTTAAGAGGCTCCTAATAACTCACAGGCTCAACAGCCCTGGTCATTGCATCACCAGGCTTAAATTAGGTAATAAAACGGGTCAAATCTGGGCAGCTCACAGAAGTACACAGTGCTACACTTTCTATTAAGACCCAAGAGAGCCTCGCAGCTTCTATAATTATTATAGAAAATTGGTTCATGTCAGTTTCACAGACTTCAGTTTCAAGTCAAACATGGTTTCACCAGAACAGCCCAAGTTAAAAGTACCAATTGTTCTACTTTCTCATAATATAAGCCAAAATAGTTTTTCCTCGTGCCAACCATAAACCCATAATTATGTTTTGATAACCCTAGCCACTATCCAGAATCTCCAGCAACCTAGCAAACACGAAAAGGTCACCTATCCTACTCTCTAAAATATACACCCTAAATCCCTTCCACCATCCAGAGACTCAAAACCATGAAACATTCATTTTAACATGACCACTAGACTTAAGCTAATTCCTAGATAACATTTTGCTCTCTAGCTCTGTCCTACATCACATGGTAGTCTAATTTCCAGAAAGCAAAAATCAACCCAAAAAAAAAATTTCAAGAAGAAAACTTCAAAGCAACACAAACAACTCTATTTTAAGAATATATACATGACCACTCACCTAAAAATAGAAATGCTCGGAATCAAAACCATTCAGTAGTTGTGGTCTTAGTTTGCGGCATAGCAAAAGAAATCCAACACCAAATTAAACAACCCAATTACAGTTAGCACAAAAATTAGCAACAAAAAAGGGACTCAAAATACCCTTTATCAGTAAAATGCATGTAAGAATCAACTTTAGAAGAAAGAGTGGGACTCTTATACTGAGGGTTCTTGTTCCTTTCTCTCAAAATCTCATCAATCTCCTTATAGTACGACATTTTAGCAGACCCACTTCCCCTATCTTGATGCTTAGCCTTCTTGAACTCTTTCAACAAGTTCCTCCACTTGTCGGTGCACATAGTCGGCGACCGATCGAATCCTTTCTCCCTCATTTTAGCCGAGATTTTCTCCCACAGATGCTTGTTTGACTTGGAAGTATTGAAGAGACCTGCATGCCATCAATGTAAATGAAATGAAAATATTTGATGCTTAGTTATGGAATTTTGGTGGTGTATGATAGACCTCTTACTTTCTTGACCATTACTAACATGCAGGACTATCTGGCTTCGAGGATGGAGAAGAGGCCTAGTGGCCATACTGACCTGGTTGTATTCTGTTATGAAGGCTCCAATTCAATGAAAGGACTTGACCAACCACAAAGTGAAAGTGTGTTGAGTTAAAAACTGTTTGTTCAAAGTTATGTCTTTGCCAGGGAAATGCTCAAACATATATATATTAACTGGATATATGCAGGTGAAATTTTCTCTGAGCTCATCAGCTCTGTGGAGATGTTGGGGGCAAAATATTCTGCTCTCTATGTTTCAGATCCCTTCCGATCAATCCAGCTTCCTTATCATCAAGAACTAGAAAGGTTTCTTGCTGAAAGTGTTGCAGGAAATGCTTCAATGAATTCCACACACTGCGATGAAGTTTGCCAAATCAAATCATCCCTTCTGGAAGGAGTTTTAGTTGTGAGTTTCCGTGTTAGCCTTTCATATGTATGCTTTATTCATGATAGTGCTTTTCTCTCTCTCCATCTCTTAGTTGAATATAGAGACAGTTTGGTATATCATATTGGCTGTGGTCATTGGTGATGACCTGATTTTGAATGGTAAACTTCTAGTAGTCATCAGGAGAGTTTTGATTTTCTCCATCGCATGTCTTTGAAGATTTTTCTTTTTTTAATTGAATTATTGAGCAAAAACCCACAGGCACATGGTTCTCAAGTATTACTAAGGTGATTACAAGAGCAATACCATCCTGGACTAGAAGAAATAATGGAGAAACAAAATAAAGTCTAACGAGTGGATTGGCCAATATAACTTAATTCTATGTCATCTTGTCATCCCACTATAATACACCTGAAAGAAAAGCCTCAAAGGAGAATTCTTCTATTATTCCCCAAACATAACCAGCTAAACTGTTCTATGACCATTTCTAAATTTATTACCTGTTGTGGCTCTATTAGTGGCAATAAAAGTAGAGTTTGGAAGCTAAATTAAATATTAGTTATCAACAATCCCTGGTATCAAAAATTAGGCCCAAGACTAAGTGCTGGATTTAAAAGTCAAAAATCTCCTTTGAAATCTAAGAAGATATTTGAGTGGCCTAATTCTTCCCTCTCTAGTCAGTCTCCAGTGAGTTCATGGTATATAAAGCTACCCTTGCAGTTTTAGCTTCTTCTATGAATTCATAGATTCTTGATTCTCCGAAGCTTAATGTGAAGTTGATTCAGCATTATTGTAGAATTACTTTAGCTTAAAGGGGAGGTTTTTTCTCTTCCCTTTTTACTCTGTGCTGTTTTTTTCGTGAGTATGCAAGCAGCAGTCCAAATAACTTTTTATAAACTTGGCGGCTCCTAATCTTATGCATGAACTTGTTCTGTTTATCTATGCTACTATGGTTCATTATACTCATTTTCTTGCTATCCTTTTCTCCGTAGTCCATTATATCACCATGTTTATGAAGTAGTCCTGATATTGTGGTTGCTTGTGATGCGCCAGGGGATTGTTTTGCTTATCATTTTGATATCAGGCCTTTGCTGTATGATGGGCATTGACACTCCAACAAGATTCGAGGCTCCCCAAGACTCTTAATCGGGGGAGATGATGCCTTTGTTTTGCACCACCAAGTACTTTTGTCTTGGGCATTTGTGAAAGAGATTCGTATGGTGGTTGTATAGTTTTCACCGAACGGAGATGGTATTTTTTAAACAAGTGTCATCTTATGATGGTAATAATGTTTTTATTAACACACTGCATTATGTACTCTGAGTAGGTTTTATTTAAACAAGTGGTCTGTATTTTCATTGAAAATCTAGCTGCTGCTGCAATGATATGAACTTGGTAGCGGAAATGACCTGAAAATGTTTGCTTATATATAAAGCTCTGTTTATGATCACTATTGACCCCAGAATGATGTCTCGTCTTAATGAATGATTCTGTCTTGTCTTCTTCGTGTTCCAAAATGGGTATTTTTTTCCTTTTATTGTTTGGATTCTATCTGCATAAAAATATTCCTAGCTTCCAGGAATTGCTGATGAAGGAACCGTGGCCTTGGTGCTTGTATTAATTGGGCGATTCATTATTGTTGTTGCTTAATCTCGTACTGTGTTCTTGGGAAAGCACACAAAAACAGGATGGATGATTGTTCTTCAGACATTAGTTTGTTCAATAACAGGATGGATGATTGCCAATAATTATTGGAACCAGCAATCCTGCTTCCTAGCTGTTCCTCCTATCCGGCCTGTGGCTTTTGTTTTAATTTTGTAGTTGACTGTGGTTGTGAGGGGGAGGGTATGTTTTAAAAATATTATTGAAATTTTTTTAAAAAAGTTATTTTTATTTTTATTTTTTGTTTTAATTTAAGTTTTTTAATGCTTTTAAATCATTTGATATATTAATATCAAAAATAATTTTTAAAAATATAAAATATATATTTTTAAATAAAAATTATTCTCAAAAACAATTTTAATTTCACTATCAAACAAGCCATTTAATCACCAAGCAAGCATAGAGATAGGACAATAACAATTTTAAAAAGTGTTTTTTTTAAATGAATTTTATTTTACTTTAAAGAACATTTTTAAGTATTTTTACCTTAGATATAGTGATATGAAAATTATTTTTAAAAAATTAAAAATAAATATTTTAATTTGTTTTTAAATACCTTAAATATCAATTTTTACCTTAGAAAACACAATAACACAACGATACGGGCTTAAGTTAGAAGAAAGCCCTAGTTTGTAGTCGTAGATGACAGAGTGACAAGCGGAGAGATAGGACATCTTCTTCCTCTGTAGGTTTTGGTCGGCCTATCAGTCACCCATTTGCAGGTATGCTCTTCAAAACCTCCTCCATTTATACTACCAGTACTAAGCACTTGTTGCATAAAAAATCTCTCATAAATCCGGCGTTCAACCTCCTCGCCAAACCCATTTCAAGCCTCAAAGTTGTGTGGCGCAAGGACCCTCAACTAGACCATGCCATTGAGCAAGATAAACCATACAAAATCTGCTCAAAAGTTGTCAAGGAGGTCCTTAACGAACCGGGTCAAGTAATCCCACTTCGTTATCTCGAAAAGAGGCGCGAGAGATTGCGCCTCAATGTTAAAATTTCTACTTTTCTTAAAAATAACCCGGGCCTCTTTGACGTTTACAACGATCGAATCAAACCCAAGAGAGAACCTGTCCGGTTTGTCCGTGTCAGCCATCGGTTAAGGAATTTTTTTGAAGAAGAGAAGAGGATTGTTTTGGAAAATGAGGGGTGGATTGTTTCGAAATTGTGTAAGTTGCTGATGATGGCTAAGGATAAGGTCCTTAGTGTGGATAAATTGGTACATGTGAAGAGAGAATTTGGTTTTCCTAATGACTTTTTGGTTAATTTGGTACCTCATTATCCAAACTATTTTAGGCTAATTGGCCCTCCTGAAGAGGGAAAGTCATTTCTTGAGTTGGTTGAATGGAATCCTGAGTTTGCGAAATCAATAATCGAGCAAAGAGCTGAAGACGAGTTTAGGTTGACGGGAATTCGTATGAGGCCTAATTTTTACTATAAGCTTCCTCCGGGGTTCTTCTTGAGGAAGGAGATGAGAGAGTGGGTCCGGGATTGGTTGGAACTTGATTACATATCACCATATGTTGATGTGTCACACTTGGATCAAGCTTCACAGGAAATGGAGAGGAGGACTGTTGGGGTTCTCCATGAGTTGCTATCGCTTTCGTTGTTCAAGAGGATTCCAGTGCCCATACTGGGGAAGTTTGGTGACGAGTACAGGTTCTCCAATGAGTTTTCAAGTGTGTTCACCAGGCATTCGGGAATATTTTACATGTCACTGAAAGGAGGGATTAAGACTGCGATGCTAAGGGAAGCATATAAGAACAGCGAGTTGATTCAAAGGGACCCCTTGCTTGAAATAAAGGACAAGTTTGTTCAGTTGTTGGAAGAGGGGTGGCAGGAGAGACAGGAGCAGTTGAAGTCACAAAGGGAAGAGGTTAAGAAGGACAGAGTGTTGATGGCAATGAGGGATGGGGAAACCGATGAACAAGAGAGCCGCAAGGGAATTGGAAGGGCAAGAGGTCAAGTAATAGCTGTGACAAGTTATGCTGATCTTGAATGAAATTAAGGCCAAGGAGCTGATGCATAATGATAAAGAACAATCTTCCCCAAGTTAGACGCAGGCGGCGTGTTTTTCAATATCTCATTAAGGTTCTGGACTTCCATGAATATATGGCAATTAAATGGTTGGGCTTGGTCATGATGTCCAGTGGTGATGGCTTGAGATTGCATAACCAATTAATTCTACCATTTGCGAGTTACAACATGATAAATTTCATGTGAGTTCCTAGATGTCTTTCTTCTTTGCAAGTACCGTGCAAGGAAGTTCAAAATGAAAATGATTTGAGGAGACAAGGAGACTTTGATTTTGTTTTAAAGCAAATAGTCGGGGATGGAGTGCCCTAAGAGGTAATAGTTTGATGAACTACACAGGCTTTGGATTTTCTAATCTCTTACTATTCAGCTTCCAAATATTCTGTCTATTGATAATTAACAAGTTTTTATTTACTGTTTATATGAATTTCAGATCATGCACAACACTAATATAAAATCACATGGTAAGTGCACGAATGCTTATATGTTTTAGAAAATCTGGATAAAGTTCCATTATGTTGCAGAAGTACCCCTTTGTCCACTTTATGAAAATGGCTAAGGCTTTACGTGTGTCACGGTTGTGCATAATAACAGTGTAATCAACTGAGTCTTTTGACTTCTAAGTTTCTGGGTTTACTCAAGTCCTGCTGTCAAAATGATTTTGCCCATGTAATATAGCTTGAAGGACTAAAAAATAAATATTATAGATTTATATATAATGATCTTAGACATTAGAAAGATTTTCTTAATAGCCTCAAGTTTTTCTATATTTGCGCTGCATCCAATTCGGGTTTTTGAAGTCCAAACTACTGTGCTTGCATAACTACTTGCATGCATGTTGCACCTTTCTTGTCTCATTATAAAATTGTTGTTTAGAGAATGCATGACAGGATTCAACTCCAATCATGCTTAGTCTTTCAGGTTATGTTGCCCTTATGGAATGAAAGTAATTAGGCTTATAACATTGTGCAAGACCATAAAGAATAGTTGTAGTGGGCAGCCAAACACCCCTTGCCTCTGGTTCTTGTTCTATATTTACCCAAACACTTTGGTTAGAAAATAAGTTGCAACATAATAACCTTGTGATTTACAGGGCATTATACTAGTGTGCATAGAGAATAGTTTAAAGTTCTAATTGGTGAAGCCAGGAGGTGTTCTATTTCTGGCGGATGTCGTGTTTCGATGTGTTTGCTTGATGTCGCACAACTTTTTACCATTTGATTTAAAAGAGACAGAGTTATAATATGGTTATCATCTTATTGAGTATTTTTTTTTGGCAGTAGTGTTCATTTTTCAGTAATATTTAAGATGTCATCCAAAAGGGGGTCTACGATTGAGATGCTAGGTGAAGCTCTTAAGGATGGTAGTTGATTTAAAGAGATCCATTGGTTGAAATAAATGACAAGTTTGTTCAATTGTAGAAGAGTGTGGCAGGAGAGGTTGCAAAGGGAAGATTAAGGATTTTAGAAATAATTGCAATGAAGAACGGGGCAATGACTGAAATGGCCATTACCTGCCTAAATGGTCATTACCTACCAAACACCCTTCTCTCTATTAGCACAACTTATTTTAACTTACTACAAGGTATTTCATTTCTCCTCTTTTCATGAGGTTAGTAACGAGGATCAACTCAACATCAAGCGTAATCATGTCAATGCCAAGTGTATTTATTACAAGAGTTAGGACAAAGAGACTTGAAAGGACATTGAATTGGCTAGTTCAGCACAAAAAAGAAATATGGATTTAGAGCTTTATTCTTTAAAAAAGCTAGACTGGGTAGCCGACATATATATGGCGTGCATCCTTTCGTCGGTCAAGGTAGTAATTAACATGTTGATGTTCGTTTTCTATCTAATCACTACATCATGAGTGAAGAAAAAAATCTAAATCTAAATTTCAATTCAATTTATATTATTATTTTTTTACTAATTAAATAATATAATAGAAAAACTATAATAACTGTAAAACATTAATAGCTCTTGACTCTTATAAATGTATCCATTAATAAACAATATAATTATTATTATTTTTTAAATGACTCTTAGCAGAAAGCTCTTTAATAATTTCACGAATTTGTTTTGCAAATAAAATAGATTATGCAGTAAATAATAAATGTTACTCATTATTATTTAATATAATTAGATTTAAACTAGATTTCAGGAGTTTGATTTATTTTTACTTTGTAACGGTACCTAGAAAATACTTAAATATCCTTAAATATACATTTAGATAATATCAACTATGAAGCTTGAATTTTAATATATTGAGAGGTAAAACGTGTAATTACAGTATTACAGCTGATAGTATCCTCTGCAGTGCAATCTATGACGGATGAACCTCTGATAAGCCACCGGGGAAAGTGGTGAGCAGCAACGATCAAACTATTTCCGTCGTATAAACTTCTGACCGGCGACTTACTTGATAGATTAAAATGGTTTCCACCGGTAGGAACAAGGTAGCCAGTCAAATAGCCAACTTCCATGCTTGTACAATATAAAACCTAACTGTTTATGATCACGCAAAATGAATGCCCATTCTGTAACTTTTCAGAAACCGTTCTCTTCTCTAACGCTCACCTAAACAAATCAGCCTCGCCCCCTCTGATTTCTAGAAACAAAAGGTCATGACTGCAGAACATCAGTATATAAGGAAGCCATGGCTGGCAAGAATTTATACCAGATTCAGAAACATTCAATTTGTGGCGCGTATGGAGAATCTCAAGGTTTTTGTGCTTACATTTTTCGTCGTCTTCTTATCATCACTTGTGCTCGACGTTAATGGCCAGCTGAATCCTGCTCCTCAACGCCCGTTATGTGTCTCACAGCTTGCACTGGTGAACTATGCGTGTGGAAGTTTACTTCCGGCACCACCAGCTACCGCCTCCATTCCCGCCACCGCTGTCTTCCCTGCGGATGATGACAATAGCCACGGGCACGGGCACCGGCACGGGCATAGCCATGGAGGAGCTCAAGAAAATAATTGCTGCCGGTGGCTGAATGATCTGGATGAGGAATGTGTCTGTGAATTACTGGTTCGCTTGCCACCCTTCCTTTCAAAGCCTCGCCATGAATACACCATCAAAATCGATGACTCTTGCAGTGTTTCCTACGCTTGTGGATTTTAATGATTCGTAATCGTTGCTTGTCTTATACGATACACATGTTGGTGATAAAAGCTTCGACTATGAATCTTTAAGGGGTTCTATCAAATATTAGCTAAGGTGTTTCCATGTATTTTGTAATAATCTCTCTTAAAAATAATATTTAAATGATGGGTTGAAGATTTAAACCTATAATCACCAAGATCATCATATTCTGATCTCAAAGTTAATAATATCTACGAGTTTATTGAAGTCACAAAATATAATTTTAGACAAAAACACCCCTGAAGGCACAAGCCTAAAATACTTCTTGTCACGGGTTGCGTGACGTCTGCGAATAGCTAGTGTGTCTCCTGAAACATGTGGAAAAGAGATTGCGGGTGTAATTATAATTTCCAGGAGTTAGTGCCTGTTTGGAAGAGCGGTTGCGGTAGTTTTTTAAAGTGTTTTTCGTGTCGAAATACATCCAAATGATATTTTTTTTATTTTTTAAAAATTATTTTTGACATCAGCACATCAAAATAATATAAATGCACCTAACCGTCATTATTTAAAATGAAAAAATAAAATAAAAAAAGGGCCAGCCGCAGTGCCAAACAGGCAATTAGTCATCTATTATTAAGATTAATTAGAGACCTAATGGTCGGTCAAAGTTTAGGTTATTGAGCTTTTTGTATGAGGGGAAAATACATTACTACTAGTATATTTTATCTAAAATAAATTGTATTGTTGTTTGATTATTTTTCTAAATCGAATTTCTATTTGTTTGGCTATTCTAAGGTTCAAAGTTAGATGGTGAGGAAATTTATACCTTGTTAGGTCATAACTTAGTCTTTTTAAAAGCCCAAATTTTACCTTCTTTTTATTTTTTTTATATCTTTAAAATGTGAGGAGTTATTCTACAATGTTTTTTTTAATCTCTCAAATATTAAATTCTACAAACTAAATCCTAATATTTTAAAATAAATAAAAATGAACAAAATGATTGATGAATGATTTTTTTATATTTTGGCTAAATCCTAATAGATAATCTTAAATTAGTTAGGGTATACTTTTTTGCATTTTAAAACATGAGAAAAATATAATTTTATTGCTTATAAAAATATGCTCATAAAAATATCAAGATTTAACCATATGCATGGAAACAAAATATTTATTTATTTGATTTGAAATAATGATTTTTTGTAAAATTTTGGAGAAAATTAGATATTTTATATTGAGTTCGTATATTATAGTGTAAGTCTACATAATAATATTAGAAAATGGTAAAAATATGCCATAAAGTAAAATATATTTTAGGAAATAACCCTAAAAGTTTTTCAATTTATTTTTGGAGTTTGGGAGATGACGAGTATATTTTTATAGTGTAAGTATACAACCTGATATTATGTGAAATTGTTTGGAATATATGAGAGAAAATCTCATTTTTTTTTGAAATACCTGGAATTTATTTGAATATTTTGGAAAATCTCAAAAATATTTTTAAAAAGTTTTTGAAAATCGCAACAATTGGATCCCTGTATTTCAATTTTGTGGTGATTCAGTAATACTCTCATCCTCCAAAAACCAACAACAATTGCCTATCAAACTCAAGATTTGAAAAATAAAAATTAATTTAATGGAAATTGAAGTTGAATTCCAACAAAAGTAATAAAATGTTAAATATACAAATTTATAGTTCAGAAAGTCACTCTATCGCATCTAGGAAGGTTATTGAAGTGCTTTTCAAAATATTTTTTATTTAAAAGAATATTAATATAATATTTTTTTTATTTTTTAAAATTATTTTTTTTATTATTAAATTAAAATAATTTAAAAATATCTTCTTTTTTTCCAGGAATAATTTTCAAACACATTTTGAAAGCCGTATATATCATCAAATCCTTTGAAACCATACGAATAAAAATAAAAATCACATAAAATCAAAGGAAGAAAATAAATATCTGGGAATAAGCAGCGCCACGTCTACCATTCCTCAACCACATCCAAACCTGCTCCAACACGTAACGACTCCGCCTCTCCCCTCCTCCACTCCCCTCCCAGTAATATATAATTATATATATGAAGGAACCCTGAGAGCTTTGTACTTTTGTATTAGCAACCAGCCATTAGCAAGTTGCTTCCGCCAGTAATCCTCTCCCAACCTTCGTTTCTTTCTTTCAAGGTATGTTACAGTATAGTACGCTACGCTATTCCTACTTCTTCTCCAATTCCTTCCTATCTTTTGTTTTTTCATATGAATGGAGGTAGAGCCCTAAATACAGTAGAGTTTGGAAGTGTTGTGCTTCTGTGTTAAGGATATTTTATTTCAAAAAAATTATTAAATTGATATTTTTTAACTGTTTTTATTTTTATGATTTTAATATTAAAAATCAAACAATTTTGAAACGAAAATTATCGACAAGGGCAAGAACTGAGTTGTTTTTATCTAATATTACTACAGTTATTGCTTTAGCCTGCTACCAGATGGCAGCGTGCCGTGCTGGAAACGGTTTGTCAGCCACCAGTAATGCTAAACGGAATCTGACCAAGGAGTTGTTCAGTCGCGGTCATCTTTTAGTTTCTACTAATGTTCCTCCTTCATATAAGACCTCAAAAAATGTGACTGTAAAGGCAGCTTTGGACAAGAGGCGGCATGATGGAAGAAGGGATTTTCTGAAGGTTTTGGTCGGGAATGTTGGAATGGGTGGATCCGCTTTACTGGGAGGCGGGAGAGCAAATGCTGATGAGCAAGAAGTTTCTTCCTCAAGGATGTCTTACTCTAGATTTTTGGAGTATTTGGATAAAGGGAGGGTGAATAAGGTTGACTTGTTTGAGAATGGAACCATTGCTATTATAGAGGCTGTTTCCCCTGAGTTGGGCAACCGGGTCCAGCGAGTTCGTGTGCAACTTCCAGGACTCAGCCAAGAGCTGCTTCAGAAGTTTAGAGAGAAGAACATTGACTTTGCAGCACATAATGCTCAAGAGGACTCTGGTTCCCTGCTATTCAACCTGATTGGGAATCTGGCTTTTCCTTTAATCTTAATTGGAGGTCTATTCCTCCTTTCTCGACGCTCATCAGGAGGAATGGGTGGGCCTGGTTCCCCCTTGTCTCTCGGCCAATCTAAGGCAAAGTTCCAAATGGAACCAAACACTGGGGTGACATTTGATGATGTTGCTGGAGTGGATGAAGCAAAGCAGGATTTCGTGGAGGTAGTGGAGTTTCTCAAGAAGCCTGAGAGATTCACTGCAGTAGGGGCTCGCATTCCGAAAGGTGTTCTTCTTGTTGGACCTCCCAGGTACTGGGAAGACTCTTCTGGCCAAGGCAATTGCTGGTGAAGCGGGTGTTCCATTTTTCTCCATTTCAGGTTCAGAGTTTGTTGAGATGTTTGTTGGTGTTGGTGCGTCTCGAGTCCGGGATCTCTTCAAGAAGGCCAAAGAGAATGCTCCTTGCATTGTATTTGTGGATGAAATCGATGCCGTGGGAAGGCAAAGAGGAGCTGGGATTGGCGGAGGAAATGATGAAAGAGAGCAGACCCTTAACCAGCTTCTGACAGAGATGGATGGTTTTGAGGGTAATACTGGCGTCATTGTTATTGCAGCGACTAACAGGGCGGACATTCTTGACTCTGCCTTGTTGAGGCCAGGACGGTTTGATAGACAGGTAAGAATATTTTATCATTTTCGTTCTGGTTTCATGCTGTTCTTTGGGGCAGTCCTCATTATGAAGCTTTAATGCAGGTGACTGTCGATGTCCCTGATGTACGGGGAAGAACAGAGATACTGAAAGTTCATGCTGGCAATAAGAAATTTGATGGTGATGTGTCTCTTAATGTGGTAGCCATGAGAACACCTGGTTTCAGCGGGGCTGATCTTGCAAACCTCTTGAATGAGGCAGCTATCCTAGCTGGTCGGCGTGGAAAGACAGCAATTTCATCTAAAGAGATTGATGATTCGATTGATAGGATTGTTGCTGGAATGGAAGGAACAGTAATGACAGATGGAAAGAGTAAAAGTCTTGTTGCATACCATGAAGTTGGTCATGCCATTTGCGGGTAAGTGAGATCATAGCCCGTTTCTTTCTCATGGAAATTCACCTCAGTAAATCTCAAATTTGGAGTTGGTTCTAACTTATTTTATAAATAAAAAATTCATCGAATAATTCTGATTAGAACTGAGTAGTAATGCTAGGAACTCAATTTGATGGTAATCTCTTGTTGAGTAGCAGAAACTTGATCTTAGAGAACTGAAACCAGCAATATAAATGACACCGAGATCTGAGGAAATCTCAATAGAAGTAGAAATTGATGCTTGAAAAAACACTCATCAAAAATCTGAAAACTAACGATAAGCTGATCCTTCTTCCTCGTTATCACTTCCTTCATTTGGTCACCTGTATGTTTGTGAGTCCAAAATCATCTCTCTACCTAGGTAATCATCACTTGTTCTTGTGGAGATATCTTCTTTGCTGGAAAAAGAACATCCATCCATAACGATCTTTACTGTTCTATTCAGAACTTTGACTCCAGGGCCATGATCCAGTTCAGAAAGTCACCCTCGTTCCACGAGGCCAGGCACGGGGTCTCACCTGGTTTATTCCGGCAGATGATCCGACCTTGATCTCCAAGCAGCAACTTTATGCAAGAATAGTTGGTGGCTTGGGTGGCAGAGCCGCCGAAGAGGTGATCTTCGGTGAGTCCGAGGTGACTACTGGGGCCGCTAGTGATCTGCAGCAGATCACCGGTCTGGCCAAACAGGTAACTAAACATTTGAAGTCACATCTGCTGTCTTTTCCCTACACTTCCTTCTGTATAATTTATCGGAGCAATTTAATTGAAACGAGGAGCATGATTAATCTGGTCTGCTACAGATGGTAACCACGTTTGGGATGTCTGAAATTGGCCCGTGGTCGCTCATGGATGCATCCGCTCAGAGTGCTGACGTCATCATGAGAATGATGGCAAGGAACTCGATGTCGGAAAAGCTGGCGGAAGACATTGACGCCGCCGTGAAGAGGATATCGGACGGTGCATATGAAATTGCGTTGAGCCACATAAGGTACAACCGTGAGGCAATTGATAAGATCGTGGAAGTCCTCCTGGAGAAGGAAACTATGACCGGCGATGAGTTCCGAGCAATCCTCTCTGAATTTGTTGAGATTCCTCCCGAAAATCGAGTCCCGTCCTCCGTATCCTCACCAGTGGCTGTGTAATTATTGTATGCTATTGCTCCCCATATGTTCACTGTAACTTTTACCGTACATCTTGAAGTGGTTACATGTATAATTTGTATGTTCGATTTGTTACGACTAATAATTTTATACTTTAGAAATTGTTCATCTTGAATTGTTAAGAAATCATAAACAATTAAACGGAATCGTTTCTGAATTCATATTCAAGAGCTACTTTTTAAAGTCTGGTGGGTAACTTTTCAGATTAACATATTTTTTTTAAAAAGATTTTTGACTTTTTTTACTTTTATTTTATTCTTTTTGATAATGAAATGTCAGAATAAGAATAAAAATAGAATAGAATGTGTAATATGTGAACTATGATCAGATATATATAGGTAATTAGAATGTTACTCTTTAATATTCATGTTTTTTGGTATTTTTATCATTTAATATTTATATTTTTAGTATTTTTATTTAGCTCATAATTAAAATAAAAATAATTCAATAATCTCTCCAAGGTTCACATCTTATTTCACATATTCAAATGATTTTTTTTATCAGCAGATTTAGGCAAAAAATAATTAAGTTGAGGTTGTCTAACCACCTTTAGTAACTAGAAAAGGTTGTAAGTTAATGAGGCATTCCATTCAACTTTTACTTCAATAAAAAAAACAAGAGCAAAAAGAGCAAGTGCACTTGTACTTTTTATTATTATGGGCAAGCGCATTCCCCCATACTTCCAATAAGTATGCTTGATTTTTTTTCTATTTAAATAACACTTCATTTTACAAAAATATTTTTTAAAAAATAAATTTATTAAGATTATATTTTAATAATTATCCAAATATCTCATAGTTTTCAAATAATGTTAGTTTTTTTATAGTGATATTAACAATTATTTTATAACTAATTATATATGCTCCTAATATGTAGAATTTAATTTTTATAAACTTTACACATATATTCGATGGAAACTATTTTGTTATATTTTTTATTGGAATTATTTATTTATTTTTCTTAATATTTTCATGTTAAAATTATCTATTCATGTTTTTTTATTAATTTTTTTATTTAAAAAAAAGATTGTTAATAAAAAAAGTCATGTTTTTGTAAAAAAATAAAAGAGCTCGTGAATAAGATAAGGGCATTTTTTTTTTTATTAAAGAGATGTATTTTTCTCTTCTTATTTCAAATCATTATAATTATTTTTTATATTTTAAAAAATATTGTTTATAAAAAAGTCATGTTTTTTTGTAAAAAAGAAAAGAGCTCGTGAATAAGAGAAGGGCTTCTTTTTTTTTTTTGTTAAAGAGACGTATTTTTCTTGTTCTTATTTCAAATCATTATAAATTTGTTTTTATATATTGTTTTAGTTGTTTTTAGTTCTTATTAAATAAATCATGCTTCTAATAAAAAATATTTATAAGAAAAAACGCAAAAAGAGAATTTAGATAAAAGATCACATTTTTTCTATAGAATTTAAATAAATAACTCTTTTTTTATAAATATATATATATTGTATTTTTATATAATTAAATAAAACAAATTCAAAAAAGTGCTCGGTTGTAAAAGTGTATCTATTTTTTTTTTACTTTCTACAAAAATAAATTTTAATATAGTTTTTAATTAGTGTTAATAATTATGTTTTCATAATTTTAATTATTTAAATATTTTATAACTTATTTTATTAAATATATATATATATATATTCTCTTAATTCATAAATAAAAAGTTTTAGATACTATAGAAAGCATTTAGCAGAAGCTTTCTTCTCTCGCAATAAAAAGTAATTTGAAGTAGTACCTCTAGTGTTGCGCCAGTACCCTAACTAAGCTTAGGCTTTTTGCCTAAGATCAATGCAGAAAATGGCCAACCGAGCCGAGGATGATGATCCATTCATCATACAGGCATGTAAGTTAAGAAGATTTCCCTCCATTTTTGTTTAATATGAACAAGGTAAACCAGTGGTTTCGTCGCGGTTTCTGCTGTGTCTGTGCAGAAGCAAAAACACAAACATTAGCACCAATAGAAGCAGACACATGCACATCACTCATCAAGCAATGCGGCACCTCCCTCCATTCCCTCAAAGCTTTCCATGCCTCCATGCTCAAATCCCACCTCCGCCGCAACCTCCACTTCCTCACCAACCTCATTTCCCAATACGCCTCTCTGGGCTCCGTTTCTTACGCCTACTCCGTCTTCTCTTCTACCCCATCCGCCGATCTCTTCCTCTGGAATGTCATGATTCGTGGCCTTGTAGATAATTCACATTATCATCATGCCATTCTCCTGTACAAACAAATGCTGAAATTGGGCATTCAGCCCGACAACTTTACCTTCCCTTTTATTATCAAGGCCTGCAGCTGTCTCCCCCACTTTGAATTTGGTGTTCGGGTTCATCTAGATGCTGTTAAATTTGGGTACCAGCCTCATGCTTTTTATTTCCAATTCTCTCATCACTATGTATGGTAAATGTGACAAGTATGAGCTTTCACGCCAAGTGTTTGATGAAATGCCTGAGAAAAATGTTGTTTCGTGGAGTGCTATAATTGGCGCTTGCTTGCAGAATGACCGTTGTGAAGAAGGTTTTTCATTGTTTTGGCAGATGCTGAGTGAGGGATCTAGACCCAGCAGGGGTGCTATATTGAATGCGATGGCCTGTGTTCGTAGTTGTGAGGAAGCTGATGATGTTTATAGAGTAGTTTTAGAAAATGGACTTGATTTTGATCAGTCTGTCCAGAGTGCAGCCGCGGGAATGTTCGCACGTTGTGGGAAAATGGAAGTTGCAAGAAAGTTGTTTAATGGCATTATGAGTAAGGATTTGGTGACATGGGCAACAACGATCGAGGCTTATGCCAAGGCTGATTTGCCTTTTGAAGCTTTAGGATGTTTAAAACAAATGATGTTGCAAGGGATATTCCCTGATGCTATCACCCTTCTTAGTGTGATCCGAGCTTGTTCTATTCTAGCATCTTTCCAGCTCGCTCATATAGTTCATGGAATCATAACTACTTGGGTTCTTCCATAATCAATTACTAGCAGTAGAAACTGCCCTGATTGATCTTTATGTGAAATGTGGAAGCTTAACTTATGCAAGAAAAGTTTTTGATGGGATGCAGGAGAGAAATATCATCACATGGAGTGCCATGATTTCAGGTTGTGGGATGCATGGCTGGGGAAGAGAAGCTCTCAATCTCTTTGATCAAATGAAGGCTTCTGTAAAGCCAGATCATATAATATTTGTATCAATATTGTCAGCATGCAGTCATTCAGGTTTAGTTGCTGAAGGATGGGAATGTTTCAATTCTATGTCTAGAGATTTTGGAGTCACGCCAAGACCCGAACACTATGCATGTATGGTTGATATTCTAGGCCGAGCTGGAAAGCTAGATGAAGCTTGCGATTTTATTGAGAGAATGCCAGTAAGGCCTAATGCAGCTGTCTGGGGGGCACTTCTTGGGGCTTGTAGAATACATTTAAATGTAGACCTTGCTGAAATGGTAGCAATAAAATTATTTGATTTGGAACCTTATAACGCTGGGAGATATGTCATCTTGTACAACATTTACACATTGGCTGGCAAAAGAAAAGAAGCTGATTCAATAAGAACACTTATGAAGAACAGAGGGGTGAAAAAATTTGCTGGATACACAGTTATAGAGATTAAAAACAAGCTCCATGCATTCGTGGCTGGGGATAGGTCACACCCACAAATAGATCTAATTTATTCAGAGTTGGAAAGATTGATGGACAGGATTCGTCAAGAAGGTTACACACCAGATATAAACTTTGTATTGCATGATGTGGATGAAGAGACAAAGGAGAGCATGCTTTACTTGCATAGTGAGAAGCTGGCCATTGTGTTTGGCCTCATAAATTTGGGGCCCGAGAGTGTAATCAGGATCAGGAAAAATCTTAGGGTATGTGGGGATTGCCATACTGCTACCAAGTTCATCTCCAAGGTTACTGGAAGGGAGATTATTGTGAGAGATGCTCATAGATTCCACCATTTCAAGGATGGAGCATGCTCTTGCGGGGATTATTGGTGAAATGTGTTTGTATGATATCAGTGCTAGTAGATGATGAATATATTACTGGTTGCTCGTCACTACTTTCCATCAAATTCAAAAAGGGCTTTTGAGCTTAAGATCTGGTCAGTGTGGGGTAGCCAGCTCAAAGGAATTTGTTAGGGGCATCCAATCTCCTAAGCTGCAAATAACATGTGAAGTCCACCTTAAATTTTGTTGTGTCTAACTATACAGGCCACCACTGCCATTACTTGATAGCTTTTGCACGATTAGTATATGATACAGGTGACTATTCGCACTTCACTTCACAAGATCAGTTTGTTAGCTCTGTCATTTTTGTAAATCTAGAACAAAGCTCCATGGAAGTTGAATTCATATTCTGCAAATATCTACGCATTCACTTTCTTCCGTAAGCTTTATGAGTATTGAATTCCATTTTGCCAATATCTTTTGGAACTTGATCGTCCAGAAATTTATTTTAGCTTCCACTCTTAATCCTTGTTATGCATGCCATGTTTACATCTTTGCATGGTGGCGGTTTAATCTGGCATTATTATTTACAGAGAGAAAGGAATAGTGTGCTAGACAATGATGCAGAAAAAAAGCAAATAAGAAAGTATTATTAGTGAACTACACTTGGACTACAGTATTACCACTAACTGACTACCAATGTTTGACCTGTCATGTCTCATTAGGCTGCCTTTGCCTCCTCATTTGGAAGTGATCCATGGCCTGTATTTCCAAAAGAAGAATTTGAACAGTTGTGTTCATAGGAGAACTATAATATACTTGTCATTTGTTAAGAATTCATTTAAGAGGTTCTCTTTGATTATTTTTTCCACCTTTTCTTTTCAGTTTCTGGGCTAGATTTCCATGTTGGTCCATAAATGTTTCGTGTGTATTCGAATCAATTTAAATTTCTTGCATATAGTGGATTTGTCCCTAAAATTAATTGGATAATTTAATTAATTTATTATGTACTAATTCATATTATTTTTCTTCGTGTGATATGAATCCAAGTGAATATGATGCTGAACTGAACTCTATTTAATATCACGAAAAATAAATCCTAAGTAAAGGTTGAGTTGCAGGGGCTTAACACATTAATCTTTTTCAAAACTTGAATGAGACTTTTCTTAAACTTGGATTAGATGAATTAGAGATTGTCTTTTTAAGCTCTGTAAATATCCTTTGTCCCTCTCATTCAATGCCTCTTTTAAATCTCTAAGCTCTTGTAATAGGGCCCACTTGACACCACCAAAGAGTCATTAGCGTGATTACGCTTGATGTTGGGTTCTTCATCAATTTAAAAAACACTAAACAAAATATTTTATTTCTTTTCAAAACCTAAGATTATGAACTTCTATTTCAAGTTATATTCTAGACATTAAATAAAACGAGTTTTTTTTATCATTTATTTTATATGTTGTAGGATTTCATATGGTTTTATTTAGCTGCAAAACTTCTATATTTATGATTATTTATATGAGATTAACCTTGAAGACTTATATGTAAGATGTATTTTTGGTGCTAAATAAAAGGACAATTCTTTTTATTTTTATGTCTTGACTATGTATTTTTGGTGTTTATGATAAGTATGCACGGATAAAATCGAACTCAAATGCAAAAAAAGGGGACAATTCCCTTCTGAAGATTATTTTGATTAATCTGAATTTATTATATAAAAAAAAAAACAATGAATATAATTTTAGATGGATATGAGTCTCTTAAATTATTATCTTTTTTCTGAAATATTTTATGATATAATCTTGATTGTTTTTTGTTTTTCATAGAGTAACTGCATGGGGGTGTTACATGTGAGGCCGAGGATTATCGCGAGACTTATGCCACATCAGTAGAAGAATAAACACACAGCAGTCAATACACAGCTAGCGGAGCGGTGAAGCGTCCGACCACCAAACCAGCGCTGAGAAGAATAATGGTCGCATGCCTTTCGTCTACTCTACCTGATTCTCTTATTATATCCAGCAGAAGAAGAAACCCATTCTTGAAATCTCACTATCACACTAGTTCTACATGTTGGCCCTAAGTTTGGTTCTGCTGAAGCTCTCCTATTACTCCAAAACTGCACCAATTTCAATCATCTCAGACTTGTCCATGGTAAGATCATCCGCAATGCCCTCTCTTCTAATCAATTACTTGTTAGGAAATTGATCCACCTCTGTTCTTCTTACGGGAGATTGGACTATGCTGCTTTACTTTTCGATCAAGTTCAAGAACCCCATACTTTTACTTGGAATTTTATGATTAGAACGTACACTATTCATGGATATTCTCTGAAAGCTCTCCTTTTCTATAACCTCATGATTCGCCGTGGCTTTCCCCCCGATAAGTTCACTTTCCCTTTCGTTGTCAAGGCGTGTTTAGCCTCCGGTTCCATCAGAAAAGGGAAAGAGGTCCATGGCCTTGCTATTAAAACTGGGTTTTCAAAGGATATGTTTTTTTGCAACACTTTGATGGATCTTTATTTCAGCTGCGGGGATGCGGGCTATGGACGCAAGGTGTTTGAAAAAATGCGTGTTCGAAATGTGGTTTCGTCGACCACTTATATTGCAGGACTTGTTGTTTGTGGAGATCTGGATGCTGCTCGACGGGCTTTTGATCAAATGCCAACACGAAATGTCGTTTCCTGGACGGCAATGATTCATGGTTATGTGAGGAACCAACGACCTCATGAAGCGTTTGAATTGTTTTGGAGAATGTTGCTTGCTAATAGCAAGCCCAATGAGTTTACGCTGGTTAATTTGTTAAAGGCCTGTTCCGAGTTGGGAAGTCTTAAATTGGGTAGATGGATTCATGATTATGCAGTCAAGAACGGGTTCGAACTTGGGGCTTTCCTTGGGACTGCTCTTATTGACATGTACAGCAAATGTGGGAGTTTTGATAATGCCAGGCAAGTATTTCGCGAGATGGAAATAAAAAGTTTAGCTACATGGAATGCTATGATAACTAGCTTGGGGGTGCATGGATATGGAGAGGAGGCCCTTTCTCTTTTTGCAAAAATGGAGGAGGCAAATATCCGGCCAGATGCAATCACATTTTGTGGGTGTCTTATGCGCTTGTTTACAGACTGCCAAAGTAAGAGAGGGTGATATGTACTTCAAATATATGAGAGAACACTATGGGATAACTCCTGCTGTGGAACACTATACTTGTATGATTGAACTATATTGTCGTGCCAACTTGTTGGATGAACTGGACGAATTAGTGAAGGTGATGCCAGGGGAGCTGAGCGACGATATATCAGCATGGATTAAGTCCAGGTTCATCGATGATATAGTTGAGACTGAAAATTCTTTGGAGCACCATGGCGAAGAATTACACTACTGGGAAACACAAACATAACATTTGTCCCAGTATCAGCTTCAGTGCTTCAAACGGGATGTCGGTTGACTTCAATGTTGTTGTGTTCAAATGCCACATAAAATGTGAGTTCCATACAAGTTTGTTACAGCATTTACGTAGCCTCCAAAACATAAACACCTGTTTCTGGAGCTTTGCAAGTAGAATAGCTTGGAAAAGATATATATTTTTTTTCTATTTTTTGAAGGCTTCTCCAGCATGTTTTTGGGGAAGGGAAGGGAGGGGGGGGCTTCTCTGGGAAAGGGTGTTTCTAATGTCATTGCTATTTTGACTGTATATTAATGTATCATTGTATGATTATAATGCTTTAGTTAAATAAACAGATTGCATGCAGTGTAGTTTTGCCTCTTTGCATGTTGAGCTACAAGCTTCTCACTTGTGATGTTTGGAGTAGCAGCACAAGTCTCTGATATTAACATTGAGTTTGGGTCGAATTCTTTCCTTTTTATGTACTTTGATGAGACGACAGTTTTAACCTGGAATTTATTCACATGATAATTCCGAATTTTCCATTTAGCTTATTCTTTTCCCTATTATCATAATTATAAGATATAATTTATATTATTTTTTAACACACATCCTCAAGTAAAATCTCTTAGAGCTTGAAACTTACACAAGTCCACGCTAACTTGTGCTTAATTTTTATTAAATAGAAGTGGTGAAATTTAAACTCGTGATCGTTAGGTCAACAAGGCTCTAATATCATGTTAAGGAACTATCTCATTTAAAAACTTAAATTGTTTAGAGAGATATGAAGATATAATTTATATTATTTTTTAAGATATTAGGATTGTTACTATCTTTCAGTTGAGTCATATTATGCTCAGTTTAATTATTCATTGTTTGGCCTTGTTTTTTAGCTTTTTCCTAGCGTTTTCTGCCCTTGTTTCAGATGATGTCTCCATCACCCAAAAGAACCCGTCAGTGCACAAGTGGCTAAACAGGTCGCCGATGGAACCTGTTGATTGCAAGTGGCTAAAATTTCATCTCCTTAGTCATCTTGTGAGCTCAAGTAACAGATTTGCTTGCTTGATTAATTGCTTAGCAGGGAGTCATAATATTATTAATCTATCTAGTTTTCATTCTGTTGCATGTTGAAACAGGGCTTCATCACCCCAGAAAGCATGGAAATGTTAAAACACAAATGAATTCCGAGATGGCCAATATATGTATATTGGCTGGATTAATTCATTATTTATCTAGATGGAGGTCTCAAAAATATATACATTTAACTCTGATTTCCTTAATAAACATCTTCCACAGCCCGTTGCCATAGACATTGATGCATGTGACACATTCTTAAGGTCATCTTCTCTAAATCATGCCGCATCTAATATATAGACAATCTTTTAAGGTAATGGAGGAAAGATACGGGAATGTGAAGAAATGACAGAATCCTGCACATACTTGTTGGAACGATTAGTATCTGAAATACATATAATCTACCTCATATTTGGGATCTCCAGAAATACCATGGTGAATTCTCCCACCTTCTCTATAGCTCCCCTCCTGCCCGCTCTCAAAACAAGATTGAAGATGCCATTAGCCAAACGGATCATATCACCTGGCTCGAATCCATCGCACTCATCACTCCAGAATTGTAAATGAGCCGAGGCAGTCTCGTCAGCCACGAGAGCCAAGCAGGTCTTGTTCCGCCCTTCCAATATAGTTCTGCCTTTGTCCAAAACTATGAACTGTGTGTTAACCATGTGCTTCCTTAATTTTTCAGTGGAAGCAAATAATATGTGTCTTAGTTTATATATAGACGGACTCAATCCATTTAGGTCATTTGTCGCTCCTTATTTTTATTGATCAGTGATATTCATGATATATAAATTGTCATCGGAGACATGTGTGAGGCTGGAGTTCATGTTTTATCAATGATCATACTTGGTCCTTATAGTCCATGTCGCAACATTGATGTCTGTCTTTGACCGTTGATTGATGAGTTGAAACATTTGTGATCATTAAGGGATTTGACTTATGATGTATTAAGATAATAATTTTTTTATAAGAAGATAACTTTGATGTGGACTATCAATGATTTTCATGGTTAAGAAATGTTTTCTAGGTGGAGCACGCATGAACAACTAGTATATTCATATTGTATGGGAAACAACAAAGCATTCATGCTGACGACAAAACATTTTTTTTATTGTCATTGGCGATTCTTGTCAATGGATCACAAATACAAAAAGAATAAGAAAGACTTTTTTGTTGGAAGAGTTGAGAGAGATATTGCATTGTCGCTACCATCAAGTGAAGAACTACATCATATAATGTCAGAGTATAATGATATTGTGTATGGTTTTCAATCCAGGTAAGCGAAAGTTTCCTAGCTTTGGTTTGACCCATAATTGAGTAAAGTGAAGTATTTCTTTAAAACCAATCTTCTTTGTCATAATCTTGATGTCATGTACAACATGTTTGAGATCATTTTCAACACGGTTATGGATGTTAAAGGGAAGACCAGGGACAAAGTCAAGGCAAGAATGAATATAATGTTATTTGGTCACTGTAAAAATATGAAGCAACTACTGATATATAAATAGCTGAACTCTGCTAGAATATTCGGCAAGCCAGTATAAATTTGATCGATAGCTTCATAATGTAAATCATTATTTAAGATTAGAACATGGAAGAGTTGATAATAATAGGAGAATAGGGGACACATCAATGGTTGCCAAAATTAAAATTAAAAAGAATAAGAAATGCGCATAACAATAACATCGGAGTGTTAAAATTAATAAAAACTTAAATGCATCAAAATTCAGCCTAACACGCACTGTAATACATAAGTTCATATATATTTAATTAATCTATCAAACGAAATCTTGTAATAGTAATTTAATCAAGCCAACAGTATCCACTTAAAAAGATTAATAATAATAAAAATAATGTTAGTTGATGTTTTTACTTTTTATAGGGAGGGCCAATATTGAAAATACTTCAAGGATAAGTGCTGAAAGTGAAACTTCTTTAAATTTATAGTGGCTAAAGTACATTTAAGTCCAAAGAAAACTCAACTACGTACGAGAGAGGACAGAGAAGAAAGGAGATCATTACAGAAAAGAAATGCAGGGTGATGAGGCCAGGCTCTTGCTAGGCTTCCCTCCCAATTCCCGCCCCACTCTCTCTCAGGTCAATTCTCCCTCTTCTTTATCTTCAATTCTTTTCTGCAATTTTGATTTTAAAACAACACCTGATCCGTTAGTCGTTTCTCTTTTGAATCTATATTTGATGAGCTACAGTAAATAAATAAAAATTTATTTTCTAGTTCTAGGGTTTGAATACATGGTAATCGATCACTGATTCTCGAGCTAAGCTAAGCTCTTCTCATTGTTTAATTGCTTGTTGTTGTCAAATGAATTATTTATTTATTTCTGTCCATCTTATGTGCTAGGTTAAAGCAGCATACAGAAAGAGAGTATGGGAATCTCATCCTGACCTCTTTCCTCTTCATGAAAAGCCCGGTGCCGAGTCCAAGTTTAAGTTGGTGATTTAGCGCTCACAAACTTTTTTTTCTTGTTATATCCTTTCTTTTTGCAGTGTTTTCAAGAGTTTTGTGATCTTCTAAACTTATGGTTACATTTGGTAAAACTGCCACACCTCGTGTAGCTAAAATGCTTGCTTGCATCTGTATTATGTTTAGGGCCTAGGCGGCTGAACGGCCATTATAGCAACAATGCACATTTTGCTGTAGTTATTCTATTTGTATTGTTTTCCCTCTTTTAAAAAATAATGTCAAACTATATGTTGCGAGTATTCAGGTTGTGCACTGTGCCAGGTGATGTTTTTTTTATAATTAATTTCATGGTTCTAACTGCTGTTTCTGTGTTTGCTGCAGATTTCTGAAGCTTACACTTATTTGCAGACTGGTAATTCTTCATTTCTTTTTGTATCACGAGATATATCGAAAAAACTTAAATCGTGGTTTGCAAGCTCTGAAAAATGGATTAGAAAACTTATTGGAAGTGGACGAAGCTGCAATTCTGCATTAGTATTCTCTTGGTTTTGCATACATGTAATTGAGATATTAATAGACTTTGAATAGAAACGTTGTGTCAATTTCATGCTGTTGTATCTCTTGTCTGTCTGCTGAGATGGCTTTGTTATAGTAAATCTGCTATTTGTTTCTTGTTTCTTTGTGGGTGTATTCTTTTGACTGTTCCCTCCTTTTCATGTTCATTGCTTGTTCTTTTGGGTTCTCAACTCACTTGTTACTGTAGCTTTTGTAACTAACACAGGCTTATTTGAAAGACCCTTTTTACGGTTTTGACTTTGAGGAAAGAAATACAAGTCAACTAGTTTTTGAGGTTCATGCAACAGGAGCCTTGCACTTGAGAAAGGATTTCTAGGGTAATGACATGGTAAATTGATTCTATTACCGAATTTGTTCCTATTTTTTTTTTTTCTTTATTTTGTTGTGGATGTTGCTACTGTTGTGAGTTTCCTACTATCTTTGTTAGTGGGATGACTTTGTCCTTCACTTGGAATATATGGAAATCTGGCAGGGGCAGGTGAATTTTTCATTGTTGGTATCAAGGATTTTGTTTTAGTTTTTTTTTAGATTGTAACTCATGTCAAATTGAAGTCCTTAATTCGTGCTCCACCATCACATTCATCACCCATTTAGTTATCTCAATATCACTACTTGTCTTTTGGATCATAATTTGTTCAACCATAATCATTTATATATTTTTATCTTAGTTGGTTTTTTTTCTCCATCATTTTCAGTTTTGCGCAAAGTCCTGTTATATTAAGGACATCTGCCAGTAAACTAGAAGCACCAAAATCATGACCAATCTCAGGAGATGATTTTATCAGTGTATATTTCTTTTGTTGCAATAATATTGTTTCTGATATAGGAAGGCTCCTTTCTCTGGTGCTTTTATTACCGCCTTAGATAGTAGTCTTTTGGTTGCTCTAAAATTTAAATCCCTGCATGTTTTCATTTCCTGTAGCTGTTTGTTCATTTTAATGCTTCTTTGAGTGTAACAGCCAAGGATATAAGCTGCTGCTGCTGTGCTAATACACGTATGTTTGAAGAAATGGCCCCACTTCGATCATCAGGATATATTGATCCTGGATGGGAACATGGGATTGCTCAAGATGAGAGAAAAAAGAAGGTCAAATGCAACTACTGCGGGAAAATAGTTAGTGGTGGAATATTCAGATTGAAACAACATTTAGCTAGAATGTCTGGTGAAGTTACTCACTGTGTTAAGGTTCCTGAGGAAGTATGCTTCAATATGATAAAAAATCTGGAACGTTCAGGTCGAAAGCGAAACCAAGCTGAATTTGAACAGGCATCTTTTCACACTAATGAGTATAATGACATGGAGGAAGCTCCCTGCAGTTACAAACAAAAAGGCAAAAAAGGTGGTGGGTGACAAGAACTTGGTTATAAGGTTTGCTACTCTTCGATCCTTAGGATATGTGGACCCGGGCTGGGAACATTGTATTGCTCAAGATGGAAAAGAAGAAAAGGGTGAAGTGCAATTATTGTGAGAGAATTATTAGTGGAGGCATCAACCGCTTTAAACAACATCTGGCTAGGATCCCTGGGGAAGTTGCCTATTGTGACAAGGCACCTGAGGAGGTATACCTTAGAATGAAGGAGAACATGAAATGGCACCGTACTGGAAGAAGGATTCGGAAACCTGAATCTAAAGAGACATCCACTTTCTATACCACCTCAGATGACGAGGATGAAGAGGAGGAGCAAGAGGGAGGGTTGTTGCAATATTCAAGTAAGGATTTGCTGGCCATTGATGATAAAATGTCAGACAATGACATCAGAAATAATATCAAGGGGAGGTCCCCTGGTAGTAGCAGCAATGGTGCTGAACCACCATTGAAAAGATCAAGATTGGATTTGGTGTTTTCTGAAGTCTCTTAAAAACCAAACATCATCCCGCTATAGGCAAACAAAATCAAAGATGGGTTTTGAGAAGAGAGCTCTAAAGGAAGTGATCTCTTCTATATGCAAATTCTTTTATCATGCAGGAATCCCTTCAAATGCAGCAAATTCCCCATATTTCCTCAAAATGCTGGAGTTGGTTGGCCAATATGGGCCAGGTCTGCAGGGACCTTCAAGCCAACTGCTATATGGTCGGTTTCTTCAGGATGAGATCATTACAATAAAAGAATATCTTGAAGAATTTAAGGCATCTTGGACGATCACTGGTTGCTCTATTGTTGCTGATAGTTGGAGCGATCTCCAGGGTAGGACATCAATTAACCTTTTGGCCTGTTGTCCCCGAGGGTGCATATTTTGTTTCTTCTGTTGATGCCACTGATATGATAGAAAGACGCCGCAAGCCTTTTCAAGTTGCTGGACAAGGTGGTGGAAGAGATTGGTGAGGAAAATGTTGTTCAGGTAGTTAAATATTTACTTTTGACATTTCTCACGCTACTCAAATGCACTCATAATTGGGTGCCTGATAAGATGTTTTCTTCTGGTTTCCGTCACAGGTGATCACTAAAAACACTGCCAGTTTTAAGACTGCTGGGAAGATGCTTGAAGAGAAAAGGAGAAATTTATTTTGGACACCATGTGCTATCCATTGCATTGATCAAATGGTAGAGGACTTTTTAAATATAAAATGGGTAGGAGAGTGCGTAGATAAGGCTAAAAAAGTTACAAGGTTTATTTACAATAATACTTGGCTGTTGAATTGTATGAAAAAAGAATTCACAAAGGGACAAGAACTTCTCAGGCCAGCAGTTACTAAGTTTGGCACTACATTCTTCACTTTACAAACTTTGTTGGACCAAAGGGTTGGTCTTAAGAGAATGTTCCAATCAAACAAATGGATATCTTCCCGATTTCCCAAATCAGATGATGGGTAGAGAAGTTGAAAAAATTGTCTTAAATGCCACATTCTGGAAGAAGGTGTGGCATGTGAAAAAATCTTTAGAACCGGTTGCACATGTTCTTCAGAAGATAGATGGTGATGGGACCCGGTCAATAGCATATATTTATAATGACATGTGCAGAGCTAAACATGCAATTAAAGTTATTCTTGGGGATGATGCACGGAAATATGGACCTTTCTGGACCGTGATAGAAAACCAATGGAGCTCTCTGTTTCACCACCCACTTTACATGGCTGCTTACTTTCTAAATCCATCTTACCGCTATCGACCTGATTTCCTATTGGTATGAGCTATGTCAACTACACCTCTTTTGGTTTAAAGCTTAATGTTCTACTGCTCCGTCCTTATGTCATTTCTTTGTCTTAGAATCCTGAGGTTATTCGTGGTCTAAATGAATGTATTGCTCGGCTGGAAGTTGACAATGGCAAAAGAATTTCTGCATCCATACAGGTAATGTGTTTTTTTTTCTTTTTTCTTTTCAGTTGCTGTGGTATCATGTTTAAGGACATGATTAACATTAGAGATATTTTTGTTTAGTTAGTTGTCTGAAGGTTAGGCTGCCATTAATTTGTGCTGCGCTAAATGATGCCACAAAATGCAGCTGAAAGAACTATTTTCATGCTCATGATTTGATGTTTTATTATGTATTCTTAATTTTGTTGATCTTTAAATGTGTGACCCGAGCAGATCCCTGATTTTGTGTCTGCTAAAGCTGATTTTGGGAACTGATTTGGCTTTAAGTACTAGAATGGAGCTTGATCCAGGTAAATTGGCCAAGGTGTCACACATCGTTAATTGAGCAAAAATCAAATTATCGAGTCTGATTGCTTAAATTATTATGCAAAATCAAGAGGTGATCTAAATGTGTACACTTATCAATATCTTATTAGCTGCATGGTGGCAACAACATGGGATTTGTTGCTTAGAGCTTCAACGAATCGCCATTCGTATACTAAAGCCAGACATGCTCATCTCTCATATGTGAACACACTTGGAGTATATATGATCAA
Source organism: Salix udensis (assembly GCA_029204005.1). Classification (NCBI taxonomy): domain Eukaryota; kingdom Viridiplantae; phylum Streptophyta; class Magnoliopsida; order Malpighiales; family Salicaceae; genus Salix; species Salix udensis. The sequence continues at coordinate 2,469,298 of CM055020.1, forward strand.
GCTCATAGTAAAAGGCGTAGTACTGCATCTCGGAAGAGATGGAACGAGCTTACCTTTGTCCACTATAATTTGCGACTAAGAGAACGCCAACTAGGAAGAAAGCCTAGTGATGTGGTCTCATTTGACAATTTAATTACTGAAAACATACTGGATGACTGGCTTGTAGAGTCTGAGAAACAAACCATGCAAGAAGATGAGGTACCTCCAATTATATCTACTTTTTCTCAAAATATTCTTTTATCTTGCGCATTGCCTCAATTCATCACAGAGTGATTGAGAACTTGGTGAAACCTCTGGTCCTGTTCTAGGAGATCCCTTTATAATGAGATGGAACAATTTGATGGAGATGAAATGGATGAGAATGACCATCAAGAAAAGAGACCTGCAGATATGGTGACATTGGCAGGGGTACTTGAGCCTTTGGATGTTATTCCTGCTGCTGGAGGAGTTACCACTGATGATGATGGTCTTGATTTTCTTGATGATGATTTGACAGATTAGTTAATATGTATGTGGCTCATCAAACCTGGAGTAAGCAGTGAGATGCACATATAATATTTTGATAGCAAAGTGAATCGGTAATATCATAGACCGATTACCATCTGGTATTTGTTTTGCAGTATGTGATTGATAAGGTCCTCATAGAGTCCTAATTGATTGTCACATTTCCAGGTTGTCTTTCCTTACGCTGATTCTATTTTTTATTTCTTTGGCATAATAGTTGATCCCCACTAAGTAGCCTATGTAACCTATATTTTCTGTCTTCATTCCTCGTTCAAATTGGTTCATTTGATCTTTTTATCAACTGTGTTTTGCAAGTATGTTCTTGATTTGGTATTTTGATGGTGTTGGCACTACAGGTCTACTTGCTAATGATGTCCTCCCGCCTATTTTAATTTGATATGCATATATGCTTGCTGCTTTTGTAACAGATAATCTTATGTCTCGTACAAGTCATGTTTTAGCGATCTATTCCAAGACTAAAGTTTAGGTTAATATGCATGCTCATGAAAGTTATCAGTTTATTTATATGAATGAATGCCTCATCTTTAAAAGTGTGGATTCATTTTGATGGTTGGAGGTCTAGTTCCCTTAAAAAATTAGATAAACAATTACCCGAACATTGGAGATGCGTGAGATCATTCAGTTGCCGTGTCTAATTGGAAATATGTCATTTGGATGAGTTTGCAAACCACGATTTATGTGTTAATCTCCCTGTTCACCAATGAGAATGAGTTATTAAAAGTTTCATGTATGGTAACCGCAGGTGCAAAAGGAGAAGATTCAGCTTCAGGTAACATGGCTTTTTACTTGCAATCTTGTTTTCTTTTTTTCTGGCTGTCAACATTATTCCTCGATCAAACATGAGCTGTCTTGTTTAGCCACATATGCTCGAGTTGTGAGGACCGGAGTGCCACGGGCGCATGGTGGAAGAAGTAATCGCGCTCTGACCCAGATCCCTTTCCTTTTTATTATTCTGGGAACGGTTGGACTCGGGGGGTTAAATGCAACCAGGTGATTAGCAGTGTCAACGCAAAGGATTGTCAAATTTTTGCCAGAAGCTTTTGTTTAGAGTATGTAGTCACATCTATCTTTGATTGTTTTGCTTCTCAGGGCTTACAAAAAGCAGAAAGAGGCGCATCCTTCTCACAACCCTTTTCTTCCGTGATGTGATATCCTCAGTAGAATCCATTTGGTATTTTTGTAGAGGATATGGTTAATTTCAGCATAAGGCTATGGTTGTGATTATGATGCATCGCATCAATGTGGTTTGAGGTTATTATTATTATTATTATTATCATGTATACTGCAGATACAAATATAATTACAAACAGAATTTACATCTGAGGTTTCGCCGTCTCTATAATTTTGTGGGCAGTTACTAGGAAATGTAAAAACTGCAGCTGTGAGATGAACTTGATAATTTCCATAGCTTGAACTCTTGGGTTCAAGTGTAGCTTATGGAATGTATTGATAATTTGATATGATGTCTGAAACCTGTTGTAAAAATTATAAATAGATATTTCTAAAGACTAACCCACATTAGTAAAACACAAAAGATCTTTTGAGTACAAAGAGTATATATAGGACTTACAATCCCACGTTGTAAAAAAAAAACTTTCATCAAGTATTTATATACTAAAACTTGAGATGGGATAGTAACAGATAAAGGAAATAGAGTGAGCTCGCGCACATTAGGATGAGTCGAGTAAGAGGAAAATCTCGATTCACCCCCCTGCGTGTATATAGCATAGTTGTTATATTATACTAGCCTATAAATACCATGCAGATTTTTCAAACAAAATACATCTGAAAATTACTTTTAAGTTAATTGTTTTCATTCCTTGTATTTCATTATTTACTCAACAAAACCTGTCATTTGCATGCCTTTTTAGGACCCTCACTGGAGTGTTGATGGAGGGTTTCCAATTAGCTTCAAGACTTGGCTGGATATCAGGGCATCGCAGACAGTTCGGATAAAAAATCGCAAACATGTGAACCACTTGAAAAACAAAATATTTTATAAACTATATGGATTATTAATAAAAATAAATCATAAACAATAATTTAATAAAAGTTGAGGGGTGTGTAGATTAAGGTGTTTAATTTTACCATGTGGCATATTTACTTGATTGTGGTTTTCAAATTTGTTTATTAAAACAGTTTTTTTATTCAATTAAATGATAATAAAAACAAACATGTATTAAATTGAATGAATAAAATAAGAAAATATTACACAAAGTTGCATGTATAAAAAATATTATTTGAAAATAAGTATTTTTTATTTTTGAAAATAAAATTTATCTGTACAAAGATAAAAAAAATATATAGATGAATAAAAAAAAACCTTTTAAGAAGATAATGCATTAAAAAAAACATTTAAAAGAGCTTTTGTAAACAAAATAAAAGAGAGAATAACTATTAATAAAAATAAAAATAAAAAATAGTCTCGAAAAACGCATTAGAAAATCGATTTAAAAAAATAAATGAAACCAAAAGGCATAAAAGATTGATCATTTTGGTAGCCAAAATAAGCACCATCGGCATTTTCTCTCTTTACATAAGAATTTGACGACCTCTTTATGTCTCATCTCAAACTAATAATTAAAAAATAACAAAAAATAAATTTTTTATATCAAAATTAATTTAAAAAAAATATAGAAAGTATCGAATATTTATACTTTTTAAAGTATAGGAACTAAATTACACTTTTCATGTGAAATCAACATCTATTTGTGGTGTATTTTCTACTTTGGTCTTTTATCTTTTAATTTTATTCTTGATCGATAAATTTGATTCCCTTGAATTTGACAAAAACAAATATTAGGAAAAAATGCATTTCATTGCCTGTGAATGTGGCACATAAAAAAAAAAGGATTCAATAGAAGAAAATATAAATTTTAAATAGCATGTCCACAATAAAACTATGGGATGATAAATAATGTATTTTACTACCTAGAAAAGGCTGTGTTTTAGTTTTTTACTTGATACTGTTAATAAATCCAAAATCTTAATTTTGGAGAAATTAAATTTTCTACAGAAATATGATTTCAACGCCAAAAAAAAAAAAAAAAAAATGATTGAGCAATGGGGAGCTGCATAATTCTTCGTCATGTAATCCTCTATTTGTGCTTAAAAATTGTATTGTTTCTCTTACTTTTTTGGTCAATGGAAGCAGGGCACAGGACAAAATCCACAACTTGAAATTCATTGAGCACCATTATGATTAAAGATGATTAACAGTTGCAGAATTTTAACATCAACGAGCTAATATTTTACAAAATCCCAAGTCACAAAAACTAAACTCCCTGCCCCATCACAAGTTTCTCTAATCTGTTTCACCCTCGTATTTGCCTGCTTGGATTTGATGTACTTTTTTAAAGTGATTTTCGTTTATAAATATATTAAAATAATATTTTTTATATATTAACACATTAAAATAATATAAAAACATCAAAAAATATTTAATTTAAAATAAAATATTTTTTTTATAAAAAAAAATACCAATCTCAAGCACCATGAGTGAGCATTCGATTCCCAGAGAATGGTGTTATTGTCTAACATCCAGTTCTACCAGGAGATGATGAGACAGAATCTGGGCTACACCACCTTGCTTTTCACTGGTGCGTGCTCTCTCTCGCATCTCTATGACAGGCTGGCAGGTGGCTGCAGCTGTCCAGAGCTTGTGCTGCGTTTCCAGGGTTTTTTATCCCACATGGAAAAGAAATGAAATTATCGTGTGGCCGTAGTCTATAAAAGGAGAAGCGCGATGAAGTGGAAGGGCATACCTTTCTCGGCCTTTTGGCTAAGATCAAGTGTAGTATCTGTTCTTATCAGTTTAATATCTGATACGTGGGCCAATGGCCCACACGATATTAAATTTATTTTTCTAGGGGGAAAGGCCTATAACGGTAGCTTGCTGCCGAGGTCTTCACGCGTCGCCTGGGCGTTGCACTGCTGCTCAGGCCTGGCGCTCCCCTCCATTTATATACTCCCAGTATTTGTTATAATTAGTTATAACACAAGAGCCATTAAAAAATCCCTACCCCTCTCTAGCGTATGATTTATAAAAATCAAAACCGTCAGGCCTGAGGGGTTTGGGAAATAGAACAAAGTTGTTGGTTTGAGGGGGGTTTCTCTCTCTTTCTTTTCGTTTTTGGAGCTTTCTTGGTGCGTTTTTTAGTATCGAGGGTACACAACTAGTATATTGTAATCGATATAGGATTACAATATTTTTACACTTGATTTAGCGGAAAGTTTGCAGCTCACCTACACAGTTTTGTGCTCTCTTGCATGGGGTGGCTTGAGCCCAGACCTGGTTGCTATATGATACTAGAGATTGGAGAAGGTAGTTTTGTTTTGGTGTTTTTAGATCATTTTGATATGCCGATGATATCAAAAATAATTTTAAAAAAAATAAAAAAATATCATTTTGATGTAGTTTTGGCATGAAAAATACTTTGAAAAAGCTATTATAACCGCACTCCTAACAAGCACTTATAGTTTATACCACGAAACCGTTTGACCAGCTGTGCTATAGGCTCATAGCTATCAATGCTCGGATTCTCTCAATTGCTTTATGAAAGCATGCTAGTAGTTCATTATAGGTAGGCCAGACGGGGGGTGGGGGAGATATTATTATAATAATAAAAAAATGAAATATTGTTTATAGATTTTTGTCTATTTGTTAAAAAAAAAATACAAAACTCGATGCTGGATTTCAATCCAAAAACATTTAAGAGACATTTTAGAACTGTTTATGGGTCTCGCCCAGGTTTTTTCTTAAGTAATGTACTATTGATTCACAGGGGCTTATACTGGAAGATGAAACTCAATATTAAAAATATATAATTTTTCTCTAAAAATCTTAAAACATTCTACAAAATTCTACATTTCAAAAATACTAAAAATATATTTTATTTTGTGTGCATACAACCAAAATTCTATAATTTTCATGCATATTTCATAAAAAAAATAAACATTATGTTTTCATCATCACTTTGAAAATTATATATATAAAAAAAAACAGTTAATGGATGTCACAACAGGTTCACGAATTACCCACTACGGTTTGGCAAAAACTTTCAAATAAGTCTTGTAATTTAAGATTTTGGAATGACTAGGTTTTTACTTGAAGATATAAGAATTTTTTACTTGAAGAGATAAGAATCTTGTTATTGATGAGGACTTTTTCTTGAACCTTAGACAGGTTAATGAATATAAACACGATTTGAAGTAAATATCAAAATAATTAATCATAGGTATAATGCATTAAAGGTGATACGCTTCTTGCACAGGTCTTTAACCAGATCCTCGCGAACCCTTAAATTTTGCAATGATAATAATACTAGGTGGTGGTGATTATTTTTTTTTATTGATAAAAAACAAGATTTTTTTATGTTTCACTTACATTTATTCCAATCATTTTAACTTAAAAAAATAATCATCATGATACCATACATATTCGATAAATACAAGGCATTAAGAGAAAGAAGAATAAAAAAATGAGCCCCGTGTGAAAAAACCCAAAACAGCGGAACCTTCTCACATGAATAAGAGGAAGAAAAAAAGTAATCAAACTAAAAAAAAAGTCAAAATGACCCCACAACTCACGGGAAGAAGAAGAACGAAGAAGACCCTGCACAAGTCCACTGTAAAAGCAATCTTGATTCACAGTACCCAAACAGTATTTTGCCCACATATATTTTAGGGTTTTTGTTAATATTTCTGTGTATTTCGACCTATCCTACTCCTTTCTACCGCTCTACCACCGGGACAGACCCGTCACAAAAGGGGATGCAATTTCTCTACGGTTCAGGAGGAAAAAAAAGAGAGAGAAGGAAATAAATGAATAAATTCACAAAATATCAGCTTTTATTCACATCTGGGAGAGATGGTATACAAAAAAAAAATCATATGACATATGGACCGCTTCACACATTAAGAGAAAAAACAAATCCGCATCCAATGATAGGAGCTCAGGAAACGTTGACCGAAAGTTTTGCTACATCCGTCAGTAAGAAAACCTTGTTATACTATGCCTGCACATGGATGCCCACTCTCACCTGCACGAACATACACTGAGCCGGGAGAAAGAATTATATACTCGGTGCTTCTCCTGCAGGTCCCGGCCGGGCATTTAACAGAGGCTGGAGGGCTTTGACCACAATGCTCATGTTTGGCCGGAAATCGGCCTCATATTGCACACACAAGGCAGCAACGGCGGCCATCTGCAATGAAGACAAAATGAGTTCAACAGCAGCGCTTTAGAGTTTAGACATTTGCAATCCAGTATCCTATCCATGCTGTTTGTTAAAGTTTCCATCCCATGAAGGCCACATAAATCATCTAGCAATGCAATGCAACGCCTCATTCAAAATGGATGCAATGGATTGATCTCTCATGGCAGATTATGAGACAACCGAACAAATTGATGAGCCAATTTTTCAATAATACAAGTTTTCTTTTACATGATTCGCAAAGAAATTGTAGAAGCGCGACGCAAATACCTTTGCAACTGCCTTGGGTGGGTACTCTCCTTGTAACCTTGCATCAACACATTGCTTAACCTTGTCCTCGCTAAGTTTTGGCGTAGCCTGGCGCATGCAAACACTCAGTGGTCAGCCAGGACGGAGAGAAAAAGGAAAACATAGGTTTCAAAAGCTTAGAAAGAGAGAACAAGTAGTGATCAGTACCCATGTCACCAGACTCTGCTGTCCACGGGGTAAAGTGTGATCAACAGGTTTCCTCCCAGTCAGAAGCTCAAGCAGGACAACACCAAAACTGTACACGTCACTCTTTGAATTCAATTGTCCAGTCATTGCATACCTGTCAATCCCGAAGATGGTCAACGAGCGGCAATCAAGGCACGCACTCTCACAACAAGATTTTGAAAGCAGGGTGTCTTGGCAATTAAACTTAAGTTGATATCAGGGAGGAACACAAGAAAATCAAATTATAACTACAGTTTACAAGCTTTCAACCAAGAATAATTATCAGAAACATGAAGGTTTCCTTTTCTTCTCTGAAAGTTTTCTAGCAAGCAAATAGAGCATTGCTGGATTTTAAATTCCAAAAGGGAAACTAAATTATCAAGTAAGAGTCTCAGATAGTGGATCCAATAGGCGGCTCCGTCCTTTAGCTTCTTCAAAACCACATATTAGAAAACCAAAACAGATTTTGACACAGTGAAACATAGATGCGAAAAAATGTAGCCATAAATAATCGAACAAATGGCTTACTCTGGAGCATGATAACCAAATGTTCCCAAAACTCGAGTGGAATGAAGACGTGCTGCCATATCAGGAGCTTGATTTGACAAATCAAAGTCAGCAATTTTTGCAACATATTCATCGAAAATAAGAACGTTGCTGGACTTAATGTCACGATGAATGATGCGAGGATCAGCCCTTTCATGCAAGTATTCAAGCCCTTTTGCAGCACCAACAGCAATCTTTACACGCTGAGGCCATGTAAGGACAGGACCAGGCTGTGCTCCTTTAACACCTTTCCTCCCTAAATTAACAAGAACCAATATTTCATTGTAAGACCAAAGAACACGAGAGCATTTGCAGTTTTATAGAAGCATCGTAAACTCTCAACGCCAAAACAGTAACACTAATTTTGTTAAGAATCTTTTAGTGCTGGTGTTTTGACATCTATTAAAATTTCATACAAGAAAATGCTGATGAATTTCCACTGTATCCTTTTTTGAATAGCAAGGTTTTTATTGATGGGTTTGAAACCAGGAACATTTGCTGTGTAATATGTTAAATGCTGATCCATTAGAAGCAAATTTCCACTGTATTCTTTTTTGAATTACCACCAAAAGGTTTGTTAGGCAAGTTAAATTAAATGTCCGTATCAGAAACAACATAAAGTAGCTAGACAAATGAGATGAATTTATTAAGATTTCATGACAGGACAATTGGTACAACGAGGCTTACCATGAAGAATATCATGAAGAGATCCATTAGAAGCAAATTCATAGATGAGTACACGGGAACCCCCATCTACACAATACCCAAGCAACTGGACAAAATTTTCATGCTTCAACCTTGATACCATGGAGACCTGTTGAAGTCATCCAAGCATTTGATATGCCACTCAAAATTACAAATGAAATGGAATACACAACAATTTAGGGTTTCGAAGAAACCTGAGCCAAGAACTCATCATCAGGTTGTTTGCTGGCATCTAATTTTTTTATCGATGCATCCTGCCCGCTTTTAAGAACACCATAATATACTCTTCCATACGATCCTTCTCCTATCAATGAAGTTGTCCCAAAGTTAGCTGTAACTTCCTTAAGTTCATCCCCTGATATTTCAGGGACTTCAATAGGCTGGATTTTAAAAGCCTGAGCGCCCTTGGGAGCTGTGTCTGATGCGTCGTAGTTTCTCACATTGCCTGCTTGGTCAAATTCAAATCAGCAATTAGAATTAATAACTAAACCTGAATTCAGACAAAAAAAGAAGGGAGTAAACTTCACTAACACATTTTTAGAAAAAAAAAGGAATTGAGTGCACCATATAAATTTGCATTTATTGATTGAAACAGTGCAGTGTGCTTTACACCATATAAATTGTTCAAAGTTCTTCCAGCAAATTCGAAACTAGATTCATACAGGTGTACACATTTAATGGAGAACAGGAATATATTACTCTTGCTACAACGATTCTAACTGCTCAGCCAAGAGATATTACCAGCTGAGCTTTTAACTGTATGTTGGCCTCCATAGTCAGCAGCTTTATGGATGTCAGCTTCTTCACAACAGCAGAAGCAACTCATGATTCAAAACCTTTATAAATCCAACTCTGCAACGCAAAACATTTAACATGACCATTAAAAGCATTCAAAAACAAACACTAAAGAGATCAGAAGAGCTGACATGTGCATGTTATCAGCACAAAATGATACGCCCAAAACAAGAATTCCACACGTTTTTTAAACATGCCATCAGAAATGAATTTATTCAAAATAAAAGCCAGTTTAGATACCAAAGGCACGAATATACACAAGCAACAGATTGTCTTCCACACTCCACAGAAATTGGCCAGGTATTCCCCCACAAAAGAAATCAATTTTGGATTTAAAAGCAAGGCTACCATGAAATTAGCAGAATCCCACAATTCCCAGTTCCCACACCTTTCTTTTGAAATCATCTCATAAAAAATCTGACATATAAAGCAGAGGTAACTGACTCCCACTCCAAAAATGCATAAAACTGATATTTACAATATAGTACCGACAAAAAGGCAATAACAATCAAGACACGATTAGAAGAGTATTCAAGACAACGACTTGGTATGTCTCATTGAAATTACTAAAATTTACAAACAAACAAAAACTGTAAATTAAACGCATGCTGCAACCTTTAGCAATTAAGCACGGCGAAAAGAAGTGGGAAAAAAAAAGAGAGAGAGAGGAAGAAGAGATGGATCCATACAAAGAGCTGACAATCACTATCCTTGATCAGTCAATGTGTGAGGGAGCAGGAGGATCTGAGAGGTGGAAGGCGGCCAAGTGCGCTCGGTCTAGGGAGGGAGAGATTGACTGAAGAAGGAGAGGAAGGAGTTTCTTTTACGACATCTTTCGATTGAGTTTTGAAGTTAATAATACAGGAAAATTGCAAATTTAAATACTATTTGTTTTTTTTATTATTATTATTATTATGAGATTGGTAGATACGCGCTAAGCTCGCCAGAATTGACTTCACCGTTTCAAGCCATCGATTTCACTCCGGTTGCGATGTCTTAGTACGAAGAGTTTTATATTACGTGTCTGAAACTTATTGGACTCTGTCTACAATTTTTCTGATTGGCTGTTGGGTCAAAGACTCAAAGTTGACTGGTCGTCTTCGGCAGATTAATTCATTCAGCCTGGTTTTTTTTCCCCGGCAAATTTCTCATATTTGGTATTTATGGATATACTTATTTAATTGAATCATTTAAATTTTAAAAGTAAAACAGCAAGGACAAAAAATATAAATAATAAATATTACATTTATGGTATTCCATATTTAAAAAATAAATCATAGAATAGACATAAAAAAACCTCTGAAAAATATTATATAGAGATAGCTATAGACAAGCAAATAACATCACCATTCTTATTACAAATAAAGATTTAATTTTATTTATCGACATGGAATTTTTTCTTCTATTCCTTTGAATGAGAAAACTCATTCAAATTGTGGGCTTGCATTTGAATTTTTCTGTTATAACTTTTATAAATTGACGCCTGCATTGAGTTATTTATATTCATAAAAAATTTAAAGATGCAATTAAGTGCTTTTAAAATATGTGCGAGTTTAGATGTTTTATTTAGTTTATTCGCTCTCATTTTCTTGAGAGTTGAATCGAGTTTTCTTAGATGTTTTTAAAAAATATAAATTACAATTGACTTTTTTATTTCTAATTTAGCATGTTCATTATATTTATAATTGATAATATATTTTATTTGAGATTGTGATAACCTTCTACAAGATAAAAAGAAAATCACTAATGATGTCAAATTCTCAGCCAATATAAAATTAAAAAATCAAATTAAAATATATGTGTGTGTGTGTTTAAAAAATAGTAATGATATTAAATAAACGATCAAATTGCCTTTTGAGATATTAACAAAAATATTTTAAAAAAATATATAGGCTCAAGCTAAGTGTTGTTCTGTCTTTAAAGATATTAAGTAATTTCACCTTACAAGTAAGTTGCAAAGAAAGAATAGTAACCTTGACAGAGTAAAAAATTGTTAATCCACAACAATTGAAGGAGAAGGAGTGTTTTTCATTTGACAAAGCGATGAAATAATTGTTTCAATCCATAATAATTGATGCAAATGAAATTTCAAAATTTGAGTTATTTTTTCTAGTTCGCAACTCGTCAAACCACAAATATTAACTCAATTGATAATTTTAATTTTCAACAATTTTTATATTGAATGATAAAAAAAATTAAAAAAAATCTTAAAGTGAAAAACTAACCAAAGTAAAATAATGAAAAGAAATGGAATCAAATTTGAAATAAGGAAAAAAATGAAGAGGCTATTAAAAAACAAATAAAAAATTATAGAATAAGAATCAAATCTAACATGATCAAAATTTGTAGGAGATTTAGGAATTGATTAAAACAAAAAGGAATAAAAATCTAAAAAAAAAGGCAAAAGTTAAAGTAAATAAACTTAGAGAGGTGATATGGAAATTTAAGGGCCAAACAAGGTTTTTTTAAGGTGGAAAAAAAAGTTAAATAAAATCATTTGTGACTCGTCAAATCTTAAATAAATATACACACCCCATAAGAGAGAAGAAAAGGATAGTGAAAAAAAGTGAATGACAAAGTTTAAGTGTTTTTTGGCGATGGACATATCATCAACTTTATTTTTCTTTCTTTTTTGTTTTTATATTAAAAAATACATCATTGCTTTTATAACCAAAGCATTTTCACACACAAAAAAAAACTCATTTACAATGACCAATTAACCCCTGAAACCAAGCTATTCAACACCAAGTTTGAAAGGTAAAATAATAATTAAACTATAGCTTGATGTGAAATATCAAATGAACCTATTGATCATAGCTCAATGTTTTCTTGGTTTCAAGACAATCAAATAATTATACTATATTAAAAAAAAAAAATGCCTTAAACAAATCTATGATGACAAGTGAGTTAAGTGAAAAAACTATTATACCATGTGGAAGATAGTTTCTATGTATCTTTTTCAAAGGCAATTTTATTAATTCATTGCTGTAATCTAGACCAATGTATAATGTTTTTGCCACAACATTTAGTTTCTATAATTACTTATGAGGATGCATCATGGGTGGTTTATATAGAGTTTGTACAATGTATTTAAACAACTCAACCTACATGTATATAAAATATGCTTACCAAATATGTGGTTTTCCTTATAATTTCAAGTTTATATCAAAATTATTTCCAAAATCAAGATTATGATTGCTATCGATATTTTAGTTTTCAAATCTAAATTATTGCATATCGTTGTGTTATGGATTTTATATTAAAAAAAACAAAAGTTATGAAACTCAATTCTTAATTAACTTAATATTAAAATATGAAATAAAAAAATAAAATTATTTTAAAAAATACAAGAAAAAATGTCAATTTGAATCTCTGTCAAACTCATGAACTAGGTCATAAAAATGGAGTAATTCAATAAAAAAATAAATTATGAAATATAATATCAAATAATTAAATATAAAATTAGAAAAGAAATAATAAAAAACATTATTTAAAAAAATAATAACCAAATAATTTTTTTTAGTAAAAAGTGCTTTTATGAAGTGGTGAAGAAAGAATCCATCTCTCCCTTTAGTGTTTTTTAAAATTAAATAAATATATTATAATTAAGCATGTGTGCTGTAATTCTGGTCATAGTTATCAAATCTACAAATCTAACGATCAGGGAAAAAAGAAGAAGAAGAAGAAAAGATTATAACAGTTTTTTCAATGCTCATCAAAAGATTTGTTTTATATTTAATATAAATCATTCACAAACATAAAAAGATTACATGAACATGGTGGATCATTTTCAACCTAACATGTCTGGGCCCACATAACATGTTGCACATGCCATTAATTACTTTAGATATTCCACTAGATAGTCTTACGTCCAAATATTACAAGTTGAGCTCCATATAAAATTAAGGGGTAGTTTGTGAAATTATTTGAAAAGTAAAAAAAAATCATTTTTTAAATTTTTTAATTTATCTTTTTGTGTGATGTTAGATATTTTAATGTGGTGATATTAAAATAAATTATAAAAAAATTATTATTTAAATACATTTCATGAATGATTGAGATTATAGCACATTTGACTTTGAAATTGACTTTGAGACAAGGTTGTTAAAATCATGATTCAACTCTTTAAATCTTATTATTTTATGAGTCAATATATGTTTATAAGCTAAATTGAATCAAAACTCAAAAACTAGTAAAATCAAACTTGATTTGTGCAAAATCTATAAAATCGATATGATTTTACGAGTTTACTAAATTTGTAATATAAACCAAGTTAGTTTTGAATTTGAAATCTAGTTGAAATTTTATAGGGAAACTATTTGATACATGAAAATATATTTTTATAAATTATTAGATTAAACAGAGTTCAAAAACATATTATTTCACAAACTTTAAAGTTAATACTTTATTTTAATTATTATATTTATATTAGTTAATTACTAGTTTAAACTCATTAGCTTGCAACATAAAAAAGATTTATTAGAGTTTGTTATGATGAAAACAACTAAGTTGTCATCAGGTTCTTGTGTGCTTTTTACCATTTAGTGATTTACTTGTAGTGAAAAATTTTTATTTTGAGATATTTTATTTTTTCATGTTATTGATTTCTTGATTTATATGTATCTATCTTTTTTTATTTATTTTAAATCACTAATTGGTTATAATATTGTTGATTTTTTTTTTATCAAATTTTAATATAATTTAATTTATTGGTCAAAATTATCAATATATATTAAAAAAAATATTTACAATTTTATAATCTGATTTTATATTATATCTCATATTTTAAAAAAATGATTTTGATAATCTTTGTTTGCAAGTCAATGATATGGCAGGGCTTTGTCGTAAATATAGCTCAGATTTCCTGAATAAAATGTTAGGAACTGAAAAGTTGCTGCTTTTATCGTCATTGTGGGAATGTTATGATTGCAAATTACACATGCATGATGCCTTGGAAAATACGCTTAATTGGAATCGCATGGTAGAACTTAAATTTAATATATTATTTAAAAATTTATTTAAAAAATCATTAATGTTTTATTGTCAGCTATATTGAAAATTTTAATTTTATTATTTTTTTAATTTTAAATTAAATATTTTTGATGGTTTTAGATCATTTTTATTTGCTGATGTCAAACATAATTTTTAAAAATAAAAAATATATATTTTTGATTCATTTCTAAACGAAAAATATTTTTAAAAATAATATCAACTACACTACCAAATAGATACTACATTATAGATATATTATACTATTCATTGAAAAAACGTCATGAGTTTTTGTTATTTTCATTAAAATCGACAAAGATTGATCAGAGATGAATTAATTTATTTTCCTTTTTTTTATACTGCTAAATGACTTTGTTGCTGTTAAAAACAGAAAAAACAAATATAAACTTTGGTTTAATAGATTATTTTTTTGTATTTTTAATCTATTTTAACTGTGAAGTTACGGGATTACCTTCAAATATATGTGTGTGTGGTTTGAATGGTAATTTTTTTTAAAATTATTTGTTTCTTTCTATTCTTGACTTTACTAAAAAATGAAATATTAGTTTACAAAAATTGTTAACACATGCAATATACTAGTCAACATGTGACAAATTGACAATACTCTAGCTTTTCCGATGACGTGTGTTGGATTATCTAATTATCAAAATCAGTTGACCTCGATGACACATTTAGTTTTTATATCATATTTGATTTTGATTTTTGATTTTATTTTTTTATGATATGATATTTTCACTTCATGATTTTTTTTCTATGTTTTTTTACTAGATAATTCTGATATCATGAGTTCATGACTGAGTCATTAGTTTAGAATATTAACCTAATTTAAGTTTAGTTTTTTTTAGTTTTCTAATTAATATTTTTTTTTCAGTTTTATAAACTTTGTTAGTTGCCTCACTTACTTTTTTTTTATGAGTTTAGTTCAATCTCATCTCGTATCATAGATAGTGAATTAGTCGAGTAGACTTAAAGTTTCATCAAGTTTTTTTCTCAATGTTTTTTTCATGAAATTAATTTTTTTTCTTGCTCTATCTTTTGACATTAAATTATTAACTCATAAACCCTGAAATTTTTTCTCTCTTTATTTTTTTTCTATTTGGTTATCTCAAATATAAATAAGTCAAGTTTAACGTGATTTAATTCAAGTATTTTTTTTATACTTAACTTAGGTTTGCCATGTATTTTTTCAAATCTATTTTTTTTTAGCGTGATCTCATATTAGAGGTTGTAGGTTAGTCAAATTTGCTCATATTTAGTAAGGGTTTTTTCAACAACATTACTTTTTTTTTAAAAAAAAATCTAGTTTTTTCTTTTTAATAATATTATTATTATTTTGCCATGATTTTTGTTGATTTTTTTTTATTATTATGGATGGTTTTTGAATGTATACCAGCTTGTCAGGATGGAAGCTACAAAGGCATGCAGTACCCGTACAAAAAACAAGAGTGATATGAAAATCATCTTGAGTGTGATTGTGTTCCGTGCTTAAATTTTTTTTTTTATTTTTTTATAATTTTGAATTATTTTCACATGGTGATATCAAAATCAAATTTTAAAATTCCGATACATTTTCAAGTATAAAAATATTTTTAAGATAATCGTTGTCATAATCTCAACTAATATACTATTTTTGTTACTGCCGATAACAACAACAACAACGATAATTGATGAAAACAAAACGACATCATGTCGACATACACTACTGCTTTCACATGCCATGGATCCTGGGTTTTGATTATTTTTCCGAGAAAACAAACGAAAAACAAAGAGTGGATAGAGGTGAGAGCAAATCATAGAGAAGTGGAAGAGAATATATGCGTCGGTTGGGTGTGTGGGTTCATGGCATGTGAGTGGTTAAAGAAGTAATGAATGAGAACAATAGACAGGGCGGGCATATAATTGGGCACAGATACCTGCACCGCTCAAGGGTTTCTTTCCATGTGATTTAATTATCATAGATGTAGTTACTAGTATAATGATTATTGAAAAATTTATGTATTTATTAATTTTAGAATTTATGGAAATTGATCGAGGTACACGTAAGCTAGTCTGAATATCTATGTGAATAAAAAAAAACCAAGATCATTAAGATTTTAAGACAGAATAAAGAGGATGCAGAAATAAAATGCTAGTTTACTACTCCAACTATTACAGAAGTTTTTTCAACTTGTTTTTTATATAACAATTAAAAATGTTAATAAGAAAATATAAATATTTTGATCTATATTTATTTCTTGAAATTTTGTAGCTTTGAATGTTAATCATAAAACTTATGTTGAAGGATGAAACTAGAAAAAAAATCAATTACATAGAAAATATAAAACAAATTATTATAATTAAAAGAATAAAATTCGAAAATTAAAATAAAAAATAAAGTAGAGGCCAGCCAAAAATCTTCAATTGGAGAGATAAACTAAAAAGAGAAATAACTTTAACAAAAATGGAAAAAAAAACTGAAGATTGAATTGAAAAAATAATACACCGCAAACTTTAATTGAATGAAATTAAAAACTATTAAGACTTTAGCAAAAGGGCAAAGTAATAAAAGAATAATAAAAAACCCAAAGAATAAGAAACAAATTGTAAGAACATAATACATGACAAATTGTAATTAAAGGAATAAAAGGTCTAAGAAAAAATAAAATTAAAATTAAAATACAAAAAAAAAGAGTCAACATATACTTTTTAGACGAGGAGAAAGAAGAGAAAACGAAAAACGAAAATAACAAACAAAACCATAATACCCTCGTCGATCATGATATTAAAAAGAATATTCTATCAAAGGATGAAAATGACATATGAATTATTGTTTTCTTTTTCTAATAGCAAAAATATATTTTATTTCTTTCTAAATAATAAAAAGATTGATATACCTTATAAAAAATTTAAATATTTTGATTTTATATATTTTCTGATAATTCTTTGTTGATCAATAAGCTACCAAAAACAGAGACTTTTTTTTTCAGATAATTTTTTTAAAAATATATTATTTTAAACATTTCTAAATAAAAAACAATTTTAAAAACAACCTTAATAACACTCTTAATCAGTAATTGATTTTGCCGGGAGACATAATCAATTTAAAACAGTTGAATGACTATAAAAATAATGGCATGTCGGTGAAATCTTAGGGCATGACAGATATGAGGTGATTGGACTTTTGTTAAACATCCAATTGCAGGTCGGGAAGATAAAAAATAATAATTTAAAAATGTTAAAAAATATTCAATAAATCAAAATTAGAATACCTTTTAATATGAGAAATTATAAAAGAATGTTTTTAAATATTTCATAGTATAATAATATCACATATTATCAAACTGCCATTGAATCATATGATTGATCTCGATTATTTTATTAAAGACAATTTTTTTTGTTGCACTTGCACTTTTCTTTTTTTTTGTATCTACAAGTGTTTCTTATGAATAAAGCTTGATTATAATCTTCTCATCTTCAAGTTTTGAAGGCATAACGGTGAGAAATTCACTTTAAAAATATTGTTAATTAAGACATTTATTTAAGAATAAAATAAAAATCGGTTCAGTTACTTTTAAGATTATTACTTGTTTTATTTTTACAAAATAATAATAATAATTTTCTCTCAATAAAATTACACAAGTTGCCATATACCTGCAATGCGAGCTAACGTGGACTCTGGAGAACAAATGAGTCAAAATCAATTTTTAAAAATAAAAAGATATATTTTTACCAAAACATTAAGTAGTTCATTTACTTTAATTAATGTAAGTAATGAAATAAAAATAAATCATTATAAAAAAATTAGAGTATATAATTGATAATGTTTTAAAATCTAAAATTATAACTAACGATGGTTTTTTAGTGTTTGGATAGAAGATTATCACATGTCTATGTGAATACTCTCTTCTCCAAAGTTTAAGAAGTTGATGAGAGGTGATAAAAAAATCAATATCTGCAAGACAATTTTTTTAGTAGGATTTAGAGATTCTCTTATGATAAAATCAATGATCTTTAATAAGATATTGCGATAAATAAAAGTTTTTTTTTTATAAGATATTGCGATAAAATCAATATACATGTTTTTCTTTACCATTATATATAGTTTAAAAATTGATTTTATATTTTTTTAATACCCATTGCTATCCATATTTTTTTTAGATTTTATACAAATCATCCTAGGATGTCATTAATTATTTTTTTTACATCATCAAATCTTTGAATATTGATTTTCTTCAAAACTTTAACGTTATCTCAAATTAAATGTATTTAACTGTTTGATATTATAGTAACGATTATTTTTAAAGTTTTACTTGCTTGAAAATATATTTATTTATTTTTAAAAAAATATTATTGATATCCATGAAAACAATATGATTTTTTTTTTAATTTAAAACAAATAAACGCTTTAGAAACTCAAAAACAAATAACTCTTAATGTCAGGAAAATCCTATTTATATAGCTTTTTTCTTACATTTTAGAAAACTGTTTTTGAAAGCTATATCCTAAAATTTACGCATTTAACATTTTGTTTAAAAATCTCATTTCATCCCAAACATAACCTTATGAATACGACTAAAAATTATTCATCTAAGCTGTCGATACATATATATATATATATATATATATATATATATATATATATATATATATATATATATATATATGTATATTTAATTTCAGAATGTTATGAAATCATACAAAAGGGGCGCCAGTAACAGTACGCACAACGAAAGCGATGGCAACATGAGAGGAGATGAAAATAAAGAAGAAAAAGTAAAAAGAGATGAGGAGAAAGGCATCCTTTCTTTTTTGTGAATCTTGGTTATGGTGAGTGCGAGATAGATCCGAGGTGTGAGGGGGGACCCACCATTTTTGGTGTTATGGGATGGCACTGTTGTTGTCACTTGTTGTCTTTCTTCCCTCTATATCACTCTTTTTTTTTTTCCTTTCCTTCAGGTATCTGCAAGTAAAGCAGCACAGATAATTGATTACTTTTATCTTCCTAGTACCAAACCACACCTTACCATTTCCACACACCTCTTCTGCACCGCCACCACCTCTATCATCACCTCCACTTTTCGCTCACTTGCCGGCAACAAGCCCGATCTGTTCTCCTTCCTTTCAGATAGGATTGCTAAATTTCTTTCGGGCAAGTAAAGTTTTTTTTTCTCTTACTTTCCTGTATATGATTGATCCCAATTGAGGAATCATAGAGCTTGAAGTGGGGCTAATGGTTTTTCGTTTAAAGGATTTTTGGAGGGAGAGGTAGCTGATTAAAGGGTAATCTGGTATGTGGGTTTCGGTTAATTGGAATCATGGGTGTGTGGGTGTTTTTTTTTTGTACTTTTGGGGAAGAAGTGAAGCTGATTAGGTGTAATTTTCATTTAAAGCTTTCATATTTTCTGGTTTAGTTCATCGGGGTTTTGCTGTTTTTTCTTTTTGGTTATCAGTTTTGGGTCAATTAGTGAAATTTTTGGGTATTTGGTATGGAAACTAGATTTGGAGGGGAAGCTCGTCATTTCTATGCAATGGGCCCAACTGATAAGCGGGAAGTAGGGAAGAGAGGTTTAGAATGGAATTTGAATGATTGGAAATGGGATGGTGATCTTTTTATTGCTAGTCCATTGAATCCAGTACCATCAACCAGCGTCGGTAGGCAACTTTTCCCTCTTGGGGTTGGGACCGGAGTTCCGGCCACTGGGAATTCGTATAGTTCATCCTCATTCTCCGATGAAGTGAATCTGGGAGTTGAGAAAGGAAAAAGGGAATTGGAGAAAAGGAGAAGGGTAGTTGTCATTGACGACGACAATTTGAATGATCAGGAAACTGGTGGTCTTAATTTAAAGCCTGGTGGTGATAGGGATGTGGGGAATTGGGAAGGAAGCAGCGGAAAGAAGACTAAATTAGTTGGGGGTGGCTTGAGCCGGGCGGTTTGTCAGGTGGAGGATTGCGGTGTTGATCTGAGCAATGCCAAGGACTATCACAGGCGGCATAAGGTTTGTGAGATGCATTCCAAGGCTAGCAAAGCTCTCGTTGGAAACGTTATGCAGCGTTTCTGTCAGCAGTGCAGTAGGTATGCGTGTACAAAGCTCATTGCTTAGATCTTTATTAGTTTTTTAACTGCCCTAGTAAAACAGGTACATATTGTGATCATAAATAATAACATCATATTCATAATTTGGATGCCCAATTGGGGCGTGAAAATGGATCAAATACAACCGTAGAAATAAAGGGTCTAAAACTATTTTCCTTTTCCATTTCCTGTTTTTTTTTCAATAAAAAATTGAAAGACATGGTCATTTATTGAGAATAAAGACGCATTTCTCTCTCTCTGGAAGAATAAGAAATACATTGCCATTACAGCTATTTTTCATAATTAATCAAAAGCATAATTTATAATAGACACCTTAATATTTTGTATTCTTGATAATCTAATTGTAGAATTTTAATTTTATTTCACTCAAAGTAAAAATTATCATGAAAAGTTATATTGTTTACTAAAAAAAATCTTTATATTAGTTCTATAATAAAAAATTGACAATAACTAATATGCAATGTAAAGAAAAATATTTTTAATCTTTTATATTGTTGAAAAATGCTTGTATATAAAATAAAAATATTGTATTGTACATGTATTTTCTTCTATTGAAAAATAATGAACTTGTAAAAAAAGTAACCTCTAAAATGTGTTTCCAAACTCAATATAGATTTGGAAGATAGGAAAACTTCCAATTTTTTGGGTTGAGATGAATTTGAACAGAAAATTCCAATTTTCCTTTACCAACCCCGGTTTCTTTTTTAAATGGATTATTACTCATATATTTAGGGAAAAGTTACTTGGTTTGCAGGTGGTTATATTCTGCCATAAGTACTTAACTGATGCCTTGTCCACTTATTTTGCAGGTTTCATGTCCTTCAAGAGTTTGATGAAGGGAAGAGAAGTTGTCGTCGACGTCTGGCTGGTCACAATAAAAGGAGAAGGAAGACTAATCCTGATACTGTTGGTAATGGAAGTTCAATGAATGATGATCAGACCAGTGGTTATCTGCTGATACGTCTCTTGAGGATACTCTCAAACATGCATTGTAAGGAACTCCATGGTTTTTCCATTTGAACTTATCAGAATTAATTCATCGAGAATTTCCTGTTTGCCCATTGATATTACCTTGATTTTCTGTTTTGTGCCTTGGGCTTCATTTGCTACTTGGTAGAATTGGGCACCTTATAGCATCTTGTTGTATGGGTGACCTATATTTGTTACATAATGATTCTGTCATTTTTTGAACTGCAGCTAATAGATCAGACGAAACAACTGATCAGGATCTGTTAACTCATCTTTTGAGGAGTCTTGCAAGCCATAGTGTTGAACATGGAGGAAGAAACATATTTGGACTATTGCAGGAACCTCGAGATTTGAGCACATCATTTGGAAATTCAGAGGTAGTCTCAACTTTACTTTCAAATGGTGAAGGCCCCTCAAATTTAAAACCGCATCTGACAGTACCTGTGTCTGGCATGCCCCAGCAAGTTATGTGCATGCATGATGCTAATGGTGCAAATATACAGACCACATTTTCCTTGAAACCTAGCATTCCAAACAACTTTGCAACGTATTCAGAAGTTCGAGAGAGTACAGCGGTGCAGGTCAAGATGAACAATTTTGATTTGAATGACATTTATGTTGACTCAGATGATGGCACTGAAGATATAGAGAGATCACCTGCTCCTGTGAATGCAAGGACTAGCTCCCTTGATTGTCCCTTCATGGGTACAACAAGACTCCCACCAGTCAAGTCCTCCTCAGACCAGCAGAAATTCAGATTCAGCTTCTGCACAGTCACCTTCTAGTTCTGGTGGAGAAGCTCAGGTATACTGTAGTCACATATTGTTTATCATTTCCCATCTAAACTTATTTTTGTATAGTACCAAGAAGAATTTCTTGGTTGATTCCATGAGTCCCTTTGGATGTTAATATTTTTTCATGATGTTCGTATTATTCTGAGTAGCACGATTGTCCCAAAATAACAAGGCATTTCTTTTTAGAGGAAAAAATCATCTTTTCAATATGTGGATGGAGCATCTGTTCAGTCTTTTGACTTTTGAGTTGTATCTGTATAGGATTCAGCAGTTACCTAATTCTTTTCTACCATTTCAGTGCCGCACAGATCGAATTGTTTTTAAACTATTTGGGAAAGAACCGAATGATTTTCCTCTTGTCCTGCGAGCGCAGGTACTCAAAATTTAATTTTTGTTCTGTGCTGCTGTTTTATGTTTCTTTACTTACAAAATATGAATATCTGAAATGTTTATGGTTTTCAGATTCTGGACTGGCTATCTCATAGTCCCACTGATATTGAAAGCTACATCAGGCCTGGCTGTATCATTCTGACCATTTATCTTCATCAGGCCGAGGCTGCATGGGAGGAAGTAAGCTTCATAAACCCTGACCATTGTTATTGATCTAAACTTCTCCAGACAACATTTGTGGCCTTACAGTCAAATTTTCCTTTGAATAGCTTTGCTGCGGCCTTGGCTCCAGTTTGAGCAGGCTTCTAGATGTATCAGAAGACACTTTCTGGAGAACTGGATGGGTCTATATTAGGGTGCAACATCAAATAGCTTTTGTTTATAATGGTCCGTTGCCCTTGATTTTCTGAGTAATTCAGAAACTTTGAAGAATAGATATGTAGTAAAAAGACTTATATGAATGAAGTATTTTGAATTTTGTCTTCTAGTAACAAGACCTGTGAATGAAATGTTGTGAATTTTGTGTTGCAGGTCAGGTGGTTGTTGATACATCTTTGCCTCTCACAAGCAACAACTGCAGCAAAATTTTAAGTGTCAAGCCAATTGCTATAACCGCAACTGAGAGAACTGAATTTTTAATCAAGGGCATCAAACTTGTCCCGGCCTGCCACAAAGTAATGATTGCTGGTTTTCACCTGATATATAATTGTTAGAGTTTTCATTTCCTGAATTTCATGTAGTCTCTCTTTTGTTGTGTTGGTATTACGTGCTACTTAGCTACACTTTGTGTTCTCCACTCCTGTTTTTCAGATTACTCTGTGCAGTAGAAGGGGAATTATATGGTTCAAGAAAATAAGCAGGAGGTGATGGATGGTGTTGATAGCTTCGAAGGTCATGATGAGGTCCAATGTGTCAAGTTTTCTTGCTCTATCCCCACGGTGACTGGAAGAGGATTCATTGAGGTGGTGTTGGCTTCTGTGTCTCATCTCAATTCTGTTCTTTTCTTATTCTTATCTTTGAGATAAATGCTAGTTTCAAACTATAATTCATTGAAAATTTGTTGGATACGATGCTAGTTTAATTTGAATCTGTGATTTTTCTTCCCATTAGCTATGAGTGTTTATCAAAGTGGGACCTTAATATGTGAACAGATAGGTTATTAAAGTGCTTTGCATCTGTCTTTGTGAATTAGATATATCTGGATTGATTTAGGGCCAACTTCATTACTATCTCAAAGAGATTGTGAATTAGATGAATCTGGGCTTGTTTGGAGCGAACTTCATTCCTATCTCAAGTCAAAATCTTATCTTGAAACTGTATCTTAAATTAACCCCCATGTTGAGTCAACACAATTCTTTAGTTTTTCGAGCGTTTTTATGCAGTCTCTAATGTGCTTTCGTATAATACTGTTACTTTTTTTTGAATATGCTTCTGTATTCTGAGTTCAATCTTTTCTCTATCTAGATTGAAGATCACGGTTTTAGCAGCAGCTTCTTTCCTTTCTTAGTTGCAGAGGAAGATGTATGTTCTGAGATCCGCATGCTCGAGGGTGTGTTGGAGTTTACTGAAACAGATGCAGATTTTGAGGAAATTGAAAAAATGGAAGCCAAAAATCAAGCGATGAACTTTGTACATGAAATTGGCTGGCTTCTTCACAGAATTCAGTTGAAGTCTAGATTGGGCCACTTGGATCCTAGTATGGATCTCTTCCCACTAAGAAGATTCAAGTGGCTTATGGAATTCTCCATGGACCATGAATGGTGTGCTGTTGTGAGGAAACTCTTGAATGTTCTGCATAACGGAATTGTTGGCACTGGAGAGCACTCATCTCTGAATGTAGCATTATCTGAAATGGGCCTTCTTCATAGAGCTGTGAGGAGGAATTCCAGGTCTCTTGTAGAGCTCCTACTGAGATATGTTCCTGAGAAATTTGGATCCCGAAGATGAGGCCCTAGTTGGTGGAAGCCATGGGAGCATTTTGTTTAGGCCAGATGTCACAGGCCCAGCTGGTTTGACACCTCTTCACATAGCAGCGGGTAAAGATGGTTCTGAAGATGTACTTGACACATTAACTGAAGATCCTGGAATGGTAACCCCTTTTCTAGTTAAATTAATTTCTGGATACTCCGAGGGGGAGAATTATCTTAATATTGCATTTATACTCGATGGCATGAATATTCATTACCACCAGTTCTACTCTCTGTTTCTTTGATCTAGATCGCTGTGTTCATACTTATGCTTTGACAACAATAACAAGTTCTAGGAATTGGAATATGACAGAATTTTTTTGATTGCATGATTTTGTAAACCTAATGTGATGTTTAGGATCTCTTTAGATGGAGAAGATAATCAGGAGCTGTTAGTTTATCTAGATGTTCTTCCACATTTTATTTAGTTCCCAGAGTTTCCTTTTTAAATTCAATTTAGTGACGATGTGTTGTGAAGTGACAATAGTCAATGTGTTGAAGTTAAATCTTGCTTCATTTGATTGTTTTATGCTACCTCTTTGCATGAACCAGTGTGGTAAAGTTTAATGCTCCTAGTCACAACAATGCTTTCTCTCAAAAAATAGTTGAATCGTTAGTTGAAAAACCTTGATTCTAAAAAGAAAAGAAATGTATTGAGGGGGTTGCTTTTGTCACACTGCAGCTACATGATCATCTCCGATCTCGTAGCTAATAATAGCAGTGTAACGTAGGCCTTTAATTTAGCTGCCTCTTTTCATTATCATTCCACATCTCAAGCTTAATATTACCTTTCGTTTTTCATAGCCAGTGGATGGTTTTTCATTTCCCATGATGCCTTCATTTTTTGTTTCTATTACTTTATTTAATGTCTGGACAGGAAGGATTTTTCTTATTTGTTTTATTATTTTTTTTATATCAGCAGTCAATAAATAACATCTTTGGAAAATTGAATCCAAGACTGCTTTTCAATCATTGTTACTTTCTGGCAGGGATTTATTATTTGGCTTCATTTTGTGTAAATACTTGTGTGATACATTTCAGGTGGGCATTGAAGCATGGAAGAATGCTCGTGACAGCACAGGCTTCACACCTGAAGATTACGCTCGCTTGCGCGGCCACTACACATACATCCATCTGGTACAAAGGAAGATAAACAAGAGACAAGCTGTTGGGGAGCCATGCTGTGCTTGACATCCCTAGCAATCTCTCAAACAGTAACATTAATGAGAAACAAAATGAAGGGTTGACCAGTAGCCTTGAGATCGGACAAACGGCATCGAGACCCATTCTGCGCAACTGCAAGCTTTGCAGTAAGAAGGTGGTTTATGGAATTGCCAGCAGGTCTCAGCTGTACAGGCCGGCGATGCTCTCAATGGTGGCAATTGCTGCAGTTTGTGTCTGTGTGGCTCTTTTGTTCAAGAGTTGTCCCGAGGTTCTGTACGTGTTCCGACCCTTCAGGTGGGAAATGGTGGACTACGGAACAAGCTGAGGTCCATCCTTGCCGATCATCGCAGTATTGACATATGATAGGATGTGTATTATTTTGCTTGCATTTATTTATAGACTGTTAAAGTTGAGATTTCCCGCATAACAATCAAACGCTTCAGATTCAGTAAGGTTAATAGACATAATTATTCAACTTCCACTGCATCTTTTAGGGAAATTTTCAATCAATCTACAAAACAAATTGTGTGCATGACAACTTGGAGGATTTCATGGAAATTTTGTGAAAGAAAAAAGGGAAAAAAGTGAAATCTGAAATTTCCTGATATATTAGAGTTGAGTTGTTGATATGTATATATATATATATATACACACACACACAAGAGAAATAAGTTCATGGACAGTTACAGGAGAGTGCTAGGTTCTTAGAATTGAACATCGAAGTTGGCTATCAGTGGCTGACAACCATCTTTACCTTTTCTGGAAGTTTAGTTTTGCAGTGGCCATAGCGTAAGAGAGTGCAAAGAAAACTGGGAAAGCAAGAAGAACAATTCCCACTACACCTAAATCATCATGTTTTATACCCAAAATAACTTCGGATGAAGGAACTGATAGATTTTCGCTCTCCATATACTGTGATTTCCTCTTCTATATCACCGTACTGTGATGCGAGAAGGCCTTTCAAGGACCATGAAGCTGGAGAAATCCAGTAGCCCCATACCCACCATCTAGGGTATTTTCTGCAAGATACATGTATTTGCATGAGAAATATTGAACATTACTTTTAGGATGAAAAAGAACATCTGCTGCTACAAAAATACAACTTAATTTATAGTTACCAAAGCTTTGTATCTGTAGCTACTGCGGTGGAGCATTAGATTTTTTGTATATACTCAGAATGGTTAATGAGTTTCTTCCTTCTTTTTTTTTTTTTATTATTATTATTATCGTGCAGCTTGAAGATGGCAGATAAATGAAGGTCATGAGCTAGATGTAGCTGGCTTACCGGTTCCGGTATAAGGTAGCCGGAGAACAGATTCGTCAAGGTATAGCAGAAACTAGCCATTATTGAAGCCGTTTGGAAATTTGGTGTCAATGAGACAAGCAGCAATCCCAGGTAATTGAAATAAAGCAACGTGCAGAAAATTGAGTAGAAGTACCAAAATACTTTGTAGGCTGACCAGTAGAAATTTATTGCTGGATATGTAATTACCAGAAACAGCACAGCCTGGAGCAATATATATGGGATTTCTACAACCACCTGCACAATAACAAGTTCATGTTAAAGTTTGCAGGTTGTAAAATCTTAAATTGACTGATTTCATGGATATTAATGCTAATTCTTCCTGGTGCTATCTTTGGACCTGTGCAAATGAGTACGCCCACGGAGAGTACATCCCAGCAAACCTTTCCCGGTATACAGTGGCTCGTTCAGGAGCTACAAATGGCATTACAGACGAGCAGTTGCCTATTCCGGTGAACTGAATAAAGATGAAAATAGATCCCAGTATGTTGAAGATGTCCTGTTCATCATCTCTTCAGAACAAGTAGCGTAATCACGGGTCAGCATTTTCTATGGGATATTTAAGCATTAAGATTGCTGATAAATTCTGCTGCAGAGAGCTTACATTTTCTGTCCTTTTTGCCAGAGAAGTGCTCCGAACATCAAAGAAGACACGATGATGAATATCAGCCGAACCAAGTTATATTTTGGACTTCTCCAGTAGGACAGTTCTTGTTTCCAAAGACATGCCTTGAATTGTTGCCATGCATTTTGTGGAAAGCGGGTGGAGAAATGCAATTCCTTCGAACCCTGTTCTGGAAGGCCCAGTCTGGTGACCAGATCTTCATTTTTCCTACATCAGGCAAGAACACATGACTTGGCCGATGATTCTTTCGTTTCAGTTTGAAATGACTACGAAACTTTTGTCAAAAACATGCAGCTCTTGTAATCTAGAAAGTGTTCCCCTCGTTCATAAAAACACACACACACACATGTATGTAGTTAAGCTTACTGGAAGAGATGGGAGTCCTTGTAGAGATTTGAAAAATCTAAACCAAGTTGAGCTTCCATAGAAGAACCGGTAACCTCTAACATCCATGTTGCAGGGTTGTAATTTTCTTTGATTTTGGGAACTCCTGGAATGCCCTGCAAATATGTACATAAATGAGTAAATAATAAACGAATATGACAGACAAAGTACGTTGGTCTCCAAAATTATTTGACAGACATTGCACATACATGGAAACATATTTACCTACAGAACTATTGGAAGCAAAATAAGAAGAATACAATCTTATTAAGTGTTTTCTTCTTGTGTATTCCTATCTATACTTATAAATTATGCTTATGAATACAAACCTGTTTATAGATCTTAAGTCCTAAATAGTAAGCAATTTTATTAAGGTTATACTTTTGTATATTTTTATTTACATATATGAATTATATTTCTGGCTACAAATCTATTTATAGGTCTCAAGCTCTAAAAACATTAAGGAATTAAACTTAGCAAAGGAAGATCTAATATGTAAATAAAAAGTTATTTTTCTGACAATTTCTGAATTGATGGACTGATTTTTTAATTCAATTAGTTGGTCGGTTCTCATCTAGTAGACCAGATCTTTAGTTTTTCATAAGAACTAAAAGTGGTTTACTTTCAACATCCCCCTTAAACATGATTTCTTTATAACTTGTAGCATATATCACATCTTGGTAAAAGCATAATGTTTGAGTGGTTTTGTGAAAATATTTGCTACCTGGTCTTGAGTTTTTACATACTTGGCTTCAATTTCCTTGTTTTTAATACATTCTTGTAGGTAATGAAATCTTGTATTAATATGCTTGCTTATTAAGTAATTAAGTGAAGCCATTATCCTATAAGTCTATTAGTTATTTTAATTCAATTGGTAGATTGATTTTCTATACCAGTTCTTCTATTTTTCTAAAAATAAACAAAATCTAGTTTAGTTTCAACAATAACTAAACTAGAATGAACCTGGAAGACAATCATGCATGTATAAGGATACCTACCTCAAAATACTCAATAAGCTTACTTGAATTCTGACCCAGCTCTCCAGAATATATCATTTGTCCTCCTCGTTTCATCAAAATGAGCTGCAAGAATTACTATTTTTGATAAATAAAAGGACCACAAGCAATATCAAGAAATTTATCTAGTCTTGCTTAATGCTTGCACATACAGTTCCTAATTAATCACTTATAGTGCTAATTAACCCTGCAAGAAACACTAAAGTTTTCATATTGCTAAGATTTCGTTTTTGGTATTGCATACTGCCTATTTACAGGTGCACGCAATAGCCAATTACCTCATCAAATGCCTCAAAAACATCGATACTTGGCTGGTGAATTGTGCACACAACTGTCCTGTTTGTGTTAACAATGTTCTTCGCAACTCGCATGACGATTGCAGCTGCTCTGGCATCCAGACCAGAGGTGGGCTCATCCATGAATATTACAGATGGATTGGAAACAAGTTCTACGGCAATAGTTAGCCGTTTTCGCTGCTCGGTCGATATACCACTAACACCAGGCATGCCGACTAATTCATCTTTGATTTCATCAAGCTCAATCATCTCAATAACTTCTGCTACAAATTCCTGCAGAAAGAAATGATGATAATGCTTAATCATGTGTATACGCTTCAACCAAATGCTAATGTGAGAACAATGATCTTGTGTTCAGCTACGGAAAATGTTACTGTTTGACAATTGAACAACAGTAACAGTTCAAATGAGGCATCTTACAGATCTTGTCCTTTTGTCAATCTGAGCCGGCAGCCGCAACCAAGATGAGTACATTACTGACTCTTCTACTGTAATATGTGGAGAATGAATATCTGTTTGCTCACAATAACCAGATATTCTAGCATACGTCGTTTGGACTTTAGGGTACCCTCCAATTCTTATCTGGCCTTCAATAATGCCACCAGTTTTTCTTCCAGAAAGAACATCCATCAGTGTTGTTTTCCCAGCTCCACTAACACCCATCAAAGCTGTAAGAATCCCAGGTCTGAAGGCACCAGTGATATCATGAAGAAGCTGCAGCCTTTTGTGTGGAAAGCCTTGCTTTCTCAGTATCTGAGTGACACGCACATGAAAATCAATATGAGTCGAGCTTTAACTACAGACAAAGGAAGTCCTGAGTTGATGAATCGTGTACTTACCTTGGGAGTGTCAACAAAATATTGGACATCCTGAAAGGATATTGTTATGGGATCAAAAGGCAAAACCGTTCCTGCAAACCAGATGTAGTCACTATGAATATTGAAGCATCATACAGAAACTAGGTTTTGTTTGCTCATTAATATCCATCAATTTCATGGAATATCAAATATTAGACAGCAACAAAGAGTTCTCACTGATTTTCTCCTTTTCTCCAGCTGATATTGGTGTTTCAGCGTAAGGCAATGTTTTTTCCCGAGGAAAGTCGTTCAAGTCTTGTTTTCTCTTCAGAATATTGGAGAGCCTGTCCTGAGAAATCACGGTCCCGAGGTCTCCCAGGGGCTGGTAATCTCGAGTTTATATAGATGAGCATGAGGAATCAAACTGTTATCCATCGCATGATAATATGAAACTTACCCTTTTGAATAACTCAGTGCGCAGGTGAATCCAATGTTGAAAACCATCCAAAACCCGATCAATGCTGCAAAAGGTATCCAGTAGAAGTATTCATTGAAGTATAGTCCCCGGCTTTCGAGAATTTGCTGACCTAATGTAATATTAGAAGATGAAACCTGCAAGGATGATCAGCAGTGAACAACTATAGCAACAAGTATGTATTTCACCTAAAAATTTAAGTTATTAGATGAAACTCTAAAATATAATTTATATTATTCTCTAACACACCCTTTTAAGTGAAAAGCTCTTTGAGCTTGAAACTTGAACAGGTCCACACTACCCTCGTGCTTGATTTTTATCGAAAAAAAATAGAGGGTGTTGAGATTCAAACTTCGTGACTGCTGAGTCAACAAAGCTCAGATACCATATCAAGGAATCATCTCATCTAAAAACATCATCTAAAAAGCTTAAGCTATTAGGTGAGATCTCAAAATATGACTTATATTATTCTCTAATAGAGTATTTAACCAAAATAGAAGTCGGGTTTCACCTTTTGCCACCTTGGAGCGAGGAATTCGTTTAAGGATGCACCGATCTCAGCATATGCCAGTGGAGAGAGCCAAAAGCCCCACCTCAACCAAGAAGGTAAAGAAGCTGCAGCAAAGAAGGCGTTTATATGATTTGATTTAAATGGCTAATTTATGCAAACCTGATGCTAGAAAGTCACAAAAAGGGCTTACGTTTCCGAATTACAAATCCACCGAATAGAAATGTGATTAATATAATGAAAAGAGCGCATGTTGATGCAATAGATGGATTCCGAACAATGGAAGCAATCAAACGGAACATTGATATAGACACTTGATGAACAAGGAACAGAAGAAAGAACTGGTAGAAAAACCTGACAGCATTGAAAATAACAGCAATTAGGAAAGAACATAGTTTTCATTATAGAAATGGCATTTGTCTGCAAGAAAACACCTTTCTGGTTCGGGACTGAAACCAATCACGTAATAGGTAAGAGCTGTCCAAAGAAAAGCATCTAGCAATGAAAAAGGAATCTTTAAAATGGCAGCGGGAACAGAGTAAGCCCACGCAGGATAAAAGTAGAAATCCCTTTGCTTGTAGAAAACTCTCATTCTTTGTACAGTCAATGATAATTCGGCAATCCCATTGCACATTAATCTAATTAGAGCATAAAACAAGGAACCCATGAACAGGTTTGCGTCGACCATGTCAACACTCATTCGACTGCGTATGAACAATGTCATTGTAATCAATGCAGTGACCACGAGCTGCATGAAGAAATATCATCAACAATTTGCTGATTAGTTAAGGGTGTCAGGTAAAAAATATTCTGATAATTCAGTCACAGTTAGTCTTTACCTGTACTGATTTGAATACATGAAGAGACAAGTTTCGCTTCATAAGCAGCCATTCTCTATCCATACAAGCTTTGAATAGTTCCCATTTTCTTAGGGAGTAAAAGCTGAAAGTCAGAGCATTTTTATGACATTCAGATTTCTGTAAAGGCCTGGAGAGGTCCCCTTCTAGCTTCTGTCCCACATGAAATTCCTGGAAGTTTCTTACAAGCGTATCGATAGAAACATGACTATGAGGTTGCTGATGATACCAGTACTGTCCTTGATCCCTTTCAGAGACCACCTGCGGAAAAGGGAAAAAATGTCCTGGTGGAAAACCATTTTGGGGCAAATGCTCTTATAATTTGAAATGAATTAAGCAGGGCTACATACTTCTTGGAGGAAGTCAGCAATTCCCTTTCGTGGTGGGCACCTGAAACCACAATGCTCAAAGAACTCCAGAACGTTGTTTCGAGGCCCATGGTATACTATCTCTCCCTCTGCCATCAAAATAATGTCGTCGAAGAGATCAAAGGTCTCGGGAGCTGGCTGAAGAAGTGAAACCAGCATGGTTGATTTTGTTATGTGTGCCAATTGCTGCATACAGCTAACAATTTGGAAGGTGGTCGAGCTGTCTAAGCCATTGGATATTTCGTCCATAAACAGCGCTTTTGTTGGACCAATTATCATCTCTCCTGGCAGAAGAAAATAGCAGAGATTTCAATATCAGAAGAAATGGATTTCCTGTAACACCTACCTCTAGTGCTCTACAAATCTCCAGTAGAGGCTTTTTTTTTCTTATTTCTCTAAATATAGGACAGTCACAAGTATTAATTATTTAAACTTTGCAGTTCATTCACACAACCTGTTGTTAGCCTTTTCTTCTGACCACCTGAGATTCCTCTCCTCATTGCATCTCCCACCATTGTATCAGCACAATTGTCCAGTCCAAGTATCTGTAATGCCATGCAGAATAGAATCCTTAATCAATGGAAAGGATAGGAGCTTTCACATTGATAACTTCCATTGTTATAGAGAATCACCTTCAAAATATAGTCCGTTTGGAGAGTCCTTTTCAATCCTTCAAATGATGTTGCCTGTTCGTAGAGATTGTCAGCTGATACTGCTACCACAAAGTATGAAGCAAGCTTTTTGATCTCATCAAATATAAGATCATGATAAAGAATTACTTTTTGTTCTTATGGTAGTGTTTACCTTCATGTAGGTATCTATATCCGGTTCTGGGACAATACCAGCTTCCTTCTCCCTTCTACTGATTTCTTTCATGATATCTTCAACAGTAAACAGCTGCTGTATCAGTGGATACTTAATACTGCGTTTCAAAAATATTTTTGAAAAAAATTGATTTTTTTTCTTGTGTTTTTAGATTATTTTCACGTGTTAATGAAAAATAATTTTTAAAAAAATCAAAAAATATCATTTTGATATATTTCTAAATAAAAAAACACTTTTAAAAGCAGCAACAACCTACCCGCTCTGCCTCCAATGCCTTGACAACGAGCAGAAAAGTCGAGAGTTTCCCTCACAGTCATTTCAGAAATGTGCTGGTCATATTGGCTGATGTAAACTGATGTCTTCTGAGGAACAAACTCACTGAGTCTGTAACCATTGTAAGAAATTTCCCCCTCGACCTATAAATGAAACACAGTTATTGATCTATATTATATTTTTAACAATCTGTAATTTCATCATTATTTGGGTCCATGATTTTCCCAGTTCATTCTCATAGTAGGTGACAGTTTTACAGAGATGGTTCAGGTTGTTTTATGGCACAGAAGTCTATGCTCAAGTAAGATACCTTCAAGGACTTGTCAAGCTTCGCTGCAAGTGCCTGTAATAAAGTGGTCTTCCCACAACCTGGAGGACCAAGTAAGAGAGTCATCCTGCATGGAAAGTGAGTTTTGTCAATGAATCATCTCGTTTAAATAGTTTAAGCTGGTAAATGAGGTAAAAAAAATATGATTTATATTTATTCTTCAACATATTTTCTTAAATGAAAACTTTTTGGACTTGAAACTTGCACAGACCCATACTACCTTGTATTTGATTTTTTTATCAAATAGAATGAGGATAGTGAGATTCGAACTCGTGACCGCTGCGTCAACAAAGCTCTGATACTATATTAAAGGAACCATCTCACCGAAACGATAAGTGAAGCTTTAAATTCAGAATATAATTTATATTATTCTCTAACAAATTTATATATGAACTCACATAAATATCAATCATAAGTTAGTTGCATAAATTAGTATCGCGAACAGACGCATTATAATGTATGAACCTTGAGGGCTTGATGATGCCGTTGACATTTTTGAGAATTTTAATCTTGTTTGGTACAGACTTGCATCCTGTAATATATGCAATACCCTGTCCATAAAAAAATACATCTTTCATTATCAGAACATGTAAGTGTGAGAGAGAAACAAAAACGAAGTCAACTCAATAAACTAAAGTAACCAGCTCCTGTCATATTATTCTTAAGTAATCATTTTACTTAAAAAATTAAGTTATTAGGTCAAGTTTCAAGATATAATTTATATTATTCTTTAACATATATTTTCAAGTAAAAGTCTTTTGGGTCTGAAATTTGCACAAACCCATATTACTCTATGCTTGATCTTGATCGAGTAGAATGAGAGTGGTGAGATTCGAACTCATGACCACTAGATCAACCAAGCTCTGATATAATATTAAAGAACCATTTCACCTAAAAACTTAAGTTATTAAGTGAAACGTCAAGATATAGTTTATATTATTCCGAGTGTAATGCCATAAGCAGTCAAGTTATATTTCTCTTGAAAATTAAGTGTTTGAGCAGTGAATTTCTAATTCTGAACGATTATCTGATGCTAAAAAGAGAAAAAAGAAAAGGAAAGATACTTGCCCCGAATGCATTTTTGAGGGTGTTCCAAAGAGTAGGAAGGGGCTTGCCGTGAACCACTTCATATTCTACCTCTACAGACAAATTCCGATATCTCACTTCCACAGTTGGCACTTCCAGTCCCACCCTGAAGATTAAACTTCGATCAGTGCTGACGTGTTATAAGACTATGTATGTGCAGACAAAAGATACATGATCGTAATTAAACATCCATGGATGCATGGTTTAATTATAAATAAATAACTAGCAGTTCTCTCAAGCTATGAGGTTTTAATTTTTGAAGTAACATTGCATTACTGTTCAGATTGCTGTGTGAATGAGTAATAGATCAAGATACACACACGATCATCTCATCTAAAAGCTTAAATTGTTAGGTAAAATTCTAGAATATGATTTATATTATTCTCTAATAAACATCCTCAAGTAAAAGTCTTTTGGCTTGAAACTTGCACATGTCTATATTATCTTGTGCTTAATTTTTATCAAATAGAATGAGAGTGACAATATTCAAACTCGTAACCGTTAGGTTAAGAAAGTGATTCCTTCGGGAAAAGTATATGGTAAATTCCTATTTTTCCTTAGAGAACATTAGTTTACTATTTTTAAATTTTGTTATCTCAATATGTATGCTTTCTTCATGTCTGCGAAAGAAGAACTTTCTACGATGAAAGGAATGCAAATTTGACCGAAAGAGGAGTTTTCATGATTATATACTGGGTACGTACTAAATATGTGGGGCTATAGAAGATAGATCGGTGGCAAGTTACATGCTATCAGAAATTTCTGGGCATCTGACTGGGGTCAAGGAGTGGATAGTTAGATTTCATAGGTTGGATTAAGGAATCTTGAGAAGTATGAAACTTGGGTGATAGAAAGGATCCTTCTGTTGTCTTGGGGTCATATGCGGAGAGTTTATTGAAAAATAATATAAATCAGTATTATATTATAGGACTTTCATCTAACAGCTTTAAGTGTTTAGGTCAAATGATTTTTTTAACATGATATCAGAGTCTTGTTGACCTAACAACTACAAATTCGAATCTCACCACTCATTTTAATTGATAAAAATCAAGCACAAAGTAATATGAGTTTGTATACAAGTTTAAATCCAAAAAACTTTCACTTAAGATGATGTGTTAAAAAATAATATAAATTATATTATAAAATCTAATCTAATAATTTAAATTTTTAGATGAGATGACGCACACAAGGCTTTCTTAACCAATCATGTAACTCCAAGACAGATCTAATACACATCCAAATTGAAAAATGAAAAAACACAGTGCAATTTATGCAAGTGATATTGATCATCAGAATATGTCATCACAGCAGAAGCATGACCCTGGCAACTTGTATTGTACTCGCTTCAGAGAATTGATACTAAACAAAGCAGCCAAAAAGCTTAAGATTTCTATTGTAGATATGAAAGAAATCATATATATTGCCCTTTCAGGACCCAACTTTCACCTTCGTTCTGCAACAGATTAACAGATCAGCTCATTATCTAGCTTACATGCTTCAGGGAAGAACCATGAGATTGTCTTTTCTAGACTCTATTTAATGATTTTCCTTCATGAAAACCAAGTTATATCTCTAGATGGAATCATAAGAAGATAAAAAACAGAAATTTCATTGCGAGTTGCATGTGAAATGATTCCGATTCTTTGTTTCAAACCCTAACTAATGGACGTAATCGATGTTCATACGTACAAGAAACCAAGAATAGAGTAGCAGGGCAGGCAAGGTTCTTACTTGTCTATTCTTTCTTTCAACTTGTTTAATAGCCTGCAATTATCTTCCTCGATTCTGTTTATAAGTTTGTCGATGAAAACATGGCGTTCGAGGGCTTCAAGCTTGGTGACGTCGACCACCCTCTTGCCCTCCTCGTCTTCTTCCTTTTCGTCAAACAATGACAGTCTGAGCCGTCTGAAAGTGGGTAGTCTTTCAATGGCTGCCCACTGCAGCTCAATTTCATCTTCGTTTTCTTTCACGCAGGATGAGGATGTTGCATCAGAATTAGCTGCAGAACTACTCCCGAAGCTTGCTGCATGGTTATGAAACGGTGTCGTGTTGCTTTTCTCTGTCGAGTACTCTTCGAACTCCATCATCCTCAAGGGAATCTGTTTTATGATTGTTTCGTGTGACAGGAGCTGCCATTTGTATGCTCAGTGTGCTCTAAAACTGAGGAGGAAGGCTCCACGTGTTGATCAAATACGTAGGCCCCAACCACCACCGCCCCCACCCCACCCCTTCACCCCCGGGAAATATTGCAGGAATCCTTTTCTTCTTCTTTATTTTCGATTTTATTTTTTTTATTGGAAATTGAAAACGATAAAGATAAAAAAAAACAAATACCAATAAAGATTAAAGAAAATACATCAAACAACCACCTTTCATACGAGTCGAAAATATAATATATAATATTCAAATCAATATTTTGTAACTGATAATATAATAATAAAAAATTTATTTTATTCATGGTATAAATTAAAAATTATCATGAAAAAAGTAGTATGTTTGAATAAAAAAAGATATATACCATATTTTTAATAAAAAAAAAATTTATAAGACTAAATAAATATGAAACAAATTATTTTTCATATTGTGAAAACATGCTTATTTATAAAATAAAAAAAACCTGTAAGAAAAAGAAAAATCCCTTAAAAAAAACTGTGAAAAATCTATAAAATATGTTTTTTAAACTTATATAAATTTGAAAAACTGATTTGTTTCTTCATAGTTTCAAATGGATAAATATTGTATTTGAATATAATTTCAATTTTCCTTTTTCCAGCTTTAATTTATAAAATAAATAAAATACCACTATATTTCTAAATAATTCCTGATTATTTAGAATTTTCCTGAGTGTGCTAGCAAACAGAATCATGTGAAATTAATTATGCACTCAATACTTTAATTATAGTGACTTGTGCATTTCATTAATTTTGACTAAAGAAAGACTTTCTGTGCCCTTTAAAAATGCTTAACAGGGCTGTCAATATATTGTTATAATTTAATTGCATTGGACTTTCCATTTTTTGTGAGATTCGAGCCACCTATTAACATAGATTTTAAGATGAAGAGGTTTTTTTTTTCTTAGAACTTGCTTTGCGTATTTACAGCATTCAAACGTGGAGATAGCATGCAGCACCACGCCCAGCCCTAGCTTTTGCTTAAGAGTAAGTTTAGTATTACGATTGCTGTTGTGATTTAGATTAAAAAAAATATTTTATAAAAATTATTTTTAATTATGGTTTATAATTGAAATTTAAGTATTTGGTTAAAACTATGATTGAATTTGAGTTTAATGAAAATCAGTTTCATATATTTGGTTACTATGATTTTTATATTGATGTCAACTTGTGAAATAAATTTAAAGGATACATGTACACACACATACATACATACATACATACATACATACATATGTATAAATATATACTTTTTAAAATTCATAGATTTAATAATTATAATAACAAAATGTTTAAAATAATTCAAGTAAATTAGACACTTGTTTTTATTCTCGCCATCAAACTACTTGAAATTCCATCACGAACTACATTAATACGTGAATACATCTGCGATCTCTAACTATTTGATCGAAGAACAATATATGATAAAATATCTTCAAGAAAACAAAATTAGAATTGCAATCATTTTCAACAAAAATTCATTTCATCTTTTTGATGTTGATAATGTTATGGTTAAAAAACTCTCTTTAATATTTATCATCATACACAATTACTATTGATAGATTTTGTTAAAAGGGCGATGGTCAAATTTTCAATTCACAATTAAAACTTTTCTTGTTTATGTTTTTTGTTTTTAAATAACATTATTTCCTTACATTAAAGATAACCCTCAATGAAACAAAAAAAAAACATGGAAAAATACAACAATTCATGTCGATATGCTTTTGTGAAGATGGTGTGTGGGAGAGAGTAGCAATTACAGCAAAATGACGATGACAACCAGATCTAGTCCTTATTGGTGAGGACAGAACATGGATTAATGGTTCAAACACACTTGGTTTTGTTTGAGAAAGAAAGATAGAAAACAACGACTAACTTAGCTGCAGAATCTGAGGATTCTTTGCTTTGTTTTTTTGACTTGTTGATTGGTTTTAACTATGAATTTGGTGCCTTGCTTTGCCCAGCTGAGGAAACTTGTCTCTGAACAGACCAGTGTAGAAGACACGTTGAGGCTTTTGTATGGCCTGTATTTGTCACGTGGCACGCCTATGTTTCTCTGACTCGGTTTCCAGAAGCTGAGTCGACACAACAGAAATAATTCTTAGGTGGGTGTGGCTGGTCTGTGAGGAAGATGAAAGTTCCCTGAGGGAGATAGCTGTTGTGAGAGAGAAGGCAGAGATCGTGTTTGTGGGTGTTGAGGTGAAAAATGCAGCGTCACGTCTTGGATGTGAGCCGCAGCTGTAAAAGCATCTCTCAGCTGCTTTTGCAACTGGCCGAACCATTATTTTTGACATGGGATCCACAGTAAAAAACTGGGATCTCATTTGATAATTGTTTTTTTTTAGTAATGATCGGGGCTTTACACCCTTCTAAATTAATTGAGAAATAATAGACCCAATAAAGTCATAGTACAGCAAAGTATAAATACCGGACGGAGGATCAGTTATAATGTCCAAACCTCTGTCTAACAAATCTCTAGATAAACCAAAATTAGCCAACCAATCAACTACACAATTGGCCTCCCTATAAACATGAATTAAATCAACCTCCCATTCCCTACCCAACATATCTTTAATCTGCATAATAAGATTATAGTTTCTATCAAGTATCAACCCCCCACTTTCAGCTTTAAGAAGCCTAACTACAACCTTGAAGTCTGATTCCAAGACCACCTTTCGAAACTCTTTCTCCCATGTAAGTTGTAACCCAACATAGATAGCTCATAGCTCCGCAGTCACAGATGAACAAGTACCAATATTTCTTGCAAATGCAACCACAAGTTGAACCGCAGCGCCAAACACCATCTAAATAATAAATGGTATATGTGGCTTAATTACAAATAATTAATCTGGTAATTAGCTATTAAAAAGAAAAGTCCCTATTTATCACGAAGGATTCTTTTCCTTAAAGAATTAAGTCAACATCGTGTGATTGGCTCAGTTGAGTTTTAGATGGTTGTTTATTCAAGCCCCATTCCCTCCCAGCTGCTTATCTGACGATGGGAAGATGCTATTTCGGTTATTTGCATTGATTATGATAATATAAAATATTATAGGACTCCTTAATTTCAAAATAATAAAAAAAAACCTGCCTGAAAAGGTACATCTGATTATCTAAATTCCTTGCATGAACTCTAATTTGATTCAGGAATGAATTGTCAACCGT
Organism: Salix udensis; assembly: GCA_029204005.1. NCBI lineage: Eukaryota > Viridiplantae > Streptophyta > Magnoliopsida > Malpighiales > Salicaceae > Salix > Salix udensis. The sequence continues at coordinate 2,509,402 of CM055020.1, forward strand.
TGAGGTGGATGATCTATACCAGTGGGCGCATGTGTGATCATTGTATTCTAGGTAGAGGTTATCTAAGAAAGTTTTTAGTTAAAATTATCATGATTAGGTAATTATTAATTCAATATTTCAAAAGATAGATTGATGAATTTTCTCAAATGAGAAAAGATCGATTTTCGGAAATTAACTGATTTCTATAATTATATAAGATTTTTTAATATCATGGTATAAATTAAATAAATATATATATATTATTTTGGATGTGAGAAAACTTCATTATCAGAAAATATATAGCGGGTTCGAAGTAAAGAAAAACCTCGACTGTCACATGTTTTTACAGGGGATATACACCCTTACTCGCACTCGACAACTACTATATAGATCACAAATCTTCTATAATCATACCATACCCTTTGAATACTAATTAAATATATCACTATCATCATTTCAAAAAACTAAAACAAGAATTACAGCTTGTTACATATTTCTCAAATATTATTATTATTATTTTTTTGTAGTTGTCATTTGATATTTAATGATATATATGGGAATTCTGACAATAGATGCTTCTTGTACTTGTCATGATAATTTTTTATACAGTAAGAAATACAGTTTGGTGGGCACCAAGCATCATAATCTTATAAATCCCTTCAGAAATGAATATTAATTATGGGTTTATAAGAATTTGCAAGCGTGATTAAACATAATCATGGCAGAAATGATGAGGTTAACGGGCACACTTTCTTGTCAAATGAGCTCACCAAATACAAATTACTCGGTACGTATTTGCCTGAGATTCAACGCAAATCAGCACCAACAGTCTAACTTAACATAGAGTTGATATACAAGATTTGACATTATTTCAGCAAAAAAAATTCCATAAACTCGAGAGTAACCCCTTCTTTCTTTAATATGATAGAACAACAATAAGATATATTATGGTTTTAATAACCAAAACTCAATCCCAAAGTCCTTCTCGCGTTTAAAAAAACCCTCTCAGCCGGCCTCGTGCTTTTCACTCCATGAAACCACTCATCTCCTCTCGTATATTTATAATGGTTCAACACTAGGTCACAGGGAAGGAACAAACTTGGTGTTCAAGTTTACAAAACGTGAAAGCTACACCACTCTTTAGCCACTACTCTAAAGAAATGAAGCCACGAAATCACTCATCTCCTAATGAAATTTGTAAATAAAAATGAGTCATCGATATCATCTAACGATGTTTAATTCTAGTACCTGGGCATTGTTTAAATAACGATGTTTAATTTGTCCGTTTGATTGAGAAACAACAAATTAACGTGTCTTCATGTTGTTTGCAGCCTGTGGTACCTGTACTCATCCCCTGTGATGATAATCAGAGAGCTCGAGACAATAAGGGTTTTCATATTTCTTCCTATCTCGCAACGGGAGAATGAGAAACGATCTCTTTTTGTGAAACGAAAACGAATGGTGCCAACGCCATCCTCCTTTGACTTTTTGAATATCTTCTTGTTTATCCTTACTGGAAAATAAAAACATGGAATCATAGACTAAACTCGGATACGCCCAGGTTAAAGAATCCGCGTAGGTAACATTTCTGGTAAGCTTGAAGCACAGAATTCACACCCATTACATTTCAAAATGACGAAAATGGTAGACACGAGTCTAGAAAATTTCGTGATTGTATCTCAATTGGTTGGCAGGGCTTGTCGGCGCCCATCTTTGCGAGTTAATATAAAGGTTCGAGGAGTTGACCACTCTAATCGTGATTTACTAAATATTACTAGTAATAGTAAGAAGTAGCCAAGATATTCGATATGGGTGGAAAAGTTGTGAGGGTCTCTGGTCACCCTAACATCTGTCCCATGGCAATTTTTGTCTTGGACTCTTAGCATATCAGAACAGATTGTTCTCTAAACTTTTTAGTTCATGGGAGTTGATTACAAGCAGGGTTGCTAATTTTGTTTTATTTTGGCCAAAATGGTTTGTATAGGTTAAGAATGAGAATTCTTACAAGAAAATAAATGGAGATAAGAGATGATCGGTTGTTTCTTGAAAAATGCAAAACTACGACATAAACAGCGCATGTTTCAGTGTTGTATGACGGTTGATAACTGTCCTCGTAGTATCCATGAGGATTGGAATGTGCCTCCAACATAACCTGCATTGCGTGCATAGCCCTACATATCCGCTTAGGACATCAGGGAAGCCACCGATGAAACAAGGGCTGTTCCTTTTGCAAGGATTCCTGTTTAAGGATAGATGACACGTGTCACGCAGACATACATTATGAGCCAACACAGAATGAGAAACATCACAGCAGATATTATACCATGCTAGAAACTAAAAGGAAAGCCATGGCAATCAAATTACAATGCAGTCTTAACTGAAGGCAGATTAGAGAGAGAACAATAATTTGTTTCGTCCAATTAACACATTACTACATTTTGCTGCTGCTACATAATGCAAACTTCAACAGGCATTTGTTGCTTCCAGTGCCTTCAACTCAAACAAAACTTCCACACATTTTCACACCAACACTGGGAACAGGATGAGAAGGATATGAAAAACCAGAAAGAAATGAAAATGAATAGGGTATCTCAATGTATGAGATTAGACCATTGTGGATAGCTAAAGATTATATAGACCAGCAGCAAAAGACAAACCGAATTATTCATAAAGTACCGATAAAACAAGCATTGCGCAATAGGGATAGAATAAATCAATCTTAAGCTTGAGGCTTCTCCCATTTGAGGGGCTTGACAACTTCCCAGGTGAAGTCTGGGTCATCCCTTCCAAAATGTCCGTATGCAGCTGTCTTCAAGAACCTATTGCCCCCCCTCTTCAGATCCAGGTTGATGGTCATCATTCCAGGCCTAAAGTCAAAGCTCTCCTTCACGATCTTAAGGATCTCCTTGTCAGGAATTTTTCCAGTGCCATAGGTGTCCACAAAGACTGACAAAGGCTCAGGTACACCAATAGCATAGGAAACTTGCACAATGCACCTACGAGCGAGACCATTTGCTACAATGCTCTTGGCAGCCTGCCTAACAATGTAAGCACCACTCCTATCCACCTTAGTTGGGTCCTTCCCTGAGAAAGCACCACCACCATGGGCTCCCCAGCCACCATAGGTGTCGATAATGATCTTGCGTCCAGTGAGACCTGCATCACCATGAGGACCACCAATAACAAAACGGCCAGATGGGTTGAGGTGAAAGATAGTTTTCTCATCAAGGTACTTCTCTGGGATGACAGGCTTGATGACATGTTCCTTTAGATCAGCAGCAATTTCATCATTTGTGACAGTCTCATCATGCTGAGTGGAGATGAGAACAGTGTGGACACGAACAGGGACCATTGCACCACCGTCATTGTAGTACTCAACAGTAACTTGAGTCTTGCCGTCAGGTCTTAGCCAAGAGCAGGTGCCATTCTTCCTAACCTCGGTGAGGCGAGCGCCAAGCTTGGTGGCAAGAACATGGCTCAAAGGCATATACTCCGGGGTCTCATCAGTGGCATAACCAAACATGTGGCCCTGGTCACCAGCACCAATCTCCTCTGGGCGCTTGGTAAAGTTACCGTGGACACCCTGAGCAATATCAGGGCTCTGTTGCTCAATGTTAACCAGTACTTTGCACTTGTCAGCATCAAGACCAACATCATCGGAAACAAATCCAATGTTACGGCATGTGTCACGAACAATCTTTTCATAGTCTATCTTTCCTTTGGTGGTGATCTCTCCAAAGACCATGACCATGTTTGTCTTTGTACATGTCTCACAGGCAACCTTGCTGTCTGGGTCTTGCTCAAGGCAGGCATCGAGCACCGCGTCAGAGATCTGATCACATAGTTTGTCGGGGTGGCCCTCGTTCACTGACTCGGAGGTGAATAGAAAGGTTTCCATGTTCTTGAGCTGCATGTCACAAAAAAAGACCTTTTAGTATGGTGACATGTGGCAAATGTGTGCAAACTAAGCTTGATTGACTGGTGTGGCAAGCAAAATTCCATCAACAAGTGAGAACATGGAGAAACAAATAGTGCTGAAAATATCCTCGTGATGGAATTAGATTCTCAAACTTTTTCTAAGACAAGTGATAAACGGGCAGAATCGAAGTACAAGAAATGATAAGAATCTCAAAAGTTTATGCTCCTGAAAGAGAGCTATTAAAAAAGCACAAAGAACAGTAAGATTCCTTTAGCACTGGAAGAGATAAGCCTCTATTGAATCACTTGTCAAAAAAAGTAGGGAAAAGAATTAAATGCCCAATAAAACAACTCCCAATAGTGAAAATCCAGGTATTAACGTGATATGCTATGGTTGAAATACCAAACGGCAAACAAAAATATTAGCTTCACATACAGAGTGAACCCCAAAGTATCGCAAGCCCCATTATGAATTGAAGATGATTTGCACAGTTTATAACAGTTTCTTTTCAGACATTGATTAAATTAAAAGTTGAGACACCTAACGTTACTTGCAGAAGTGCAAAGTTACATTTTTCTTGGTATAATTTATTAGCAATTGCACGGTAGAAATGAATAAACACTAGATCTAAGCAAGAGGCACCCAGATACGATTATGATTGCAACTCTACACGGTCCTTTCCAGTTATACAAAGCATTCTTGGACTCTGTCGACATATTCTTAGAAACTCTATTCACTAAAAACCATCAAATTGATAAAAATAATCAGATCTGGTGTATTTTAATGAAAATGTAAGTGAAACACATGCCAAGTTTAACCTTTCAGACATGATGCACCGCACCCCCTAACGGTAAAAACGAATAGTGTAACTTCACACCCGACAATAGCAGACCAGACTCCAGAGTGAAACCAAACTGATAAAACAATAAATTAAAACACCAACAAGTACCCAGATCTGTAACTGTCTGAACCATGTTTACTCAAAAACTTAAGACCAGGAAACTAAAAGACCAGTCTTTAAACATTCAATTTTCTAGAGTCTACAAAGAAAACCCATGAAGAGAGCATGCATCATGATATACAGTAATATATAGCGGAGAAGGGCAAGAGATACCTTGGACTAGAGTCACCGGTACAGATCTGAAGGAAAGGTTTAAGGAGTTTGTCTGGCTGTGTCCCAATGAATCAGGCGGTGGCATTATAAAACGGTTTGGTTACTTAGTATTTATAGACCAACTACCCTACCTACTGGTAACCGGATGGGGTGGTTAGGATTCTTTTAAATCTACGGTGGTCTCTTCTGTATCTTGTCTTGTGGGTGTCAAGTCAATTCCTGGGGGTACAAAACACAGCCGTTTGATGTCAGAGTTTGGGAGTGGGGTTGGTACAAAAATGAGAGTATTTTTCTTTATTACTCTTGTAAAACTATATAGATGTAGTGCTGTTTATCTTCAATTACTTTTCTTTTCTTTTCGAATTTAATATGTCTTAGAAGTTTAATTCAAAATCCCATGTATTTTTATTTATTCATTGTTATTTTTAAAAATTATACTTTTTAAACAGTAAAAAAAAATAAAAATAAAAAGATGAAAAGAGCAAAGTATTTACTGGTATAGTTTAGTCTTTTAAAGATTTGCTTTTTTTTTCAAAAAATATACTATAATAATATGTTTTTATATATTTTATCTCAGTAAACACATCTTAGAGTTTATTTGTTATTATAGTAGTAGTTGATTTTTAAAATATTTTTTTATTTAAAAGTTTTAATTTCAAAAAAATTAACATCGGAAAATCAAAACGATCTGAAAAAAATCAAAATGATTTTAATTTAAAAAATAATAATAAGTAAAATTTTTAAAAAACACTTTTAAAATAATAATAAAATTTTTTTATTAATAATAATAGTTTGATTGATTGAAATAACCGGCATGGCTGGTTACTCACCAGCCTCAAGCGGTAGCCGGCTCAGCAGCTTAGAGTCATGAGCTTGGGTCGGCTTGGGAGAAAGGGTGTGGCTCTTTGGGTTTAGGTAATTGACAACGATGTGAATTCAATGGTCCCAAATTGTTCCTTGTTTGGCTCTTCGGATTTGGTAATTGACAATGATGTGAGTATTTTACCTCTACTTGAATTTTAATTCAAACTCCAATATCCCCATTTTAATTGACTTTAATCAATTTCTTCTCGTTTATTCAATGTATAATATATAAATATTATCATATTTAATTCAGACTCAATTTGAAATATATATGTGTGTGTGTGTGTGTGAGAAAATTGTTGAAAACCTTGTGCTCTTTAATATATATATATATCACACTTGCATGTATGTAGTTTTAAAATTATATATTAAGTTATAAATATGTCACTCAATAAAAGAATTAAAATATTATATACTTTAATGATCTTACATTATTATTATTATGATGATGATGATGTGATAGCATTAGAAATAATTTTTTAAAATAAAAAAATATTATTTTAATATATTTATGAACAAAATTATATTTAAAAAAAAACTAACTTCAATTAAATTTCCAAACAAATATTTAATAACTATTTTTATAAAGCTACCAATTTCTTAGAGTTGGTAGGGGTTGGTGAGCGTCAACTATGAAGGTCGAGGTTTGAAGTCAAAATCAGGAACCTGAGTTCCTTCGTCAAGTCTGATGTCATGGAACCAATAGCTTTCCACTTGCATTTCTCCGTGTAATCATAAACCAACGGAGAGGAGAGGAGAAGCTTTTATATTGTTTTTGGTATTGCGGTTGTTTTCATGGTTGAAATTTTTAAAAAATAGTTTTATGAAAAATATTTTTAGCTGCTGGTTCATAACTGAAATTAAAGTGTTTGGTTAAAACTGTGATTGAGTTTAAAGTTAATGAAAAACAGTTTCACGTGTTTGATTACCACGCTTTTTCATATTGCTGTCAACATGTGAAATTACTTTAAAGTGTGTGTATGTATGTATTGTTTTAAAAATATTATAGATTTAATAATCATAATAATAAAATGTAATTAATAATTCATGTAAATTAGATATTTGTTTTTATTCTCTCATCAAACTACTTGTAATACCATCACGAACTAAATTCATACGTGAAAGGCCTTTGTGATCCCTGACTATTTGATCGAGGAATATCATCTGGTAAAATATCATCTGAAACAAAATTAGAATTGTGAGGCAAAAGTTATATTGTGATCTCCTTCTAATATATTCATTTATATTTTAATTAAGTTTTTAGCTTTTTAGATTATTTTAATATTAAAAATATATTTTTTTATAAAAGAATTAACAAAAAATATAATAAGTAATAAACCATATTTGGAGTGTTGTTTCTTTGAAGATAGTGAAGAGGCTTGTGTATTTTTGGATTTTGCTTGTCTGTGCCTGTGAAGGAGAAGAAATGAGGGTTTAATTTGGAATTAAATTCTAACGATAATTTCTGTAGTGACAATAAATTTATTGTGGATAAAAAGCAATGAAAAAAGTGTTTTTCATGAACCGGTTGTGTGAGAGGTTTTAGTGGTGGCCCCCATATAAATGTGTTGATATTTTTATAGATAATCAAACAACAATTTAGTAGCTTTTTTTTAAAAACTGCAATGCCAAACGGGCACTAAAACCCTGTTTGGGAGTGCGTTGTAACCGGCGTTTCCAAAAAAATTGAATTTTTTTTTCATTTTAAAAACCGGCGGTTTGGTGTTTTTAGATTATTTTGATGTGCTGATGTCAAAAATGATTTTTAAAAAATAAAAAAATATCATTTTGATATATTTCAGCACGAAAAGCACTTTAAAAAGCTACCGTAATCGTAATCTCAAATAGGCCCTAAACCAGATGGAATTAAAGCCGAATGGGATTTTGGCCTGAAAACTGAGGTGGCAACAACTAGGCCAAGTGGGAAGTGGAGCGGGTGGGATTTGGTAGGGGCTGCGGTCCCCACCCAGACAAAAGCTGCACGTGGAGCTCCCAAGAGGTTGGGCTTAACAAGTTGGTGTGCTGACCTGTCAAGCGACACAGACCCCTGACTTTAAAAAGACATGTAAACCAGGTTAGGATTCATTGGGGGTAGGTGGATGGGAAAAGAACAAAAAAATAAAAGAGACTAATTAATCAAAGAGTAGTGGAAAAGCAAAAGATAATATACTAATTGATTATCAAATTCGATTATATATATATTATTTATCTTTTATATTTAATAAATAGATTAAATTGATGAACACTTTAAATTAATAATTATAATATCGATATTTAACCTTTTTTTATTTGATATACTTTAAAAAATTAATAATTATAATATCGATATTTAACCTTTTTTTATTTGATATACTTTAAAACTTTAATCGACGGACCCATTATATACCCATATAATATATTAGGGACAAAATGTCTACCTACTCCTTTATATAGTTTGTACGAGTTGACTTGCTCGCGCGTTGTGCTAGACTTTTTTCTATATAGAAAATTAATTGATTTTTTTATGTGCTATAATTAATTTATTTAATATTTAATTAGTAAAATTATAGTAGATAAAATATATTAGAAATAAATTTTTTTCCATCTAAAAAAAATAGTGTGATCAAAACGGGAAGTAATTCGTATATTTTTTAATTATAAATAACCTAGATAAATTTGTCTACCTATTTTTTTTTGCCTTTTTTCTCTAGTAATATTAGATATGTAAATAAAAATATTATAAATTTTTTTAAAAAATAAACTTCAACAAAAGAGCGCAAAATTAGAATTAAAAGCCAAAATAATTTTTTATTTTATAAAATTTATTCATCATATTATTATATTAAAAATATTTCAAAATACTGATATTAATTTATTTTTTCTTCAAAAAATCTTACATCATTTCTCTCTCTCTTGCTGACCCTGTGAACAACAATGTTTGGGCTCATGCCACCAATTTTGTACCTGGGAAGTGAGCTTAACCGTGATGTATTGGACATCTCAATCAGGCAACTGATACTTGTCAAGTGCAACATAAGATTTTAGTATATTTATGCCAAGAATTTACTGAATTCAATTATTAAAACCCACATACAATGAAATTTCAAACTTAGAAAATGAAACCAAATCTTAAATAACAAACTGGTTTGATTTACATGTAAACCCCAGATTGATCCCCGGTCCTATATTTTTGGTTTTGATATTATGCTGGTCAACGGGATCTTGTCGCTTATTTGTCAGAAATTTGCCCACCCTTCTCTTAATGAGGGTGAGAAGCAAAATGGAAATATGAGAGAACGGTAAACAGGCTACCGACCTCGTTTTGCCAGGAACCATTTTCTCAGAAACCGATTCCCCAGCTTGTGCTTTTGTCAGAAATTTTAACGTGGGAGAACCCAATTGTCAAAACCATTTGCATCTCTCCCATCCACAGCCTAAGATGCAGAGAACTCAACCATTTGCATTCCTCTTCCAGCCACTGCAATTTCATAGTGGTTCCTGATACATAGAACAATCAGAATCATAACTCCAAAATGCTTATGCTGACAGCTGAGATGCACATAACTGGCTAAGAGCTCACCTGCCACAGGCTCTAGCATGCAGTGCTTCTGGCTCTGGAACACTGATGATCAAATAAGCTTGTTCAGTTAATATACAGTTATCCTGAAGAAGCCAGCATCTGATGCGCTGATCAAGACCAGTAGAAAACACCCACGTGCCATCTGTCCAAACACCTTAATGAAACAAAACCAATTTCAATCAGTCAATGGCCACAACAGATGCATCCAATACATTATATCTAGAGAAGACCTTGATCAAGATTTTCATATGGTTCACATTTGTCATGCAAATGCGAGAAAAAAGACTACCAGAATATACAAAATCAAGATTACGAAGAACATGATTGAAAAGATCCACCTTATATGGAGGGTTAGAAAGGGAAAAAGCTGTGAAGCCTTCTATATCCATGAAAACACAGACTTATCAGTCATGGTGTTCAATAAATAACCAGCAACTAAAGAGGGGGTGAGTACTTAGAAAATCTATAGTAACAACATTTAGACAGCCATGAACATGAGACCAAAGACATTAAGGAAACAACAACACAAACTTCCCTCAATTGGAGTAATTACTATTTTACCTTTTATGGCAGAGCTATGAGCTGAGGTGATTCGGTCATTGTATAAAAATCTGATCCTGTACTTGTTTGTCTGGCTTTGTCTACAACAATTATTCTCCATGTTTTCAGAGCTAGTGAATAGATTGATGAGGTTTGATGTCACATAAGAATCCTTCCCTTTTGATAACGGTGACAAATCAAATTTAAGACAGTGGAGTGCCTGATCATCTCCTCCACTTATTACACTGAATACAAAACCATTTTCAGAACTTTGATTATCCTGTGTGTCTGAAATATGAAGAGAGTTGACCCCTGATTGGTGAACATTATTGAAGACTTGGAAAGGCCTTATTTCACATATTCCTGGCAAGGAATCGACACTATTCACTTCTGGTTCATGAGGCATGTTGTCTACAGCTTGAGAACAAACTCTTGTGCAGCTTTCCGCATCACTTACTTCTGTTGACGCTCCATTCATAGGATGATTTGCCAAATTGCAGCTAACCCTCTCTCCAGCTTTTATTGCAACTAAACCATCACCTGGTCTATTTTTTAGGCACACTGCTGCTTAATATTCTCCACCATCGTCCACCTTGACTTCCTCTTCCAGTGCGTGGCCGTGTCTGACAATTTATGGACTTCTCTATGTTCAGTGTTGATAACCGCTGAACAAAAGCCTCAATATTGTCAGTTAGATCCCAAAAGGCAATACTTCCATCTGTAGCTCCACTGATCACAATATAAACATTTCCAATTCGAATGTTCTCTGTGAATCATGAGAAATAAATAACTCCAAGTAAGAATTTGGCATTAAAATACCACAAAATACCAAAACGTATTTAATTGATGGACAGGGAGTTTAATAAAACTTTTTCTGCCATGTTCTAATAGTAATCAGCAAGTCATATATATAAACCTTCAAAGGGCAGAGAGCTAGGAATGATGACATTCTGCAATGTTAAAACTGGTGATGATAGAGGAACCAACAAAGCCACATCGAACCTGCAAGGAAGTAAGAATAAAAAGTGATTTCCCCTAGGGACAAGAAAAATCTAAATTAAAAACATTTTAAGAGCACCAATTAATGGTTTGCAGTTGTTGTCATGAATACCATAACCGATGTGGTAAGACAAGAGCTCGCAATGCAAGTGTTGCATCTGAGCAAGCAACAACAACAAAACAGACAGTCAACCTGAAGGAAATAGATGGAAGTATTATTTCATTGTATTTGGATATGTCAATGCCAAGATAAAATCATCACAAAAATTAAAGCTGTCCCATCTCACCTGGAACCAGCACACTTCACCAGAAAAGCAGTGACAGCCAGATATCTCCAGTCATCCTCGTTCTTATCATCACAAGAAATTTTTGATTCTCTCTCTCCCTTTTCCAGTAAAAGCGGTCCTGATGTTGCATCAATATTCATATTAAGTTCTTTGGTTATTCCTTGTATCTTCTCAGCTACTTTAGTTTTTCCACGAGCACTGGAATTTTTGGGAGGCATGTCAGTTGACAGCCATTTGAAAGACATCGATGAGGATACTTCTGATGAAGGATTATAGCCATTTCTGTTTTCTGTTTTTTCTTGTTCAACAAATACATTTTCCTTGTCTAGATTCCTATCTCTTAGTAGCCAAGAAGTCAGCACCCGCTTTGACCCAACCGAGATCAACAAGAAAGGATTATCTATGTCCCCTGCACAAGTGTTTTGTCTCTTTGTCCAATCTGACAAGTTGGTCAAGTCTGAAGCAATTATGTGCATCTTTGATACTGGGCATATTGATCTCACAGCAGATCCACCAACATGCTCCCCAAGCAATTTTGATGTAAACCAGCCCTCAACTCCAGGAACATACCTGCACCAATCACAAAATTAGCTGCCCGTGTTTGGTTACAATAAATGACAAATCATTTGGACAAAAAATGAATAAAAAGTGGGGGTTGAGGTAGGGGAGAAATGAAGTACTGAGAGAAATAGTAGAGACCTGCTCTCTAAATATGTATAAGAGGAGAGACATGCCAGTGTTCTTGGGACACACCAATAACAATGTCATAAAAACTCGCTTGATTTCATTTAAAATGGCAACTAATTACTTCCATACATACTTACCTAGTCAACCTCACAGTTCCATCCTCACACCCAGTAGCAATCCAACTAGATCTAGCAGAATGAAAGTTCTTCCCAATTGCCTCAACAAGTGTATTTTTAGAAACAAAGCATAAGGAGTGCATCTCTCTCCCATGAAACTGGATGTGCAAATTCTGGGGAAATATCTTCCTCTCCATTTTTGGTACCCATTTTCGATGAATATAGATTATCTCATCCTGAGAGAGAGAGAGAAATGAAAATATGAGACCAGGAAACAATAAGCATAAGGAAATGTTTCGGGACTACAATGACACTAAGTAGCTTCCAAAATTAAGCCCTCAACATTAGGGGACTAGGATAAGGAAACACTAGGGTACTATAATATCATTCAGCAGTCATTCCACAGCCAGTTTTTATGGAGTTGTTTCAGGTTTACAGCATTAGGAGACTCTAAGAAATTGGAGGAGACTTAAAAGCATAGTTGATGAAAAGCGTATTGTAGTCAATGAAAAACAATAGGAAACAGAATGACAGATGTCAAGAAAACAAAATCAATGAAATGGTAACAATTGTTTGGATAGCATAATAGCATTTTGTAGCACAGACTGCAACAAAGGTGATATAACTCACAAAGGTGAATGAAAAGTCTAATTACTAAAGTTGTTTATCAATGTTTAAAATATATTCACCTTCTCTAGCAAAATGAGGAAGTAGGGTTCTGTTCAATCTCATTTAAGTGGTACATCAATATATGGTTTTGGATTGTGGCTCTGGTGATCTAAGTACGCAACCTCAATGGTGATCTAAGTACACAACCTCATTGGTGATATAAGTCCTAATTCTATAATGGTTTGCAACATATTTAATGATGATCCAAAAGAGTTAACTTTTAAACAAAACCAGTTCTTATGGTAAACTACATGCATAATTACCCAACCATATAGCAGTCCCAATCTCATCACACACAAGTCCAAAATATAGCAGTACCACTTGCTGATAAGAACAGGAGCCTGTACCCTAAATTTTGCTTGGAATGTAGTGTTAAACTAATAGAAACCAAAAGGTACCTTGACATATGCGAAACAGCTCATCGCCTCTGGTACATCACCAAGATAATAAGAATGAGGACGTCGCCATCCACCACATGGAATTTGCACAACCTGCTCCAAGCATCAGTTGAAATAAAACAAATGTTTAGTTATGAACACAGGATGGGATGAATGCTTGAGAGAGAGAAACTACCTTTGCCTCACTTATTAAGTTCCAGATTATAAAATCTGTTGATGCAAAACCAATTGCATATCCACAATAAGCCGAATCATCGAGGCAGTTGTTATTGGCAGAGACAGATTGAACTAAACTCAATTCTTTTACTTGTTTCATCCCAATAAATTCCAAACCACGCTGGTCTGGGTCATATTCTAAATAGCATATGCAGCCATCACCTCCAGTCTGAAAATAATTGTAATGACAGAAATTTAATACATGAAAGTTCTTCCATACAAACTTGCACTCTAGGAAACAGAAAACATGCAAGCATGATTGTCTCTCAATCACTAAAGAACCATAGCCATCCTTTAAAACAATTTGGATGTTTCATGCCATGAAATGCTATTTTTGTTGCAATGTAAACAGGAGCGTATTATGAACTATTCCCCCAATTTGATTATGTACATACTTGTTCCCTTAAGTACTCAACTTTTTTCTTACTTCCACACTGAACACATGAGAAGTCCATATAATGCATCATAACAATCCATCATTACCAGCGAACACTCAAAAAGTGATTTGTATCATACCGAGCGTATTTCAATCATGTCAGAACTCAATTTAGCAACAGAAATGTTGGATACAGTTGATATTCCATGAGATCCTTTAAAATAACACAATGGTGAAATTTTTATTTGTGGTACAGTAGGTTTGTCCTGCAGCAAGTCCTTTGACAAAGGGAAAAGAACCAGATTTCCACGCGAATCCCCACATACCAGCACCTACATTCAACCATAATGAACGAAGCAGCATATGAGACGCAATATGAATGTTTAGAAGTCACTGTGACCTCACAAAGCAAATGAAATTACATATCAGTTTCAAGCAATAAAGAATCCAGATTTGTAATAACTTTTACTCTCATATTTAATAAACCAAAAATCCCCTCAAGTATAGAATTAGAAGGGGAAAAAAGGCTTTCCTTTATCTCTTTGTAAGAAGGAATAGTGATCTCTTATTTTCTCTTGCTCCTGAAGAATTGTGGTTGTTTCACAAACATTTGAGAATAAACATACATGCAGCAACATGCACTTACTCATGAGTGGAAACATGAGAAAGAGAGAGAGAGAGAGAGAAGATACCTCATTCTCAAATGATGCATCTAGACACATAATCCGAATTCCGAAACATGATGTGAATTCTGCTATAAGGGATACATCAATTGTTCTTCCATAAGGGAGAGAACCAGATGGTAAAGGATCGCTTAACCTCCATAGCTTCAAAATTCCTCTAGGATCAGCAGTAAAAATGAACCTGCATAGCAGAGATTGGTGATGGCTTGATCTGAATAATAAAGAGAGATGCAACCAAAACAAAAGTAGCTAGGCAAGATGAGTGATCTCCAGATGATAATGCAAAGGCATTCTGGCAAGCATTTCAGAATTGCATGGCACAAAGCATAATTTAATATGATACAAGGCATGGTATAATGTAAGAATCACCTGTTTTTTCTAAAAATATGACCTATATATTTGTGGCAGGCAAATCGATGAAAAAATGATACTATGTAATAACAAGGTTTTTGAACCATTAGAAAAAAGACAACAAAAAAAAAATCTGTGGTTGATGTTTTAGTGATAGTAACATAGAAATAAATCATGTCCCTCTTGCATGTTATCCATGTACTGCTCAGGGAAAGGATTAAAAAAAAACAAATGAGACATTTTTAGCACTAGTGGCATCATTACCTACATCCCAATGCCTTGCACCAATAGGTTCCTAAGAGTTGTCTCTCTTTCCCAGCTGACCAGGTGAAGGTGAAACCCACTTCAGGAGTGAAAACATCACCCATAATTCTCACAATTGTCACGTTTCCTTTACCGTCTCCTAACGCAACCCAGTCATCAACTACATCGGAATGTTTGGGGAAGTTTTTGGACAGCAAATCCATACAAACAATTGGCACCTCTTCACTGAGCTGAGCCAGCTTTGTCCATTTTACATCCACGGTTCCAACTAATCTAGCATGGTACAGATAACCATTGTTTGTCGCAACGTAAAGAGTATCTTTGCATGTGAAATGCAAGCAGCGTACATATTCACTTTTGCTGCAATAAAAGAAGCCACAATCCAAGCACATATGAACATTATACAGGATGAAAAGAATAGCAAATAATGAAGACACCAGTAAGACAATGACAAGATCTATTGCACAAAGGAGTATGAAGGTATGTGAGCCAACATTTGATGGGTTTGACATTGGAGATGTCCCAGCAACATCCCAAATTAATTTCCATCACTATCTACCTATCCCAATGCAATTCAACCAATTTTTTTTAGGCCTAAAAGAACATCAAAATGAGATGGAAGGTCTCATGTCAGAATACCAAAACGTAAAAACCATTCCCCAACCTCTCAGCTCAAGAGGAAAAGCCTTGTTACCATCATTAGATTGTAAATTACAGGTGTAAATTACAGGTAACTAGGAGGCCTGCCCACAAGATGCTGCAGGTGTATATTGTGAAATAACTGTAAATCTAATTGATGATACTTATCTACATGGGTTTATTATAATTAAGTTATATTTAAATGATTGTAATTAAAAAATCCGGGTCAGAGATTTAAACAGATAAATCCAAATCTTATCTTTATAGTTAATATTAGATGACTTAAAGAACATACTTAGAAAAACCCTAAGAGAAAGGTGAAACAAAAGGTCAAGGATAAATTAAAATTAAAATTTTGAAGAATACCATAAGTAATAACATTTTTACTCAAAGAAAAGCCATAGTAGTTAGACAGAAAAAAATATAGCAAAATACTTGTAAGGTTTTAAGGCACTTTATTAATGCATCTGCTATCAGCTGAATCTTGATCACATATCAACAGATTCTGAAAGAACAAACTGAAAAGGAGGAATCTCGATGTCTAGTAGGAGTTGGAGTTTAAAAGCATAAAGCCATAAAGAGTTTTTTTTACAAGAGAGCAAGTACCTTAATAAAAAAAAAAAGCAAACACAATTTAATTAGGTAAATTAATGGACATGGAAAGTTTATGAAGATGTTGGAAGTTTTGTTGCAAATGAGAAACCAGAGAAATTGGAGCATAGAACCAGCACCAAAATCATAATACCATAGCCATCTAAATCACTCATGGTTTACATACAAAGGTAGAGGACATTAAGAATTTTACTACCTAAACATGTAATGAATAAGAAAAACAAGTGGAAAACTGGTACAAGAAACAGAGCACTCATTGGCAAATTAGAACAGCAGCAGCTCAGGCCAGCTAAAGACCAATAACTCTTGAATCAGCCCCACAACTGATTAACAAAGAGCCATAATAAGCAAAACAGATGGAGAAAACATGGTCTTAATACAGTGCCAAAACCACCTTAGCTAAGCTATAATGATCTATGGTGAACAGCCTCCTCCAGTTCTAATATTGTAGTAGTAGTAGTAGTAGTAGTAGTGATAATAATAATAATAAAGAGCTGAAGAGGTTCTGATATTATAAATTACCTGTCCATGAGACCAATATATTCAGATGAATTTGGGATGCGACAAGTAAATATCTCCATTCTGTCAATAAATGGTTTTGATTCAATTTGTCCTTCCAAGCTCTGGGAAATAGAAGCAGACACTTGATGCACTTTGATTGAAGAGTCAAATCCAGCAGTAATGAGAAGTGAAGAGATTGGATCATACAAACAACGCCATATACCTCTTCCTCTGTATATAAAAAAACTCAAGAATTCACTGATTAGGCAGTGAACTTCTACAAGGCCATTTAACCGCTTACAATTTTGTAGCTTCAAATCTATGCAACAAATAGGCTCCAATCTGAATTAAAAATAAAACGCAACTTACATGTGCTCCTTAATCATCTTTAGCTGTTTGCCATCCAATCTCCATACACGACATGTACAATCTTCACCAGCAGTGACAATTACCTAAGAGAATAAATGAAAGGAAGAGTCAGCTCCAATCCCATAGTACAGTTCCAGGCAAGAAGAAAAAAAACAAAGACATTAAATTGATTTACATGATTAGTAAACAAAGAATGTGGTCGAATAGTATCGGTCCTTTTTGTGATGCCATTCAATTCATATTGACACAAATGAAAGACACGTTATAGTTAATTGGAAATGAACCAGCCAAAAAAGAAACATTTATCTAAATCTACATGTAGTATTCTGCTTTCTGAAAATCAAAGGGCTGGATTTCTAACTAGGATTGAATTTCAAAACAATGATAGATGATGCTATTGATACATTCACAAGTGCATATGAATGACAATGGAAGAAGTTATCAACTGGGATTTAATGAAGGATGTATTAAAAATACTTGTTTCCCCTGACATTCATGCTTAATTGCTCTAATCATGAGCTTGACCACTGAAGGAAATTTAATTATTGATTGCAGCCATAATAATTTATCAACTCTATTCATTCAAAGTCACCCTTTGGACATGGCATAGAACTCTATGCACAAGCTAACTGACAGCATCTTTTTTTCAACTGATGGATTTTCAACTGATGGATACACAGGAAAAGCAGAGCAAGATGGATTCAAGAAAATAAATACTAAAAATGCAGCACAAGTGAGTTGTTTTCTGACAGAAAGAAAGGGACAAGAATCAGCAATCTCTTATAATGAAATTCTTAGGAATTTTTAATTGAAGTCATAATGTGCATTCCTTTCATTTAGTTATTATTTTAACCAGAAAGATCATCTTATAAAAAAAAACAGGAAAACCAGGATTTTATAGGACTCACGGAATCACAGATACAGCAGTCCCAAACTCTAGCATTATGACCAAACAGAACAGGGCCAGCAACCTCCTCCTCTCCATTATCTGAATCTTTCAGCTCATCACTAACAGCCCAGATACGAGCACTGTAACAACAAGGAAATTGCATTATTGAAACCACTTCATGAAAGAGAAATATGGAGTGTAAGAATTAATTCTTCACCTGCGATCATCAGAGACCGAAACCAGTTTGGATCCATCTGAGGACCATGCTAGGCGAAAAATTGAACCTTCATGCCCAACAAGTCTGCACATATGAGCAGATTTATGCTGCTGAAAACGAGGCTGGAAAGAGTCGGGAGATGAACAGCTCAAATACATGTCATCTTCCAAGAGACTTGTTGAAGGCAGTCCACCAAGTTGAGGTTCTACAGGAACCACTTTCCAAACGATGATCTACCCTAACCCAATCAAAGAAAAAATATAGATCTATCAATGAAGTAGAAGGAACCATATCAATTTCAACTATCAATAACCAGTGTCATTACAGAAAAAAACATTGATCAGGTAAAGATGAAAGAAGAGAGGAAGAAATGTTAGGCACCTCATTGAATATGGTACCGGAAGCAATTCGTAAAGTTTCCAAACTGTCACCCCATAACCGCATGGAATACAAAAGGCATTTCTCTACAAGTCCACAAAATATCGAAATACATAAGGGCAGGTGAAATAAGAAGGGCAACCACACAGGCAACAAATTTTAGAAAAACTAACCTGGAGATTGAACTTGAAGAACTACTCTAGACACCGACATATCCCAGAGATGGACAGAGTTATCACTACATCCAATTGCAAGACATTGTCTCTCTTCCTGACTTGAAGGGACTGCATAGCTCTATTGCCAATTCATGAAGGAAAACACTATTTTACGAGTAATGACATTGAACGCTAAAACAGAAGAAAAAAGAAGTGAGTTACCTTGAAGAAGGAAACATCCAGGACCCAATGAGTGAACTTGGGCAAGCAATGAATCAAAACTAAATCTGCATTCACTTGGGAAGGAGTTTGAATGTGTAAGTTGAAAAGTTTGAGTCTTTTTTCACCGAAGACAGCAATTTTGAAAGAAACAGCTAAAGAAGGAGTATTCGATGACTCTTCTTCACTGGAGCTGCAAGTGATTCCATGGACACGAATTCCATCAAAAACTTCAAAGGATTTTGTTATTTTTCCTGATTCTAAATTATATAGCAGAATCTGCGATCCCGTGCCTGTTTTAGATTAAAAGAAGAAGCAATGCTAAGAACACAGAAAATGTAAAATGAATTGAAACTGAAAGTAACAAGGCGAGCACGAGAGTTAATAAAGAGGAAAAAAAAAAAAAAAAAGGTACCAGCGAGAAGGAAAGGGGTAGAAGAGATTTTAGAGGGAGGATGGAGGAAACAGAGAGCTGATATTTCGCCAAGGTATTGTCCTCTCTCTAGTTTCCACTTGCTCTGTTTCCGCTGCTGCTCTTCCATGGCTGCTGCCTGTGTAGTGTTCGCTGAAGAGGTTTAAAATTCGTGAACAACACATATTTAAAGAAAGAAGCAGAGGGACTATTGTGGGCCGGGCTTAAACTTAAACCAGCGCATAAAATTATGTCCAAAATAAATAAACAAAATGCGGTGAGCGTGGATCGAACACGCGACCTTCAGATCTTCAGTCTGACGCTCTCCCAACTGAGCTATCCCCGCCTGATGTCCAAGATAACTACTTTTTTTTATTTATTGTATTTTATTTTCATTTTAAAAAAAAATGTATCGTGCAACCTGGGAAACTATTCTATATCATCTTCCTCGTTCATGAAATGTTAACGAGGCAAGAGCCTTTTGAAATTGTGTTCTACGCATCGTTTCACTAAAAATATTTATGTTTTTTAATCATTAATATATATATATATTAGTATATGTTTAATATTTAGTGACCACTGCTATATTTATAAACACTACCCAAGCCTTCATGAGTGATCAATCATGCGACCGTCAGGTGGTCGGAGAATTTGAGGGGAAGAAGCAGGATTGAGGCGAGGAACCTGAGAAGAAAATTTGGGAGTTTAGACTAAGGGCTAGGGTTAGCAGTTAGCATAGAATTTACAAATTAAAGATAGAGTTTTTGCGTGGGTGTGTTAAATTTATGAGAATAGATTTCTTTTAAAAAAAACAAATCGATATAGTGGATGTTTGGCGCTGCGGTGTGACTTGTGTTGAGGTTCACCGCAGCGCCAAACCACAATTTAACCAAACATGAACTGAATTTTAAGTAATGTGTCCCACCAAAAAAACAGCGTTTGCGGCGCAATTTGAGAAGCATCTGTGAGATGCTTCTCATAACGCGTTTTTCGTTACAAAACGAAATAATAACAAAAAATAATAAACGAGCGGACAGACAGGGAGCAGAGATTAGCCACCCATCATCTTCCCCAACCCCGGCGACAGCAACACCGGCCACCAAGGTTGACAGCGCCAGCTCATCCTTGTCTCTCCCCCAACAGCAGTCTCTCTCTCTCTCTCTCTCTCTCTTCCTTCGCCATTGCAACACAGCAAGCTTTCTCTCTCCTCACCAACTCATGCAACAACTCCCCGCCAAAAGTAGCACCAGCTCCATCATGAGCTCCAGCAGCATCCAGCCACCACCAAAAGCCTTCTTCTCCAGCTCCGGGAAGCAGCACCGAACAACAGAGGTGAACGGCAGCACAACCTGACAACTTCCAACGCCCCGTCCGACCACCACACAGCTCCTTTTTTGACGTCACCACAACAGGGACAACCCCATCGGCCTCCTTTACCCGTTGGTACCGGTCGTTGACCCTCTCGTCACAGTCGATGAACAATGAAAATGCACAATAAAATGCATGCAAAACGAAAAACGAAAGGCAAAACGGTGTGTTTTGTGTTTTTTCTTTAAAACCAAACACACCGTTTTGCGTTTAGTCTTAGGACTTGGGCTGGGCTGCTCTCGGCCCAGCCCACGTCAGGCAAGGTTGGGCCTTTTGGCCCAACTTGGCCGGGTCGACCCATTTATTTGGGTCTGGCCCAGTGCAATTTAAAAAAAAATATAAAAATCATATTTTAAAAAACTTAAAATTGTGTAATTTACTTGAATTATTAATTATATTTTATTATTATGATAATTAAATCTACAATATTTAAAAAAAATATGTGTGTCTTTTAAAGTAATTTCACAAGTTGACATCAATATGAAAAGCATGATAACCAAACACTCGAAACTGCTTTTTATTAACCTTAAACTCAACCACAGTTTTAACTAAACACCAATTTCAGTTTTGAAACGCAGATAAAAATATTTTTCATGAAACTGCTTTTTTTTCAACCTCAACAACAACCACAACAGCAACAACTGTGCCAACCCCATAATTTTCAAATAGAAAGCAGAACGAAACCGGCCCGCCACGTGCCAGCAAGAAGTAAAGGTGGCTAACGGGCCCATACTTGGGACCCAATCAAATTCAAATACTTGGCAAATAAGTATTGCCCTACCTCCATCTCTTTAGCAATCCATATTTTCCAAAGCAAAAATCCATTTACAAAAGTACCCTTGTTAAATCAGAAGGAATCGTGCGGTGCCCTGAGTTTCAAAAGATTCTTGAAAAATCCGAATTCTTTCCCAGCTTCAAAGCAAACCGATTCATCTTCTAAATCTAAATAGAAAAAAATAATAATATATATATATATAAACGCATGTAAGGACGTAAATACACAAAACGATTGGTGCCTAATTTCTAACGATCCTCTGTGATTTTTATTCCAAATCCCTAGATCTATCGTCGCCAATCTACCTCCCATTTCTCAATTGCCGATCAATTTTTTGAAAGAGAGAGATGGACGATAGCTGTGCGGTGTGTGCGGAGGCTCTAGAATGGGTTGCATACGGCGCGTGTGCCCATCGTGACGTTTGCTCCACGTGCGTGGCTCGGCTCCGTTGCATATGCGACGATCGCCGCTGCTGTATCTGCAAGAGCGAGTCATCTATCGTTTTTGTCACCAAGGTTAGGCCTGCCTTTTTCAAATTTTAACTTTTATTTTTGATTTAGATTGCTAATGATTTTTAGTTATGATGATGGATGTGCCTGATTGCTTATCGATAAACCATATTTGAAGTTAGGTAATGCAGTTTTCTGCTTTTCAATAATAAGTGCGTAATCTTCCAAGGGCTATTTTTCATCTGCTGGCGAAAATAGATTTCTGGTTTTGAGTATTTACCATGCCATGTGAAGCTTCTTTGTTTTTGATAGACCCTCTTAAGACGTAGTGATAGTGAAGCAGCTACTTTTTGAATGCACAAGAGACTTTTCCCTTACCAAAGAATAATTTATAACCTAACCGACTAGTTTAAGGACTGTTAGAAGCATTTTTGCTATGTGGCAGCGAATGCTATATGTAAAGAATAACGATGCAAGAAAATGAAAATTGGTATATTGAAGCCAGAACATATATGTACCTTGAAAGGTAAAATGTAATTGCTGGGAAACTGGACCTTGAAGGTAGTTTTCCATAGATATTTTGCAGAAAACAAGCCTTTTGAAGATACAGCATTTATTTATTGAAAAAGCGCTCATCACTGCTGGAATGTAGAGTCAGTGGAATCAAAATCTAATCCAATCAAGACAGAGGACTCATCGCTCAGACTTTTATGGGCAGTGTTTATTAGAGCCTATAATAAATGGTTAAGATAGCCCTAATTGTATTTTGTGCTTAATATGAATGGTATTTGTTTTTTTAGTTTCCGTTTGAAGTTATTTTTTGTTGTAGTGGCAAATCTAATGCATTTCATGGGAAGTAAGTGATATCTACATGTAGTTGTATGCTTAGTTTTTCAATTTCCTTCACTGCTTTTGTTCATATTTGTGATTTTCTACTGTTCATCACATGGATTTAATGACAGAAAAGCTTTATGTTTTGCTGTTCTTGCAGGCTTTAGGGGATTATACAAGGATTATTAATGACTTTTTGCTCTTGCCACCTGAACCAAAGGAGGGTAGAATGGGATCTTACTGGTACCATGAGGACACGCAAGCATTTTTTGATGATGTTGACCATTATAAAATGATAAAGGCCATGTGCAGATTGTCATGTAGTGTATGTGACAAGGAGGAATCAAATGATGGATCCAAGCGTCGGGGGAAGTTTAGAAATATTAATCAGCTGAAGGGTCATTTATTTCATCAACATAAATTGCACATGTGTAGTTTGTGCTTAGAAGGACGAAAGGTAAGATCCTCATGCACATGATCTTGTATGACTTATGTTTTCTTGTTTGAAATGACTGGATATTAAAAGTCATTTTTAGGTATAATCAAGTTGAGATTATATAGAATTTGGGCACTAATCTTTCTTTTCAGAACCTTTATTTTATTTTTCAGGCATCTTATTTAATGCAACTATCAAAGTGATTTACATGATTACGTAGATTACTAATGTTATCTTAGAGAAATTTGTCCTTTTTTGTTTTTTGGGGGAGTTTTGTAACAACTTTTGGATTCTTTTGAATTTGACAGGTTTTTATTTGTGAGCAAAAGCTATACACTAGAGCACAATTGAATCAGCATATAAGCACAGGTGATTCTGAGGTTGACGGAAGTGAAAGTGAAAGAGGTGGCTTCATGGGACATCCCATGTGTGAATTCTGTAAAACACCATTCTATGGAGATAATGAGTTGTATACACATATGTCAACCGAACACTACACCTGTCATCTATGCCAGAGGTTATACATGCTATAGTATTTACATATGATACCATAAGTTAAGTACATTTTAGATAATCTCAAATAACTTTCTGTTATGTACAATGCAGGCAGCATCCAGGACAATATGAATATTACAAGAATTATGATGACCTAGAGGTGAGACTGCTCATCTGCATTTGTTTCTTTCTTTCTGTTAATGAGGTTATGGTGCTAACACTTCTATATGAGTGTTCTTTAACTGAGAATATTTTTCTAAACAAGTGAAAGCTGTCTGTCACAGATTCACTTCCGTCGAGACCATTTTCTATGTGATGATGAGGGTTGTCTTGCCAAGAAGTTTATTGTCTTTCAAACTGAAGCAGAGATGAAGGTGATTGAGAAAGCTCCATTGACTTTCTTGATTATGAATACTGTTCAAGCTACAGTTTCTTTGTGTGTGCCCACAAGCCACCACAAGGGGGCAGAATTGGGGTTGGGGATCTCTGTTGGTTTAGTTTCCTTTCTTATTGCTCGTTGGCCAGTTCAACTCATTTAATTTTGTTTTTATATTTCAGAGACATAATACGATTGAACATGCTGGTCATATGTCTCGTTCTCAGCGAAATGCTGCTCTCCAGGTACATATTATTTTCTACTTTCAGAACTACTCCTTAATGGATTTGGTTTTTCTTTGAAGATATCTGATCACCGTATTGCTTCTTTTATGGTTCTCTAATTTATGTGCCACCTTTTGTGGCTTTTTTTCTCTTTTTATTCATTTTCTGATTTCCATGACTCAGATACCCACTAGTTTTCGATATCGTCGAAGTAGTGAACAAGATAATCATCAAGGAAGGGGACGAACATTCCGTCGGGATCAATCAGAAAATCAACTCTCCATAGCCATTCAGGCTAGCTTGGAGACAGCACAATCAGAAAGCACATCTCGTGATCGATCATCCAGTGCACAAGTGATCTCTGATCGTGTAGATTTAAGTGATATTGATCCAATAGTTCAGCCATTTGAATCATTAACTGCAACTGATTCTGAAACAACATTGAGATATCTTCAAGCCTTGGGGAATTCTTCTAGTAGTGCACCTTTGCAAGAATCTTCCTTTCCTCCACTCTTTATGACTACAATCAGTGATCAACAAAAGGCCAAAGATCAATCAGAAATTTTGCCTAATAATACAATGGCGACTCATCTTCGGCGCCAGAAAAACAGAAATGCAACTGTAATCAACTCTCCTCAGCAGTGGCCGGTGGCAAGGCGCGGGCATGTATCAATTAGTCCAGCACTACCTTTGAGTTCAAGGAGTTCTGCTAGTGGACCAGGTCTCTCTAGTTATGCAAGTTCTATTCAATCTCAGACTCAGGCTCAGACTCGACCTGCAGCAGTCCATGGGCATCCCTCGTCTGGTTCATTGGTGGGGAGCTCAGGCACTACAAGTAGGATAAGACACTCTGCATCAGGCTCAAATCTTGCTGACTCTGGGTCATTAAAGCCCTCTATTTCAGATTTTCCTCCAGTTTCTGCAGTGCCAATGCACAAGATGCCTACTAGTAGCCAGGCTGTGCTGAATGTGGAAGATTTTCAAACTGCAAACAAGTCCTTGGTGGAAAAGATACGCACTGCTCTTGAAAATGATGAGGATAGATATACTCTTTTTAAAGACATATCTGGACAGTATCGTCAGGGTTCAATTGACACCGGAGAGTACCTGGACTATGTCCAGCAATTTGGCTTATCAAGTCTGATTCCTGAGTTGGCTAGACTCTGCCCTGATGCTCGGAAACAGAAAGAGCTCGTTGAAACATACAATGCTAGTTTGAGAAGCAGTGGGAAGAAAGAGAATGGCCGTGGCCGTGGCCGTGGTAGTGCCCAGTTAAAAGGCACCAACGGATCCAAGGCAGGCAAGGGAATAGCTGATGAAGACAGCAGTTCAAAGGATAGACTGGCAGATAGCTTTATTAATACTGTTCGAGCGCTGCAGTCAAATTACAAGCCTGTGGAAGAAGAGGTGCAGCTTCTGTCGAAGGATGGGTATCGGGCTGCGAAAGGTAAGTCGAATGTCATGCTAGATGAGCGGCCGGTGGAACCACGAATCCAAAATGGTTCTGTATCTGCCGGTGGTGGTGATGGATCGAGTAAAAACTTGAAAGATGGGGGTGGCGAGAAGCAACGGAAGAAAGCCTCCAAGTTTCATAGAGCAAGGCTTGGTGATGGCTCAATGGCGGCCCTGTTGGATCTCCAAAACTCCGATCCTGATCCTCTGGAAGCAGTGGGGAACAGGATAGATGATAGCAGTAACTCAGTAGGAGGGTTACCTGTGCGTGGAGTCTGGAGAAAAGGTGGGGGACAGAAACTCTTTCCATGAACAAATATTTCATCAGAGTAAAGAAATGTGCCAATTATTAAACAAGCGCACAATAGAGAGATTCCATCAAATTCCTTTTGAGTTTAGCTCACCATTTAGGTGATGAATGCTATTCGATGTCGTTTTTGTACTGTTGTCTTTTGTATTGCTTAAAAAAATAGATGATGGCTATGAAAGTGTTGATCTTTTATATTGCTTAAGAAAATAGACGAGAATTGAGGGTTTAAAAATATTATTTTTAATTAGAAAAGATAGAAAACACTAAAAAATTAATTTAAAACAAGAAATAAATAAATAAAAAATACGTAGAGAAAGATATTCCTCTCACACTAAACAAGGATTATACTAATATCTTTTACGTCATCTGGTCTCAAAATCGAGGAGAGATTATTCCGATACATATGCAGAAAGAAAGAAAGAAAAAGTAAAATGTAAATTTAAAATTCTAAATATCAGAAGATAGCCACAATGGATCCACAAATTGACCTCTAAGCTTATCCCCGTCCTCGTCACCCAGGGATAAGCGTCCCAAGTCCAGCTCACTTCCTGTGTGCCACGCTGGCGTACCATTCTCATACCCATTCCACGTCAGCCTTCTCAGCCCAGTCCCATCTAATCTCGCCACATACAGGTCCCCGTAAGGTTGAAACTGGTTGGGCCAGGACACCGGCTCAGCCGTCACGCCACCAAAATTGGCCGCGAACAAGAGCCACTCCCCATCCGGACTAAAACACACGTGGTTAATCCTCTCCCTGTCCACGTCACTCGATCCCTCTGGTCCCGCCACGCACAGCCTCTTCAAATCGGAGCCGTCCGGTTTCACCAGATAAATGCTAAACGCATCGACGTTGCCGGGATTGTGTCTATTTGAAGAAAACGCAATGAGGTCTCCTTTAGGTGACCAGCTGGGCATCGTATCAATCCAAGGCCCGTCTGTTAATTGATGAATTCTACCACCGTCAAACTCGCCACTAACGGCGTCAGTTATGTACAGATTTTTATAACCAGACCGCCCAGACCTGAAAACTACAGACTTGCCATCCGGTGAGCATGACGGGAAGGCGTTATTCCCTGTTTCCTCTCGAGTTAAAATCTTTACATCACACGCGATCTCTTCGCTATCACCGTTCAGATTTCCAGGGTGAAAAGATACACGCGCAATCTGCACCGTCGCTTTCACTGACTCGAAAATCGGGCCGATGGATGTGTAAATAACGTGTTTCTCCGCAGGTCCCCATGAGGTGGAAAAAGATAAACGGCCCTTGATCAGAGTCCATCTTTTTGAACCGTCTGATTTAACTACTTTTAGCCCGCCATTGACATCAAAATCTGAATTAAAAGCTATTAGATCACCATCGGGAGACGATGAAGGGAATGATCCGTTTAATCTAAGCATCCGTAAATCCTTGACCGGAGACAAGACGGGGTCGAGATGTGGAATCCTCGACCCACCCCGAGTAGACTCACCTCTGAATCGATGATACCCAAGAAACATCGAATCCGAAGAAACAAACGGATTATAATGATGCAAACTCGGGTTCACCAACGCAGTGGCAGGATAAAACGTCTTTGACTCGACATCAAAAATCTCAACGTGCCTGTAACTATTACCCTTCCGCCGTGTAGCGACAGCGATTCTTTTGCCGTCCTGAAAGGCAGCTGGAGTGAAGCAGTGGACACCTGGTGGAGTGACCCGAACAGGTGCAGCTTTTGGAAGCTCAGAGTCTTGGAAATTTTCTGGTAAAGTGACTTGGAAAACGCTCCACCAGCCATCATCAGCTTGGCGGTGAAAGTAAATTGTGGATTCGCCACACCAAGTGGGCCATCCACCATGGTCAGACACAACTATCCGAGTACTCGGGTCGGATTCTTTAAAAACAACAATATCTGTGTGCAGGTCTTGGAACTCGCCACCCCAAGAGCGAGACCCATAAGATGCAACAGCTATGAAATTGCCAGAGAGAGAAATTGCAGGACTGTAGTCAACAGCACCATGTGGGGTCAAACGTATAAAACTGCTGGTGCTGTTGTGATCGATATTGGTTGAGTAAAGAGCGGACCAGCTTTTGAAAGGTTGATCGGGTTTTTCATGAGCAGAAATGAAATAGAGGCGGTTGTTTTTGAGAATGGGGCGGTCATGGAAAAGGGAATGGGGTATGGATGGGAGTGGGAGTGGGAGTTGGTCGGGGCGGGTTTGGTAAATTGCGGGTGAACCAGATCGTTCGGAGATGAAAACAATGGAATGATGCGGGTGGTGGTTGATGAATTGGGCGTTGAAGTTGATACCAGCGCTATCAGTGAGGCAATGTTCGTCTTCTGAAGTTATTAAGAGTTCGCCGGAGTGATGATGGTGAAGTTCGAGGGAGAAAATGTCGAAGCCGTAGTGGGGTCTGCCAATGGTGGCGAAGATGACGGTGCCTTTGGGGTCCATTTTTTTTTCTTTGAGATGGGAGGAGTCGAGTGGAGTGAGGTGGAAGGAGAATAAGGGGAGGAGGGGCAGTTAAATATATGAATATGCGTGCGTAAGAGGTGACGTGGCTGTCAGCTGTATTGTATTCATCTGTTGTGTACTATACGGAACGGAATGGAGGAAAGCATATTATTCGTAGAAAAACAAAATAATTTATACGAAATACCCAAATACGTCGGCCACTACAAAAAGTTCATAGCCTGCATCGGGTAACTCAGATTTCTTAGGTCTTATATATAACAAAGAAGAGGAATTTTCAAATGGGGATGTAGCTCAAATGGTAGAGCGCTCGCTTTGCATGCGAGAGGCACGGGGTTCGATCCCCCGCATCTCCATTCCTATTTTGCATGCGCACGAGTCACGCCTATCTAATTTATTTTTAACATCGTAATTATAAGCAAATAAATTGTTTATAAAAATAAATTGTTTTACCACCATCACTTATATTTTTAAAAATAAATATCAAGTGACCAGCACGGGTTGTGGCTCAGTGGTTGTTGGGAAGCACCCTCTTTTATTCGAACATGGTTCGAGTCCCAGTGGAAATAAGGCTGGAGGGTTCCTCCCTTCCTGTCTCTTTTAGGCCCATCCCTGCGCGGTATGCTTGTCACCCCCGCGGTGTCTTACATGTTCACTGAGCTTGTAGAATGTTTAGTGGACCCGGGAAATAGTCGAGGTGCGCGTAAGCTGGCCCAGACACCCCGGTCACCAAAAAAACAAATAAAAAAAAATGTCAAGCAAGCAAACAAATTTCCACCTCTTCAAATTGTTTGCAAATCAAGTGCATGAACATTTTCCAATCCCCAACCACATGAATTCAGTCTGGAGATAACATGGGCAAAAGGTATCTGCCCCTTCGAGCCACAGATGCCAATAAAAGCCCAGTAAACTTCTAGTCGCCTCTGCCCCATCGAGCCACAGATGCCAATAAAAGCCCAGTAAACTTCTAGTCGCCCTAGTTAAAAATTTGTATAATATTCCTTTCGATGTCCATCTAGATGGAAATAGAGATGGTTTACATATAATGGGCAAGAGATTTTAATGGTGACAACCCAAACCTGAAGTAAATGATGTGCATCTTACAAGCACTTGGCATGTCTGGCAAGCAATAAATGGTTTTCTGGAGAGATGCTTGAAGGGACATACTTCACAAACTGTGAGTCTAATCCATGTTCTTTTGCCCACATCATCCTTCCCACGTCGATGATCTGCTTGCACTTAAAACCCAACATAGCCCTTTCAACTGGTTTCATATTCCTCACAACATCTTCAACCCCATGTTCGTCCCCAGAGCGTTGTTTCTCTTCACTGTAATAACTGAGAAAAATTAAGATCCAAAATGCTAAAATATGTGAACAGAAGAGATGAATGGCAAAACCATTTGTGTGCAGAGAATTGGAAATCACGATCATAAATGCACCTTATTATTCATGTGTCAAAAGATAAGGGGGGTAAGGAGAATTATAACATAAACAAAAAGTTCAAATGATTACATGGATTGTGAATGCAAACTGGAATCAGTAATATCAGAAAGATCTGAACCATGGTCAGCGTCTACTGCCCAGGAGGTAAACCATGTGATTGCATGAAATTGTTCCTTGGTGATCCCCAAATCGGACATGAACTTTCTGTCTGCAAGGAAGTGAAAGTTACATTGAAAGCTCATAAATAGAAGAGTATATGTGTTCTAGTAGTGCATATAAGAATGTGCAGGGCAAGATGTGTTGATTACTTGTGTAATGTTTCCACTGACAAAGATGATGGCAGCATGTTGCTATAGCAAAGCCTTTAAGGTTAGCATTGCTCCTGCAATCTTGCACACTACCTTGATTACATTGCTCAGACAGGCAGCATCTCAGTGTCAAATCTGCAGCGCCAGTATTAATACAAAACAACAGAGGAAGATATTCAATGGAACAATCTGCCAGAACTGAGAAATAATGATCTAAAATGCCAAAAAATTTACTTCAGAGTCCTATCTAATGTTCAGGAAAAGTTATTTCTAAAACATATTGCTCACCAGTTGCTGGCCCACAGAGATGTTTACCAATAGCCAAATAAGGGATTCCCCTCAAGGACTCAACAGCATTCAAGTTTAAGTCCTCAACTGAAAAGGTGGAATTTGGTAATGTCAGAGCTCAAGAGTTTGCAGAGCTTTTTTCTAGCAGAGAGATCAGACGGAAGGTAGTGTTAATACCAATTTTTCACATATACCTTACAGGGGGCAAGCATGCCAACAAATTGAAAAATAAAAGACAAACAAGAACAGGCATCGTGTATGAATATAAATATTCTGTTGTGAATGCTTGAGACTACCGTTGATATCACCCAAAATTAAGAGGAAATACATGGTTAAATTTATAAGCAGAGCCCTGTATTTGAAGTTGGGACAAACCTGTTTATGCACTTAGTTGAGAGAAATGTGCTTAGTATAAATTTGTAGAAAATTAATACTGTGGCATGGAATGTCAGAAGTTATGGCTCAATATAATATGCAAATAAAATAATGCTGAAAACTGCAAGACCTTGTTTAACTGCAACTTGGAAGAGTACAGAAACAGAGCAATAAAAGGCAACAACAATTTGTTAAGTTATGCCCCCCTTAAAATCAACTCTCATAAGCACACTATGAAGGCAAGGTCAAGGAAAAACAATGCACTCAAGAGAGCTCTGAAATTGAGCCACCTGCCAGCATCTAATCTTAACTTTGAAGGATTTGGGGAGGAAAAGCAGGCATGAAAACTATGTCAAATGCTTTTAAGAGGCTAACTGAATGCTCCAACAAGAGAGAGTAATTGAGGTTATGTTTAGCACCAACTCCAGACTTATGTTGGAGAAAGGGGGAGAGATAGAACTAAAGATATAAATATGGAAATGCAAATGCAAATATCATTCCAAAGAAAACGATTTTGAAAAACCTTACTATCAATCCTCAAACGCTCTAATATCAAGCTCTCCTTCTGCCGCAAAGATCGATCAGCCTAGAAGTAGCCATAGCATGTAAACACAAACAATGCATAAATTAAAGATCAATTAAGGTGGAAAGAGCACAAAACATCTCCAAATTGAATTTCATTCTATTCCAATAGATATTCCTTCTCTTAAACAATACAATGCAGAATTCAACACAACTAACCTTAAGTTTGTATGACTTGCGCTCAACCAGAAACACCGTGTCAAATCCATAACAATCTGCCAGCATCTGTGTCAAGTACCCTCTCCCAGCTCCAAATTCAACGACTGCGTGAACAGAGTTGCTATTATCACTACAAAACCCCTGATTATCAGCCTCTTTACTTCCTACTGAACTATTTATCACCCCAAAGTCCTCCAAATTCCCAAGAATTGACGCTTGTTGAGCTACATGTTTCTCTTGAAATGGTAATTTCCTGCTCAACAAGCAACTCATTTTACAAAACCAACCAATTATCATCAAATCAAACAACAATCTTCATCTTAACATCACATATTTACCTATCTACTTCTCTTTTAATCCACATATTACAAGCTTCTGGCACTTTATATGATTCCAAGATATCCTTACATGTCGAAGCATGAACAGATTCAATCTTGTTAATAAGTTTGCAAAATTGAGTCACAGTCATGCTATAAACAGCACTCCTCTTCATCTCAGAGCTAACATTATCTTCTTCTTCTTCTTCATTGCCAGCATTAATGCCCTTTTGATAAAATGGTTGAAGAGACAAGGATTGAGCTTGTTTCAATAAAGGACATCTCTTAACATGGCCTCCAAGATTTTCTTTTAGAACAGAACTATCAAAAACAAAACAGAAAAGCCATAAAAAAATATGTAATCCCGAAATAAATAAATAATTAAATAATTGAAAACGCAAAAATCAAAGATGGGAAATTACTGAGAAGGGTCGATGGGGCATGGGATCCACTGTTCAATGGACCTCGGTTTGTGGTTGCCGCAGAACCTTACAAACAGTTCAATGAATATTACGCGTTAAAAAATTAGACAAAGAACGGGGGAAAAAATAAACAGGAGACAGGAGGATGAGAGCGAACTTACTGGGAGTCGTTTAGAGGGGAGTTAGCACAAAATCGATTCTTTTTGGGAAGCCAGAACTTGCAGCGGTTCTCTTCCATTGTTGCTGCTGCCACGCCTCCGAGTTCAGAGTTCAGAGTTCAGACTTCGCATTTTAGAGAATTTGGATTTGGGTTTTATATATTTGAATTCGGATCATAAAATTATTTTTTTTTTCAAATATGTAGAATATTTAGATTTGTTTGTTATTATAAAGAAATTAAAATGTAGATAAAAAAAATATATGTAAACATTTAATTAAATAAATTATTAATAATTATTCAAGTAAATAAATAAAACAATTATTGCTGATAACTAAAAGATCAATTAAAAAAATAAAAGGTAGAGGTATATTAAGAAATTTAATTCTATAAAATAAGATATTTATTTAGTTGTGTTTACTGAATTTTTTTATTTAAATCAATAAAATATAATAAAAATACAAATAAAATTGATTCAGTATAATAAAAGAAAAAATATATGAAGCAAGATTAAACATATTAATTATTATTTTTCACCATCATCCTTGGTATTAAGTTACAGACCCTTGAGTTTCGTGGTTTTTTCACTTTGTTTTCATATAAGATCATCACGGTTTTGAGTTAATCAATTTAATTCGGGTAGACTCAAATTTTTATTTTTAGTTTTTTTTATATTGATTTGACCTTAATTTATTTTTAGTTTTTTTTTCATTTTTATTTTTCATATAACGAGTTAGCCAAATTAATCTGAGTTGATCTACAACAATTTTTGACATTTAAAAAAAAACTCATTTACATTAAGTTATTATATGAGACCTTGAGTTTTATAAAAAAAAATGTGTTTTTTTTATCTCATAGGGTTTTTACAATCTCATTCTAGAGTCACAAATTAATCAAATTATCTTGAGTTGATTCAAATTATCATCATTTGAATATTATTCACATTAAAAAGGTTTGGACATATTTGTATTTTAGTATTTTATGAATTATATTTATTTTCATTTATAATCAACCTAAACTTATTTTAAATAAAAATTAAAAATAACCTGTTATATATTTATAATCAAAACTACTATTCACATGAATAGTAATGAAGATTTAAAAAAAATACTAATAATCTCTGCTTATTTTTAATTTTTTCTTTTTGATTTGTGAAAGAAAATGGTATGAATTTGTGTTTTGACAATAATCATTGTAGAAGTTCTTGTATGTCTCAAATATTAACAAATATATTTTAAATGACCATTCGGAAAAGTGACTACTACGAAGTAGCCTCTGCACTAGCTGGCCTCCTTTACATAGCTTTTGAAAATAAGATACACTAGATAATTTCTCTACGATTTGTCATATTTTTTAAAATATATATTTCTCTGCGATTTGTCATATTTTTTATTAAGAATATAAAAATTGTTGTGCAATTTATAAACTTGTGTAACATAATAAATCTTTAAAGTTTTTATCTTGGAGGGTAAAATTAAAAATAAAAGAACTTTAACAAAAGATCAAGTGAAAAAAATGAAAAGAAAAGGATAAAATTAAAATAAATATTATTATTGTTAAAAAAACATTTTATTTGAAGCATAAAAAACTAAAACCATAAAAACTTTGATGAAAAAAAAGTCAAAGGAAAAAATTAAGAAATTAAAAGAAGAAGTATCAATTAAAAAAATATTATACACATTAAAATTGAAGGACTAAATTAAAAACAAATAAAACTCTAATAAAAAGAAAATGACTAAACTCAAAAAATCAAAAACAATAACTAAGAGAGTAGATTCAAAAACACTAATAAAAAATAGAAGTCAAAACTAAAACTAAAATTAAAAATTAAAAGAATGAGAAATAAAATGAAAAACAAAACATATGATAAATTGCAATTAAATGAAGAAGAAAAACTTCTATAAAAGGACTTATGATAAATCAAAAGAACAGGGACTAAAATAAAACAATCACAAACATGAAGGATTGTCATGTATTTTTCGGCGTAGGAGAGAGAAAATAGAGAAAAAACTAAAAATCATCCACCAGCGATTCATCAACCACTTTCACACAACAGCGCCGCACCGGGAGCCAAGGACAAGGCAACGCACCCAATGACACGGTGAACGGACAACTTCCATGGCAAAAAGACTCTGCATGCACCGCTTGAAAGGCGCATGCGTGTGAAACACTGCAGGCAGGTCCGCATGACGCGCCTGCAGTGTTTCCGAATAGAAATTAAAAAATGTCAAATTACCTATACACCTGATGTGAACCAGCCCACAAATATTAGCAAGGACCCATTACATGTTCTAAATGATCCAATGACCTGGTCTAAGATAAAAACATTGAAATAGTCATTAAATGCATTGGTTTTGAAGTCCCAAAGAGTGTGGTGTGATGGCAAAGAGCTTATAATCTGCACAACAAGTCTCGAGTTCGAGTCAAGGCGTGCATCCCTTGTAAGAGTTTGGGACAGTCGGAATTTTACTCGCTCACCTGAACCCACAAAGTGTGTCTTCTGGGGGGTGGGGTTTCGTTGCATCCAAAAAAAAAAGTTTTGAAGGTTTCAACCAAGTCAAAATTGCAAGGTCCATTGGGGTATTAAGAGAAGACTCTAATACATCTTATCCATGTGCAAGAGGGGTCCAATACAATTTTATTTATGCCATGAAGTGAGGACAACAAAGAAAATAAAAGAATCCTACTACAACTTGGAAACAACATGGGTGACTACCTATTCTTTTTGTTTCTAGGATTAAAAGGTTGCATGGAAGGTAGAACAACATGGGTGATTACCTATTCTTTTTGTTTCCAAGGCAGAACAACTTGGAAACAACATGGATGACTACCTATTCTTTTTGTTTCTAGGATTAAAAGGTTGCATGGAAGGCAGAACATGGATTTAATATTATGGACTTTTATTTTATTTTGTTAGCTACAACTCAAAGCTTGTTTGGGCTTAATTAATATTTTATTTTCAGCTACGATGCAAGGTTTGTTTGGATTAAGTTATCGGCTTATCAGTTTAGGGTTTTTTGTCAGTTTTGAGTAGACCTCATATAAATCCACATAAGAGGTTTATTAGGGTAAATTTTTCAAGAACTATATAAACTCATGTAAACTCAATTTCAGTAGTCATTGATGAATATTACTTCTGAATTTTTTAGTCTTACGTGTGAGTGATTCTCGCATTGTTTAGTTTTTGAACGAACTGAATCTGACTTATTAAAGATTAGTTGGCTTCGAGACGTCATTATACTAATTCCAATAGTGTTGGTGCCTTGACCTTGAGACAGGTTTCCATTGTGTCACACTCCTATCAGTCTTATTTCGGCTTTCCGGGATCAGATCTCAGTTTTGATTGTGGGTTGCGTAATCATGAGATTTGCATCAATACCCCTCTCGACCTAGCGATAACCATGAAAAAACCAGGAATTGAAGTATCACAATGCCCCTTGCTCTAGACCTTTATTTGTCTTTTCTATGGGTATTTGTGTAGTTTTATTGTGCATGAATATATGAAAAAACAAAAACACCCCTCATGGTTCCGTGTCTTTTTGTCATCTCCCAAGAGCAAAATGGTAGTTTCATTGTGCAATTTAAAACAGAAAATACCAAAAAACCCCAAACAATTTGAAAATACCACATTTCCCCTAAAAATATCTAAAATACCCCCGATTCCAAGGATTAATTTTTTCAGTCCAACAAGTAAAATAGTAATTTTTTTGTTGGAATCCACAATAATTTATGTCTAGATGCATACTGAAACAACCACGCCTTATAATTGCTTTTTAATTTATTTTTGTTAATATGCGTTGTATCAACTGTCATCTGTCTTTTGCCCAGCTACTTCCGATATAGCTGAGTCGAATCTCAGCATTTTTCAAACACCGCCCCATCAAGAATGCAAGATGTTCCTTAAACTTGAAACTCGAAGGTTTTCATCTAAAAGAAGCAAATGAAACACGACAGAGAAAACTGTCCTAAATTCTCCACAAACAAGCGACCATTTTATCATCATCATATAATTTGTCACCATAATCATGATCATCTCACAACAGCGCTACGCAACCTCGGATTTATTATATAGAAAGAACCAGGCAAAAGAAGTACTTGAATAGAGTTAAAAGAACCTCTATAGCCAGGATGGATTCTTGAGTGCTGTTACGACGGCCTTCACTTGCAAGTAGTTGTTGAGACTGTAAATGCCCTTTTCTCTACCATTTCCACTCATCTTGTATCCACCAAAAGGAACTGCAGCATCGAAGACGTCGTAGCAATTTATCCATACTGTTCCAACCTTCAATGCACGTGACAGGGTGTTGGCAGTGTCTAAATTATGTGTGAAAATCCCTGCAGCAAGTCCGTAGCGACTGTTGTTGGCCCTTTTTATGACTTCATCCAGGTCCCTGAAATTGTTTTAAATATTAGTTCTGGTAAGGGATAACACCCTTTTAGCTATACCTAAACAAGAGGATGGCTGCTCACTTGAATTTCAAGATGGACTGAACTGGCCCAAATATCTCCTCCCTTGCTATCGACATGTCATCCTGATATATTTAGTGATCGTATTAGCTTCACAGTCAATTTCCAATCCAGGACGTAAAATGGTTGCCGGAGAAGAAATATACCTGCACGTTGGAGAAAACAGTGGGCTGGATATAATATCCATTCGAGCCAAATCTGTCGCCTCCTGTTTCAAGAATCGCTCCACTCTCGACGCCAGATCTTATGCACCTCAAAATCTTCTCAAACTGGTCTGAATCAACCTGTAGCATTCAAGTAGATCACTTTCAGCGCAACCATAGAAGGTAGTAGCACCAGAAGCACTTGACAGAGAACCATTGGAAAGTTGTTAAGGTGAATGCCAGAATTTCATTTTCATGCATTTTGATTTGTTCCTTGTAAAATTAAGGAAATTTTATTGACTTGACATACTTGCAAAAACTATACCAGGGGATGCTAGTGCGTATAATGGATTTGAAGAGTTTCAACGGTAAAGTTAGTGGATTAATCACAGTATGAAAACCACCTCGTGTGTGGATTCTTAAATGATGAGTTGCTAATTTACCTGAGGGCCTTGCTCAATTCCCACTTTGAATGGATCACCAACAGAACGATTCATGGCACGTGCCCTTGCTTTCTCCACAAACTCATTGTACACATGCTCATGCACAAATGTACGAGAACCAGCACAGCAGCATTGGCCCTGCAAAGTTCACAAAAGTGTGATTAATAAAGTAATTGAACTACATGGAAACCACCGGGTGTTTTTTTTTCTCTTTAATATAATTTTAATTAATTCGATTTGATTTAGCTATTTTTAGAAGCCATGCTGTTTTAAGAAAAAACTTTCTGGAGTATACCTGATTAAAGAATACAGCAGAGTGAGAAAGCTCTACAGCCTGATCAACATCAGCATCCTCACAGACAATGAACGCTGATTTCCCTCCAAGCTCCAAAGTTACTGGTTTAAGATTGCTTTTTGATGCTAACTCAAGTACAATTTTCCCGGTATCAGTTGATCCTGTAAATGCAAGCTGGAAAGAGATTGCAGATTAGGGGAAAATGGAAATCATGTTTCAAACATAAGCTTCTAAATAAGTGCCTCCTACTATTGATACTTCAAATGGGGCAGCGCACTAGTATCCTTTTACAAACTATGCAAAAGTTACATCCTCTATCTTCAGAGGCATGTCCATCAACGATAATAACAGCCACTATATTTCAAATTTCTAAGAGCAAATTTTAAACATCAAGCATGCTTTAAGCTATATATTTTTTGAAGTGATTTACCACCTTA
This sequence comes from Salix udensis, assembly GCA_029204005.1. Classification (NCBI taxonomy): domain Eukaryota; kingdom Viridiplantae; phylum Streptophyta; class Magnoliopsida; order Malpighiales; family Salicaceae; genus Salix; species Salix udensis. Next base: position 2,547,819 of record CM055020.1, read on the forward strand.
GCGGACCAATTCAAATAACTACTGTGATTTATAAGATTTCTACTAATGAAAAAAGAACTACCAGACAGGAACAACTGCTCTCAAACTCCCTTGAAAGCAACCCTGGGCAGTAAAATCAGAATCGCAACTATTTCCACAGCTAGAATTCAAAAGTTTTTTGGGAAACCAAAACCCCTCAAGCATTATGTACAAGGACCAGCTGAACCAAATATTAGCGTGCACTCACCATACAGTTCTAAAATCATTGATCAATAATGGAGAGGATCCAAGGGAATATATTTATACTATTTGAAATGATCGGTGCCTGCCCTTGATCTCAAATCATGACCGCTTAGAGAACTAACACACAACAAATTTTAAACCTTGAGGTTCAAGTTCTGCAAGTTCAATACATGTCTACAGTGAGGATGCTTATCACAATAAAGGAAAAGGTAAAGATGTTTAAGGCTGCATATACCTTATCCACTTCCATATGGCTAGCAAGAGCAGCACCAGCGGTTGGACCAAAACCAGAAACCACATTCAGAACACCATCTGGAAGTCCAGCCTGTCAGAAGGATTAACTGATCAGAAACACAGATAGAAAATACATGTGCCTAAACAATTGCTGCCCAGGTTTTACATAATGCGCAAGTGAGAAAGCGCACATGTGGCATAGATGATTGACATGGCTTGTAGTAAAACTCTCAATCATTTGGAATAATGTCAGCACTAAGAAAACTATTTATCAAGATATGTGCAGAAATTTAGTGAATGCAAGATGTGAACATATATTATATTCAAAACTACCTCATGAAATAGCTTGGCTGCATATACAGCAGACAATGGGGTCTGCTCTGCTGTCTTTATAACAACAGTGTTGCCACAAGCTAATGCTGGCCCAACCTTCCAAGAAAACATGAGCATTGGAAAATTCCATGGAATAATCTGACCTGCTACACCTATTGGCTCGTGCAAGGTTTGTACATGATATGGCCCATCAGCAGGAACTGTGAGACCATGGATTTTATCTGCCCAGCCTGGTAAATTTGGAGGAGAAAAATATTTAATCAGGAATTCCAAAAAGAAAGAAAGAAAGAAAATGAATGTGCGCAGAATGTGAGAAAAGTTTAAAGCATACAATAGTACTAAAATAGAATCTCTTCATTTCAACTTCACCCACCAGCATAGTATCTAAATAGACGCACAGTCATTGGTATTTCAGTTTTAGCAGCTTGCTCATATGGTTTGCCATTATCCCACGTTTCAAGAGCTGCAATTTCATCAGTATGCTGTTCAAGCAAATCAGCAAAACGCAAAATGATCTTTGACCTTTCCTGAAACACAACAAGGAAAATTCTCAACCCAAAGATCTTTTTTTCCCCTAAACAGCAAAACAACTAATCCAGTAAAATTTAAAGGTAAGAGGAGCAGTAGTTACATAAGCTGTCATCCTTGGCCACGGTCCTTCATCAAAAGCCTTGCGGGCAGCAGAGACCGCTCTGTTCACATCTTCAACATCACCTTCAGCAACATGAGCAATCACTTCCCCTGTCCTCGGATCCAGAGTCGGAAACGTCTTCCCTGTAGGCAAAGAATATCCCGTGTAGAAGGTTCAATAGATGCTCTCAGGACAAATATATATTCATATATATATATAAAAAAAGAAAAAGAGTGAAGAGCTTGGCCGTACCTTGCGGCGTCTAAATTTATGGAAAAATAAACTACAAAGTCCTCAAGGACACCCCAACAGTTAAAACTTGGAATTTCCTGTCGGCGGTCACAAATGTTGTAATTCAGGGAGGACTACCTCCGCTTTCAAATCCAAGAATCGTTGGATCCCCTTGGAAAAATAATAAATCATGCTCTCAGAAATCTATTCCACGGATCCCTCTTAAATTTCTACATCAATGTGTCCATCAACAAAATGGGTGCTAATAACGTGGCTGGAAGGAAACAAAAACTGGGTCACCCTTAATATGAGGCTGCCTATACCTCAGTGTGCATCCTAAACCCGGTGGTCCACACCCAAAGAAAAAAAATGAGAAAGGAGAAAAGGTGTACAGCGACAACAAAGTGATCTAAAGAAGGAATCACCGTACTCCTAGCAACAAGTGAACAATTACTACCGTACAGAAAAAGAATGTAGAGCAACTGATCTTTAGCTAAAAATCCTAGGAAATAAATGGTGGAAGAAAACTACACACCTGATGCTGCATCCACGAATTGGCCATTGATCAAGAGCTGAGTGTGTTTAACAGAAACCGGTGGAGTAATTGGCTCCTCAACAGCAACCGAAGTACTATTATATCTACAGATTAATCTGCTCTGACCAGCAACACTCCTCCCTGAAATAATTTAGCGCAACCAAAATTAATGTCAAACTATTCCTGTTTGTTTGGTACAGTAAAGGAGAGAAAAAAACAACAAAAAAAGGGAAGAGTCTTTAGATCGCGATCAATCCACCTCTTGAAAAGAAACAAGGAGCGGCAGAAGAGAAAGAGCGAGAGAGCAAAGTTGATATCTTCTTGGAAGCCATGGATAGAGTCAACAGGGAGGGAGAGCAATCAGTGCTTTGGAGCTGTTTACAACTTTATAGAGAAACAGGAAACCCGAACCGAACGAATTTTGTAGTATATTCAGTAAAGAATGATGTTCTTTTCATGAAAGTTGAAACTGAGGTGGCTGTCTATTTCTCGAAGTTATCCTCTAAATTCCTCGATCCGATAATGATGCAAAGAAAACACCCGAATGCATTATTTACAATTTCATTTTTCTTTAATAAAATATTTTATTTTTTTAATTTACTTTTTGGTTCATGTTTTTCAAATTTAATATTTTTATAATAAAATGCAAGAAATGCCTCTTATATAGAAAATGGCTTTATCGTATGAGCTGCCGCCACCCACCCATGAGATACCTACTCTGCAGCAAACTGACTAGAAGAATACAAAAACACAACCGGCGTGAAAGTAAAGGGGTATTTTTTATTTATTTATTTTCCCAAAAATATATAATGGTAAGGGTGGGGCGAAGGGATATTATTATTATTATTATTATTATTATAATTATAATTTTCCAAAAATATATAAGGTTGAGGGTGGGGGAGGGGTGATTTTCATACAATGGGAGGAGAGATAGTCAATAAAATACGGTCACCGATGCATGGGATATCATATAATAAATTTTGCAAAATTCCAAATTACCGGGAGAGAACGATCACAGCACGACCACCCCCAGGGATATTTATGTCATTATAATTGCTAGCTAGACACGTGCACGATATGCATTTTCAACATTTATTAGATCAACATAGATATTCGGTTAGCTTGCGCGTGTCTCAATTAATTTTTTGTACTCTAAAGTTTTCAATTGTCATCTGAAACCATATGGGAAGCAAACCCTCAAATTTCAAATCTATACCATTAAATACCTACTAGATAGTTACATTTTGAATAGTTTTGTTTGACGGGTTGTTTGTCATACATCCTTTTCAACTTGTATTTAGTCACAAAAACATAGTGGTCCTATTTATTTATTTTCAAGGTTGCCCCTACTTTTAGAGTCGGTTTGAAAATGTTGTTAGAGTTGTTTTTCAAAATATTTTTTATTTATAAAAATATTATAATGATATTTTTAAAAAAATAAAAATAATTTTAAAACAAAATAATAAACACGTAATCAACAACGCAACCCTTTTATTTATTTATTTCGAGATTTTTACGACCATTGAATTGTGCTACTTTCAACAAGGTTACGTTATGGAAGTAAAGGTAATGATGTGAAATGATTGCGTGTTGAAGTTTTTTCTTTTTATGAAGCGACTCAAGCATATATTTTCTTTAAAAAAAACATATATGTAGGTGATTCTAATGTGTATTTGTATATAAAAATATTATAAGTATAGATTGAAAAGTTTGTGTATATATCTAATTAAATAAATTAATAGTCACCGATGACAAACGAAGACAAAAATATAAAAACTAATGAAAATTAATGGGTTAAAATATTTGATATTGCAACATTGGTCTTTGACCTATCTATGTTGAATGACTTTGTCTACTAAATTTTATTTTTTTATTTAATCAAATGATAATAAATATATATATATATATATATATATATATATATATTTATACAAGGCTACACATATTATAAATATTACTAAAAAATAATTATCTTTTATTTATATAAAAAAATTATATTTTTTTAGAATCAAATACATACAAGATAACTAAAAACAAACAACATTTTAAAAGAAGCTATATAAACAAAATAAAAGAGAGAATTAATGTTAATTTAAAAATAAATCAATAAAAAGTTTTTAAAAAATACATACAAAAAAGCAAGGTGTTTCCTAATACATTATGTAAGGGCACGCACGCTTTGACTTTTAATATTTTTTAATTGCTCATCTGCCCCAATTTATTTTTGAAAAAAATCAAATCAAATAACTTGTAGTCCGATCTTGCCCAAATTTTAGTAAATATGGTGGTTGAAAATCATTATTGAAGGTTTTGTTTTACTGAAAACCCAGTCCCCAATTGTTCTAAAAAATAGCCTAGACATCTTTGTAAGAACTACCTCTTTCTCTCATCTCTTAAAGTAAAGAATAAAAAATAATAAAAATATTTTTTTATTTCAAAATTAAATTGGAAAAATATCGAGGGGTTAGATTTAATTTTTGTGCGTGAACTTTGAAATCATTACTCACGTGTGACATTTTTAGTCTAGTCCCCATCTTTTAATTTTATTTTTAGTCAACAAATTTAATTCCATTTTTTCTAGAATTTGACCCCAAAAAATACAATCATATAAAAAAGGTTTATGTATCATATTGAAAAGAAAAAAAAACTGAACAATATATCCACATTCAAATATAAAATGATGAACAAGTGCATGGTGTTTTGGTAACACCTTTTATACTTTAATTAACAAAAAAAATATTATTCTTGTTAATTTTATTTTATTAAAAAAATATTAAAATAACTTGTTTAGTTTTTGAATTTTAATGTTATGAACAGGTCTCAAAAGTTAAAACAAAAACAGAAGACCCCATTATTATAAACCAAACTTACCACTCTTGACATAAGGATTAAACCTTTCGTTTCTAATGATTAAAGGGAAACTAAATCAATCATTTCACTCTACAATTCAATTAGCACCCTCCAAAAACATCAACTCCAACCGATAAATCACCGATAACTTAAAACAGTGTTATTAAAGTACAGTAATAACTATTTTTTAAAATATTTTCTTTATTTTTTAATATATGAAAATAATAATAATTTAATTCTAATATTAATAAATCAAAATAATTTTAAAAAACTTAATTTCAAACAAAAAATATTTTTTATTTATTTTGAAATATTTAAAGAAAATATTAATTTTGGATATAGATAATTTCTTGGATCTCATTTTTTTTTTAATCCTTTAAATTTCTCAAAAAAAAAAAAAAAAAACAAGGGATCACTCTCTGGCTTGACATGTTGCCTGAAGTTTTAATTAATGAGAATTATAGTTTCTAATTTTAAACATGTAAGAGGTTAATTTGTATTTATTTATCTTTTAGTAGTAGGTTGTTATGAGAATTATAGTTTTAAATTTTTATTATTTTTTATTGGATTATACACTAATTTTATTTGAAAACTGGTTTTAATATTTTTTTAAAAATATTATCTTGTTCTCGTGGGTTTGACAGGATTGCCTTATGACACATAGTATTTTTTTTAAAAAATACTTTTATTTAATTATTTAAAAATTGAAATAGATATTCATAAAAAATGCAATGATTTAAATTCTATTGAAACAGATTTAGTCAAAACTGTATTCTCTCGTTCCTTTTTTTTTTTAAATAACATATCTTTTTAATTAGTAGCATGGTTTATTAGAGAGCAAATAATTAAAATTAAAAAATATCTGTTAAAATTCTAATGACGCGAATCAAAGAGCAACAAACTAATTTTTCTAATAGAAGACACCATTTTCTTATCCATGTATTTCTTTTTTATGTTTTGAAAAAAAACATGTTTATTTAATAAGAATTATTGTTTTTTTTAAATAAAAACTTATTAGGATCATAAGTTTAAATAAAAAATAAATAAATCATGAATTGATTATTTTTACGCACTTGAATGAATAAATCTAATAATAAAAAAATACAAGAAACTCATATAAAAACAATGAGATAAACATTAATTTTTTATTTAAATATCAATTGCTGCAAGTGACAGCTCAACAAACTTAAGATAAAAGTAGATGAAGAGTTGTTACTTAATTTTATGATAATAAAGAATCTTAATTAGTATTTAGAGTTCTAGGTGAGGAGTTATTATACTAAAGAAAAGATAAATATCATCTTAAAATATGATAAAAATGCTTTAATGTGTTTGTTTTTAACATGAATGTCCGGGTCAGCTTGCGCACACCTTGACTGATCTCACGAGTCTTGAAGTTAACAACCATGTAAGCTTTTAGTGGCTATTACATTAGCAACCATAGGACTCGAACCTGAGATTATAGAAAAAATAATTTTTTAATCTCAAATTCTTATTACTGAACCACCTAATACATAGTTTGTTCATGTGAAAATTTGCCCAAACTACTCCATGCATGTTTTTATTAAGGAAAAAAAACTATCAAAATCAATGGCATTGATTTTGGATCGGGTTCGACAATAAAACTCATTTCTCAGTTTCTGAATAAAAAATGATGAATGAAAAAATTAGATTATAAACTCAATTATTAAATTATGTTTAAAATTGGTCAAAAGTTCTTCATTCACACCCTAATTAAGGTTTTATGGGGTCACTTGACCCGTCTTAGGTTCACTCATGATAATATATTTTAACACTTGAATAAAAATAAAAAAAAAAAAACAATTCCAAACATAGGTCAAAACAAAATTTCACACGTTAAAAGAAATGTTTTCATTTAGAATATGATTTTTTAAGGTAAAATGGTAATTTACTATATAATGGAAAAGTGAATAAAAAAGGTGTGAGGTACCCTTCAACTCTCAAATTTAATATTATCATGTTTGTCACTGTATTTTAAAAATATTTTTGAAAAAAAATAATTTTTATTTTAAATTAAATTTTTTAATGTTTTTAGATTATTTTGACATACTGACATCAAAAATATTTTTTTAAAATATTATTTTAATATATTTTTGAACAAAAAATACTTTTAAAATCAATTCCAACCATTTTCATTCAAGCATATATATATATATATATATATATATATATATATATATATATATATATATATATATTATTTCATTAGATATCAATCAATTTAGGACAGATTCTTGCTCCTTTTTTTCCAAGTTTTTTTTTCAAGAGATTTTCTTATAAGAAATATCTGACAATATAATTAAATACAAAATAATTTGTAGAGCTCCCAGATATGCATCCTTGTGTTAGTTTACAACATAATATCTGGCTAGCATTATGAACAATTTTTTTTAAAAAAAATTACATGCAATTATTGAGCCCAGCCTGCCGAAGAGCACGAGAAAGTTTCGAGTGTGTGGGTCTATGAAAGGACATCATACGATTCCTCCACGTTGATTTCTTCAACTGGTCTACTCTTTCACTATTCTAGATGCATACATTGAACCTAGCAAGGTAACTATTTTATTATATATCTATATCTATCTATATATATATATATATATATATATTATTATTAACATAATTGTCCATTTATCCACAAGGTAACCAACCCAAACAATCCTATAACTCCTCAAACCATATAAATTTACAGATAACTTAACCAATTTCACGAGTCCTGAAACTATATAAACCTGTAATTATGATCATATTAACAATCAAAACCCGAGGTCCCATACTAGTTTATATATTATAGTTTTAATAAAAAGCAATGTTGACCCAAATCGAATTCGTTTGTCTGCAATGCAATGTAATTTTTTCCCCTCAAAATGAGGCAATGGCACAGGAGAGCGGAGCGCTCATGTTCTTTGACCTTCCGTGCAGTGAGATATTTATTTAAGAAAAAAGTGAGCTTCCAAGGTCCAGACATTTTATCCCCCATCCATCTTTCCTTGTTCAACTTTTTCGGTTTGACTTCTACATCAAGGCATGACGTGGATTGTTAATTCAGTTTTACACGCTTCAGCTACACAGATCGATGGTTGACAAGATCAAAGCTTGAATTCAAGGCTCTTGAAATCTAGACCCCAGGTGTCCTCAATCTTGGAAAAAGATTTCGATGCCACATAAAATGTTTGCGTAAAAAATAAATTGTTTATAGTAATTCCAACCGAGCATGCAAATGGAGAGTATTTGTGTACAATTTAGTCTTTAAAGGAATAACTATTTGGACAGGCAAATGGAGAGTTTGGCACGCCGTGCCATAGAAATTCAAAAGTTTTTTTTTAAAAAAAAATGAATATGTTTTGGTGTTTTTAGATTATTTTAATGTGCTGATGTCAAAAATAATTTTTAAAAAATAAAAAAATATTATTCTGATGTATTTCAGCACGAAAGTACTTTGAAAAGCTACCGCAACCGCCCTACCAAACAAGCCCCGAGTCTCCCACTTTCTCCCTCTACGTCTCTTCTCAGCGGCAACAATAATGGCTCATATCTTTTTCTATTATTTTCTTTGCTAATTCTAGATCTCTTGATTTCTATTTAATCTTTTAATTTCTGCAATTTTATTTTTATTGTTTTGTTTCCTTTAATTCATTTTTCACGCGGAAATAAAGAGACAAAGATCGTGAGATAGGAAGCAAAATATTATTTTATTTATTAAATATTATTTTAGTTTTTGGCTCTTTGGTTGAAACATGTAGAAATAGCTACACACCGTGAAAATAAACATTTTGGCTATTCAAATGCAAAAATTAACTCAAAAATAGAAATTTTTGGCTTTGGCTCTGCATATAACTCCAGGGACTTGTGGCAAAATGCAAATTAAATGTTATCGTTGCAATATTTTTTTTTGTGCAATTAAAACACACAAAGCATACATCTTTGTTCATAGTCCTCGCAAATTTTTGAGTTTAGTCCTCAATTTTTTCAAACTATTCCTATTCGGTCTTTCAATATTTTTGCAACTCCATTTTAATAATACACACACACACACACACACACACAAGTGTGTGTGTGTGTGTGTGTGTGTGTGTAAGTTAAAAGAGAGGAGAGAGATAGTTGGATTTGAGCGAACTAGGGGTTACTTTGCCGCCAAGAATTTCAGAAACAGTAAATTAATAATTAATTAGCCCACCAATCAAATGAAATGAAAGTCATAATAGCCCCATCCCCTTTTTATTTTTATTCCACACACGAACACATTACAAAACACATAAACGTTGTGGGTTTTTGCACTGTACACACTCTCACAGATCACTGTGGATTGTGGCAGTGCAGGGACGGAAATGGGTCTCAGCCTCAGGCGTGTGGTATTTATTTAATGGGGGTGTTTTCGGTTTTTGGTTTTTTTTTATTCAGCCGCAATGTGCACAGTACAATCATGAATTAACCCCTCGAAAATGACAAAATAGTGCACAGGGATGAGGGGCGCTGTCGGTTTTTCACGCCTGAGGTGCACAGTGCACAGACAAAAAAAGCCCTCGAAAACGACAAAACAGTGCACAGTAACCAGGGACACGGACGTCCTTTCCCCCGAGGTTTTTTCGTAGATCTGGGTTGAGGAAGGGGTGGTTTCGTAATTAGCCTATTTTTTTATTATATTTCCGTCGGACCGTCTGGCGCGTCGTTAGGACACGACAGCGGCCCTCAGCGCCAACGCGCACTTTAGGCGGCGCGTGCGGGGCAATGAGACGGTCAAAAATTTGTCTCCGCCGGTGATTACGGTGCGCCTCCAGGTTCTCTGTCTTCAGTCGCGGCGCGTTGCCACCAGATATGCCCGTGTAAGCGGCGGTGGCTGGTTTTCTCGCGGCTGTCGCTTTTCTCTCTCCTGTGGGCCGAATGTCAAGTCCGGTCCCTCATGTGTGTGGTAAGTTAATTTCGGTCCCTGAGGTTTTAATTTTGATTGTATGCCTGATTTCTTTAATTGAAAGTTTGATTGTTTGCAATTGTGCCCTTCAATTAAAACTAATTATATAAAGCAATTTTAATTCGGTCCCTATACTTTTGATTTTCGGTTTCTTTTTGGTTCCTTCAATTTTTCCGGTACCAAAGTTTTGATTTCTTTAATTTGGTCCTCCAATTGCAATTGGTAATATATACAAAGTTTGATTTCAGTCCCTCTTCTTCTAATTTTTTAATTGAATGGCAGCATTTGATCATTATTTAATTGTTAGTCCTCCAATTATTATTTTTTGCAATTTTATCCTTCAATTAGAATTAATTTATAGATTTCATTTTTCATTTTTGTCCTTATTCTTTTAATTTTCTATTTGATATTAATTCAAGTTTTCTTTTTTTAATGTTTTTTTTTATTGGTATTTATGCATCTATGCTTTTAGTTTTTATTCTCAATGTAACTTTTGTCCATGTATGTATATGTGTATTTAACATAATAATAATAATAATAATAATAATAATAATAATAATAATAATAATAATAATAATAATGATGATGATGATAATAATAATAAGAATCATAATAATAATAATATTTTTTCTCTCTTACTCTTTTGTTATTTTTTTTCCCTCCCAATAATTTGATGATAATTTGTTGTTTTTTTCCAGTAATAACAATGTTATTTTTTTTTTCTTTTGTTCAAGTTTCTGGGATATTTTTAGTCTTTCATTTATTTTTGTTTCTTTCATTATTAACATAATAATAATAATAACAATAACAATAACAACAACAATAATAATTATAATATTAATTATAATAAGATATAATCTATGCTTACGTGACAAACTCAACTCAAAATTTTAAACATTTTATCTTTTCATCTATAATTTTTATTTACTTATATCATATAAATTTATTGTTGTAAATTTAATGATGTTAAATTATATACAAAAAAATACCCGCGGCAACGCGCGGGCAATTATCTAGTTAACTATACAATAAAACACGTCCTGGTTTTACTGTGCTAATCCACAGTAAAACACACTATTAATATAAATGTTCGTGAAAGATGAACGGTTGTTGAGGTAGCCGAGATGGTCTAAAGAGCGTCAGTTTAAGGTTCCCTCCGGGAGGGCATCGGTTCGAATCTCACTCTCAATACATTTCATTTTAGCGAATCCACATTAAATTTGGATTTAATATATATTTTCGAGAAAGATGAACAAATGTTAAGGTGACCCAGCTGGTCTATGAGGCAGGAGACAAAATTCCGGTCTGAGAGGTTGGGGGTTCAAGTCCCACAGATTTCTATTTTACTTAAAAATGTGATTAAGTTTTTTAAAAAATATATTTTTGTTTAGAAATATATTAAAATAATAATTTTTTTAAAAATATTTTTAATATCAACACATAAAAATAATTTAAAAACATTAAAATACAATGTTTGGATATTGTTTGTTATCTATCTGTATTTATTCATTTATGCGTTTAGATTATTTATTTTTTCGGTTTATTTTATTTTTGGGCTTTATTTTTATTAGGTTCCATTATAAAATTTTAATTTATTTTGGTGATAATTTTGAAATTAATATTGCTCTTTTTTTTTTCTTTCCTTTTTTTATGTTTTTTTGTTATTTGATCTGTTTTTTGGATCAAATAATTTTATGATTTATTGTTTGCGCAATAATAATGATAATTTTAGTGATTTTTTTGTTAAAACATTTTGATTTTATTTTTATTTTTCAGGGCAATTTAATGATTTTAATTGTTTGGGCAGTAATGTTGATAATAATTTTAACTGTTATAATAATAAAAATGACGATAACGTGAGGATGAATTTTCAATTTATGTTTTCGTTCTTTTGTGGATAGAAAATTAACTACTTATTTTTGTTATTTGATTATTGCAAGTCTTTTCCAAATTTATATTTTGTTCTTAAATGTGATTTAAACTCATTTATAAAATGATCTAATCTTAATACAATAAATTCAATAATTCAAATATCCAAATCTTCTTGCTTTTTTAATTATGATAATAATTTTATACTGGTTATTTTGTTAAAACCTACAAAATAAATAAATTTATATTGATTTAAAATTCATATATTTTATAGAGAACTTGCATTTCATAGGAATTCTGCACAAATTTATTATTTTGACTAAATTTATATTATAACAAAAAAAACACAATTAATATTTTTTTGTGTTCAAAAAAAATATGGTGTCGCTTCGCAACGAGGCGCGGGGGCATTGACTTTATATTTTGTTTTTAAATGTGATTTAAATTGAATTATAAAATAAACTAATTTTAATGCAATGAATTCAATAATTCAAATATCCAAATCTTCTTGCTTTTTTTAATGATGATGATAATTTTATGTTGGTTATTTCGTTGAAACCTATTAAATAGATAAATTTATATCGATTTAAAATTCATATATTTTATAGAAAACTTGCACTTCACATGAATTTTGCACAAATTTATTATTTTGACTAAAAATATATTATAACAAAAAAACACAATTAATATTTTTTTGTGTTGAAAAAAATATGGTACCGTCCGGAGACGCGGGGCATTGGCTAGTAAATAAAATTAATAAACCGAATTTTTCCAGCATTTTCTTAAAAGAGAGACATCCTACCACCCTTTTTAAAACCTTTAAAAACAACTCCCGTGTGCCACTCCCAGTAAAGCTTCACCCTTTCCAAGACGAGAAACTCCAGTCTCTCCTTTTGTTTCTCTGGTTTCTTTTTTCCTGCTAAAAGCTTGGATATTTTGTGATGACAAGAGTCGGGATGATGGAGGAGCCTGCGGAGAATGGTGGGTCTGAGGAGGAAGCGAAGGGAAGTAGGGGTTTAATTGAAAGTAGTGAAGAAGGAAGAGAGAGAAGTTGCATGGAAGGAAAAACAGGAGGCGGGTACTGAGGAGGAAGAAGAGATAGTGGATAAAAGGGTAAATTAGATGGGAAAAGGGAAGAGAAAGGGAAAAGGAAGAGGGTGAAGGAGGGAGGTAAAATCATCAGGAATCAGGAGGTGGATGATGAGGAAGGGAAGGAGATTGTTCTCGACGTGGAAGAGAATGGAAGAAAGTGGTGAAGGCGAAGGTGAAGGACTGGTTTGCACTGGGACAGGTTATGAGCCCGGGCCGGAGTCAGAAAGAGAAAGTTGGGCAGAGCATATCCAATTCAAACGAGGACACTAACTGACTCTTTTCATTCTGTTAATTTAGTTAACGTGATACTTGGAAGCACCACCGCCTTAACCAAAAAGAATCCTAAAAATACATTATAAAACCATTTCATTCACCTAATTACTAATCTTTCAGGAGTTTTTGATCGGTCAGATCTCTCTCTTCCCCGATCATTGCTTGTTTTTTCTCTTGTTCATCCGTTGTTTAATTTCTTCTGTGTTTTATAACTAAATCACACAAGAAAGTAGTTTTCATCACTAACCCTACTCCCTGGTGACCGCTTCCGTCCCTACGATGAAGAATTGGTCCAATACTATCTCTACCCAAAGGTCACTAACCCTCTCTTCACCACCTCCGCTCCTGTTAGAGATTGTGACATCTACGCCTATCAACCTCTCCAGATTTGGAACGCGTTCCACAGGATCCATGGAGAAGATGTCTTCTTCTTCACTAATCTCAAAAAGAAAAGCCCCACCTCCAATGTCACCCGCCAAATTGCCGGTGGCCCCGCAACATGGCGCAGAGAAGACAGTGACAAAGACTTCCCTGTCACTATTGACAACCATTTCTCCGTCATCGCCACCGGGGAAAGGCTTCAGTTATAAAAGCCGTGAACCCGGCCACCATGGCTGCCGCTGGACAATGTACGAGTATAGCTTGCCATCCCTTTCTGAAGTCACCGTCTTGTGTCAACTGAGAAGGAAAGGCGACAGCAAGAGCCGCCCGCAAAATACCGTAAAGCGGAGAAGGCACGGCTGGCGGTGTTGGTGATGCAGACAAACACCACGTCTCGAAGGCCCGGGGGTTGGTGATCATCAAGGCTATGACCAGCGACGAGATCACGGCGGCGGCCAGTGAAAAGTACTCGAATGCGGGATCGTGTATAACGGGGTGAGATTTGACAATTTGGAGCCGTTTTCTCATGCGTTTCTTCGAGGACTTTGACAACGATCGGATGGGCTGCCGCATCGACGTATCGAGGAGGAGGATTACTGTCGAGAGATTCTTGGGACTGCTTTGCATGGGTCGACTTGGCCGGGGGTTGGTCCAATACTATCTCTACCCAAAGGTCACCAACCCTCTCTTCACCACCTCCGCTCTCGTTAGAGATTGTGACATCTACGCCTATCAACCTCTCCGGATTTGGAGCAGCGTTCCACGGGATCCATGGAGAAGATGTCTTCTTCTTCACTAATCTCAAAAAAGAAAAGCCCCACCTCAATGTCACCCGCCAAATTGCCGGTGGCCCCGCAACATGGCGCGAGAGAGACAGATGACAAAGACTTCCCACGTCACTATTGACAACCATTTCTCCGTCATCGCCACCCGGGGAAAGGCTTCGATTATAAAAGCCGTGAACTCGCCACCATGGTTTGCCCATCTGGACAATGTACGAGTATAGCTTGCCATCCCTTTTCGAAGTCACCGTCTTGTGTCAGCGAGAAGGAAAGGCGGCAAGCAAGAGCCGCCCGCAAAAGACCGAAAAGCGGAGAAGGCACGGCTGGCGGTGTTGGTGATGCGGCAAACACCACGTCTCGGAAGGCCGGGGGTTGGTGATCATCAAGGCTATGACCCGGCAGCGGATCACGGCGGCGCCGGCGAAAAGTACTTGAATGCGGGATCGTGTATAACGGGGTGAGATTTGACAATTTGGAGCCGTTTTTCTCATGCGTTTCTTCGAGGACTTTGACAACGATCGGATGGCTGCCGCTAGTATCGAGGAGGAGGATTACCGTCGAGAGATTCTTGGGACTCGCTGCATGGGTCCGACTTGGCCGGGGGTTGGTCCAATACTATCTCTACCCAAAGGTCACCAACCCTCTCTTCACCACCTCCGCTCCCTGTTAGAGATTGTGACATCTACGCCTATCAACCTCTCCGGATTTGGAGCAGCGTTCCACGGGGATCCATGGAGAAGATGTCTTCTTCTTCACTAATCTCAAAAAAGAAAAGCCCCACCTCCAATGTCACCCGCCAAATTGCCGGTGGCCCCGCAACATGGCGCGAGAGAAGACAGATGACAAAGACTTCCCCTGTCACTATTGACAACCATTTCTCCGTCATCGCCACCGGGAAAGGCTTCGATTATAAAAGCCCGTGAACTCGCCACCATGGCTGCCCACTTTGGACAATGTACGAGTATAGCTTGCCATCCCTTTCTGAAGTCACCGTCTTGTGTCAACTGAGAAGGAAAGGCGACAGCAAGAGCCGCCCGCAAAAGACCAGAAAGCGGAGAAGGCACGCTGGCGGTGTTGGTGATGCAGCAAACACCACGTCTCAGAAGGCCAGGGTTGGTGATCATCAAGGCTATGACCAGCAGCAGATCACGGCGGCGCCGGCCGAAAGTACTGAATCTGGGATCGTGTATAACGGGGTGAGATTTGACAATTTGGAGCCGTTTTCTCATGCGTTTCTTCAGGACTTTGACAACGATCAGATGGCTGCCGCTAGTATCGAGGAGGAGGATTACTGTCGAGAGATTCTTGAACTGCTGCATGGGTCTGACTTGGCCAGGGTTGGTCCAATACTATCTCTACCCAAAGGTCACCAACCCTCTCTTCACCACCTCCGCTCCTGTTAGAGATTGTGACATCTACGCCTATCAACCTCTCTAGATTTGGAGCGCGTTCCACAGGATCCATGGAGAAGATGTCTTCTTCTTCACTAATCTCAAAAAGAAAAGCCCCACCTCCAATGTCACCCGCCAAATTGCCGGTGGCCCCGCAACATGGCGCAGAGAAGACAGTGACAAAGACTTCCCTGTCACTATTGACAACCATTTCTCCGTCACTGCCACCAGGAAAGGCTTCAGTTATAAAAGCCGTGAACCTGGCCACCATGGCTGCCGCTGGACAATGTACGAGTATAGCTTGCCATCCCTTTCTGAAGTCACCGTCTTGTGTCAACTGAGAAGGAAAGGCGACAGCAAGAGCCGCCCGCAAAAGACCAGAAAGCGGAGAAGGCACGCTGGCGGTGTTGGTGATGCAGCAAACACCACGTCTCAGAAGGCCAGGGTTGGTGATCATCAAGGCTATGACCAGCAGCAGATCACGGCGGCGCCGGCCGAAAGTACTGAATCTGGGATCGTGTATAACGGGGTGAGATTTGACAATTTGGAGTCGTTTTCTCATGCGTTTCTTCAGGACTTTGACAACGATCAGATGGCTGCCGCCAGTATCGACCGCCAGTATCGAGGAGGAGGATTACTGTCGAGAGATTCTTGGACTGCTGCATGGGTCTGACTTGGCCAGGGTTGGTCCAATACTATCTCTACCCAAAGGTCACCAACCCTCTCTTCACCACCTCCGCTCCTGTTAGAGATTGTGACATCTACGCCTATCAACCTCTCCAGATTTGGAGCGCGTTCCACAGGATCCATGGAGAAGATGTCTTCTTCTTCACTAATCTCAAAAAGAAAAGCCCCACCTCCAATGTCACCCGCCAAATTGCCGGTGGCCCCGCAACATGGCGCAGAGAAGACAGTGACAAAGACTTCCCTGTCACTATTGACAACCATTTCTCCGTCACTGCCACCAGGAAAGGCTTCAGTTATAAAAGCCGTGAACCTGGCCACCATGGCTGCCGCTGGACAATGTACGAGTATAGCTTGCCATCCCTTTCTGAAGTCACCGTCTTGTGTCAACTGAGAAGGAAAGGCGACAGCAAGAGCCGCCCTCAAAAGACCAGAAAGCGGAGAAGGCACGCTGGCGGTGTTGGTGATGCAGCAAACACCACGTCTCAGAAGGCCAGGGTTGGTGATCATCAAGGCTATGACCAGCAGCAGATCACGGCGGCGCCGGCGAAAAGTACTCGAATACGGGATCGTGTATAACGGGGTGAGATTTGACAATTTGGAGTCGTTTTCTCATGCGTTTCTTCAGGACTTTGACAACGATCAGATGGCTGCCGCCAGTATCGACCGCCAGTATCGAGGAGGAGGATTACTGTCGAGAGATTCTTGGACTGCTGCATGGGTCTGACTTGGCAGGTGGGGTCCCGACTATTCAAACAACACCTGAGGCTGATGCAAATCCATCATGCCTGGTTCAAGAAGATGAAGTTGAGATGATCTGCAATTCTCTTCCTATGGAGTACCCCTATGGCTGGTAAAATGTCAGGAAGCTGAGCATATATATATATATGGAGATCTCTTCGGTGTAGTGATCCTTTTATGTTTATGATTAGAATCTGAGAACATGCAAGCAAGTTTTCATACAAGCTACAATCTGTATGGAACGCTTTTACCATTTTATCAATAAATTCCTATGTTTCTTTACCATTTTATCAATTAATGGGTTTATCGATGGTTTATATATGTTTGCTACTTTATTAATATTATTGCTTCTGATAGTAATCGATTTCTTATATCCTATATTTAGTTGCAATGTGTGCCGTTGAAACCAAAATTGCAAATGCACAAATAAAATAGGCACTTTTTTTCAAAGATATGTAATTAAATCAATAATTATTACTTGGAGTTTTTTTATCCAAGTATTAAAAATAAATAATAACAAATTATTCCTATTAATGTTATAAATATTGACCCGTTTTGAAATTTTTTTATTCAATTATTAACAATCAATAATATATAAGAATTCTCAAAAACAAATTGCTATTCACGTTCTAAATTTGGAAGGTAAAGACTGAATTTACAAAAAAAATTGGTGTATTAATGTTTGATTAATACAAAAAAACTAAAAAAATTATGTGGATCCCACATAATAAAATTACCAAAACTTCATTTGATGAAAAGCAGCTAATAACTATTTTTCCACTTCATTTCACGAAAAGCAGCTAATAACTCTTTTTCCTACATTTCTGTCTCGCCTCGTGCCTTCTTTTACTATAAAACAACGCGATTAGACTTAATTATCATTTTAATTGTTTTGCTTCTCCCATTCCCATTAAACAACAAAAAGCTATCCTTTTTGTTTTATTAGATAGCAACAAGTATTTTTTTTTTGGACTAGTATAAACCTAAACCTCAATTTCAATGAGTGAATATATATATATATAATAATCGAGAGGACTAATATAAATTAGGAATTTGGCACATGATTTTTTTATTATTATGAATCTGTTTCTTTATATATATATATATATATATATATATATATATATATTAATTAATATTTTTTTTTTGTTAGATGAACTCAAATTTGTTTCCTTAAATAATCATTCTCAAATAAATATCTCAAGTAGATGACAAGAAATAAATAGAGAAATTGAAAAATTTATTGGTTTTGTTATTCAAATTAATAACCATCAATAAAGTGGAACCACTGAAAAATCAGGAGTAAATTTTTTTATTTGATCATTTTCATAACGGCGTATTTGTTTCATATATTTTTATAACATAGTTTAATTTATTTTATCAAATTAATAATGCTCGTCAAATGTATGCTTCATTGCTTGACAAACGATTTAAACTAGAACATTATTGGATTATCTTAAGAAAAAATAATGTATTGTGTTATATAATTGACATCAATTCAGTTTGTTTCTTAAAGTTCTTCTAACAATTAATAATTCAAATATAAAATAATTGCACTATATTTAAAATATAATTAGAAAATTAATAATTATATTATTGAATTTTTTTAAAAAATAATTATTTAATTATATATCTTACTCCTATTAATTTTATAATTAATTGCATAATTAAATTATATATAAAATAATTACACTATATTTAAAACAATATATAAAAAAATAGATTTTCTAAATAACTTTTACCATTAAAATAAATATAAATAAAAAAATTATATTTACAGTAATCAAAAAATCATTTTAAAATTTTAGCTCTCCGAAATAGCTAGCTTTTCCCATCGGAGATGATGCTCTTACATAGAGCAAGCATTAAAGAAAGTTTTGCCATTTATGCTTCCATGGCTGGAGGCCATCGCTATCGGGCAACATTTTCTTGTTCTATTCAATTAACCTAATTCATCCCATGAACAACTGGGAAAAAAGAAGAATCAGAGTGTAAATAATAGAACTAACCCATTGGAAAACCTTAAAATTTTGAAGAACTCAAAAACATCGACTTCCATTCGATTTAACCTCACAAATCGGCACCTCTCTTGGGATTCTCCCTTTTCTCAAACGAATCACATAAATAACCAGATCAAACAACCAGGAATATAACTAACAAAACCCACAGAACACAAACAGGTAGTTAACCATTAATTAAGCTCCAAGTTAACAATGCCAGAAAAACATAACTGTTGAGTTCAACATCATACATGTTCTAAATAGAGAAATTGGCCAAAACTCTTCTTCAATACTTCAAAGCAAAAATAAAGAAGCTAAGGAACCATTCGAATAAGTTTAATCACCACCAGCCTTCTGGTAAACGTAGGTAAGCCCACACTTACCGCAGTAGTGCCTATCAAAATGATTAGCCATGAAAGTCCCAGCACCGCACTCAGCATTAGGGCACTCCTTCCTCAATCTCTGGACTTTGCCGCTATCATCAACCTTGTAGAACTGGAGGACTGCGAGCTTGACCTTCTTCTTCTTGTGCTTGATCTTCTTGGGCTTGGTGTAGGTCTTCTTCTTCCTCTTCTTGGCACCACCCCTCAACCGAAGCACCAAGTGGAGAGTGGACTCCTTCTGGATGTTGTAGTCAGCGAGCGTGCGGCCATCTTCGAGCTGTTTTCCAGCGAAAATGAGACGCTGTTGGTCTGGCGGGATGCCCTCCTTGTCTTGAATCTTGGCTTTGACATTGTCGATCGTGTCTGAGGACTCAACCTCGAGGGTTATTGTCTTACCCGTCAAGGGTTTTCACGAAGATCTGCATCTTCGCTTGTAGATGCAGAGCAGAGAATGGGAAGAGATGGTTTCAGCTGGCGGCGTGTATGACGGAGGGGTATTTGAGGAGGAGGATGGTAATATTAGGGTTTTTGGTTTATTGGCGTGAAAGTACGTTTTTAGCCACATAGCTATTTTGTTTTTTGCAGGGACATGGATGGTGGCTTTTCTCTTTTTTCTTTTGGAAGGGGGGTTTGAATTGTAATTGGCAAGAATCGCAACCCATGCGGATACAGTGGAAGGTGTTGCCTCTTCTTCTTGTTGTTCTTCTTCTTTTTATTTTTAATATTATTATTATTATTCATTTATTATAACCACAACTATTTTTTTTTATCTTAAATAACTTTATCTCCGAAGATAAACTATTAAAGAGCCTTTTTTTTTCCTTAAATTTTTTTTACGAACGGAGCTTTTTTCTTTATCTATCTTTATATATAGAAATTATTTGTCACTGTATCTCAAAAAAAATATATTTTAAATTAATTATTTTTGTTATTTTTAGATCATTTTAATATAGTAATATCAAAAATAATTTTTAAAAATAAAAAAAATTAATCTAATAAATTTCTGAATTAAAAACACTTTGAAAAACAACCCCAATCACACTACAAAACTTTCATACACACATAGAGGACAAATGATGCAAGTTGCCTCTCATTTCAATTTTATGATTACTTTAATTCCTTTTTAACTTTGTCATAATTTGGAGACAACCATCCTCGTATTTTTAATTACCATTTTTTTTTAATTTAATGCAAGGTCAAATAAGTGAGAAATTATAAAATTATGGATAGTTTTTTTTTTAACCATTGCACAATTATAGGTGTAGAATATATAATTAATTTCTAAATTTCTAACTGCTTCTAACTGTTTTGGGAATATAGTTGATATTGAGATCACAATCCCACACACCCCCTCCTACCTGTACTTGGACATTGAAAGATCTCCAAGCTCATAATTACTTTTTGCAGGTTTTGAAGTTGCTAAGACCCAAACATTGCCGACCTCTCAATCTCGTCAACCTTGAAACACCATTTACAATAAATGTTTCCAGCAACCTCATCATTTTTTCTTGAGATTTACAAATCATTATCCATATTGAGATTTAGCTTTATGTTCATGAAAGTTGGCTTGATAATCCCTATGGCTTTGCAAAATTGCCCTCCATGTTTCTTTGCAAGCCAAACGTTCTTCATTTTCACTCTTTGATCTCCATATACTTATATCGGCAGCCTGGTTTGATTAAAATGTCAGGCAATGACAATAATAATCAGAGTCAGCTCATCTTCATTGCTCCAGGCTTCGTATAGTCTAACAGATCTGTTTCTGGGGCAAAAGCTTGGGAAATCTTGGCATTTTTTATTTTTCATACTGGAGCTCATTTACAGAGTTACCCAGCAGGGAATTCCTTCCGAGTAAAAAAAGAAGAGAGATAGAGGCAGGCAGAGCTTCATTTCAGGACACAAATACTCATCCAATTGCAAATTGATCACAATTTTTTGAGGGAATGGACGAGTGTTCCCTCCTCATACACAGACATACCACCAAAATTGAGATCACCTTTAACAGCAGTCGGTTGTGAAAAAACAGCTAGTATGATCTCACAAAAGCACGAGGGAACAATCGTGGAAAGAATGATTTTTTTGCTTTACAAATCAGTGCATATATTCCATAACAAGGAATGTGAATTGCAGCCATCGCAAAATACCTGTACAATGTGTGAACTCATTAGTTTCTTGAATTAAATATGATAAAATTCAAAGTCAAAATAAAACAGATAAAAGTGAGATAGAACAATATACCATAAAGGAGCCCAAGGTGTGTTAAGCTCGAGGAATGGATATGGCCACCTAAGAAAGATGCACAGAAATGTTACCAGTACTCGAACCAGAATAAAAAAGAAGAGAGAGCATGTCTTCTTGTCTACTGATTGGAAAAGAAGACAAAAACAAAACATTATGCTTACCACGTAAAACCACATGCGTGAATAACCCACTGGAAAATGACATACAGGCAGCTCCACTGAACAAAATATGCAAGGCGGAACCAAGGAAATGGCTGAAAGAAAAACCGAGACAAAAGGTGAATCGCGACAGGGGAGATCAAAAGATGTGATTTTTCACTATCAAGTCATTACCCTCTCCTATCTATCAAAGCAGTTATATTTTTCACTTGCAAAAACTGGGAATTTCACGTGAAGGCGGTGAAGGATTGCATATTGTTCCCTAGTCAATAAATTTACACGAACAAGTTTGGTGGAGGCTCCTCCTCTCTGTCAAATGTCACAAGGAATAAGAGTCTTTTGTTCTCACACCTGGTTCTCTAGTAATCTCAGGTACTGCCTAAACAGAATTGGTTTCACTAGTTTCAGACACTGATGGTGGAAGATTCGAAAGCAATCTCAGTGCTGGGACATACAAAGGGATTCGTTGCTCCCATGTGCCATTTCTGCTCAGACATGTGGAAAGCAATAAACAGCTTGGCTCTTGAAGGAAAAACCGATTAAGCTCAAGGTCAGCAGATGGATGGAGAGGAATTTGTTCAAACTTAGAGCACTTTTGTACACAGAAACTTGTACGCTCCTCCAAGACAGATTCCTCTGTGATTTAAGGTTTCAAATTGAACTGTGTTGTTTCCTTTCTAGGGAATTCAGGCATTGCGATAACTAGTAGGATTTCCTATGAATTATGAGCTATGCAAGTGTTTACAAGTGTCTCTGCAGTTCTATTATGCTGAAGAAGGTTTTAGCAATCAAATAAGCAGTGAAATTATCTCATGGATATCTAGAGGCCTCTTTTGACAAAGAATCGGACTCCTCACAAGCTGTCAATGCAGTCTCAGAGATCAATACGATTCCAGATTGGGAAGTTTGCTTCAATTGTGGATGATATCATACAAATGGGTTCTAGGCTGATGACATCAAGCAAATGATTTCCAGGCTTTCTAACTGTATTTTAGGCTCATTAGTAGAAATGCTACCGGATTTGTAGACTGGTTTGTTAACAATGCCATGCTCTCTTTTTGGTTCTCCTGAACGGATTCATTTTTCTCCAAGGGAACTGTGTTATCTATTGTATCTAGATATTCATAGACTATTATGAGATTTCTTCCAATGTAAGAGAAAATACAGTGATGGCTTTGATGTAAATTGATGCCATAGAATCCATGTAAAGTCACACAAAAGGAATTCCACTTCTAGCAGTGCAATACTTACAAGGCTATTGAGAGCGGTATCTATCAGTAGAAAAACAGCATTCAGAGAATGCATGCAGCCCATCAACTGCAAAACACGAGACCATCAAAAAGTAAGTAATAATTCCACCAGAGGATTGAAGCACGTAATGATTTTGCTCCATGTATTTCCAAGGGATTGTATGATCAGACCAGTGCCAACAATGTACAGACAGACAGTTCATTGATCTTAGAAAACTGGAAGCTTAACATATAGAGAACTAAACCCAACAGAACTTCCAATAAATTAAAGATTTCAAGCACCAAAATGAGCTAAAACCAGTTCATCGGAGGACTCTCACCGCATTGAGGCCAAGGTGCGAATTTGATAAAAAAGGGACTATAACACACCAAAATATGATGTCCGTCAGGATGACAGCACCTGCACAAGTCTGTTCAAATAGAAGAGAAATATAAATTAGCTCACTTCAACCAGAAGAAAGGCAATTGTAAATCGATGAAACCCTACTGAAATGCCGCATGTAGAAACTTGTTTGGGTGTAAATCAAGGCATAAGTGCTAAGGAATTATTACAAGGAAAGAAAGCCGAGATACCAACATATAAATAATATACATGGCATACACGCATAAGATGCAAACTAATCTTGATGACTAACCTGGTATATAATTTGCATAAGGTATCCCCAAAATCCAGCTCTTTCTCGAATTGCCTCCTCAGCACAGTGAATTCCTAACTTTACGGTACCCTCACTTTTTTTCTCCTTGTAAGTTATAGAGGTTGCAGTTCCATCTTCTTCCACGTCCCTTTTCAAGAAAACAGATTTTTCGCCATGTTCAGACACAGCTGGGTGCTTAAAGGACACCCAGCATCCATACGCAGACATCACAGTGCCCAGCTACAAAAGAAAATGGTTGCCGAGCGAATGAACAAGCATTAGTCCTAACCCGAAACAGTTGATAAAATGGAGACAAAAGAGCTACAATGTTCGACATACCGCGAAATATATCATAATCAACATAAATGTCCATCTGCGCAGACAAATTAGAAGCTAAAATCAGAAACCAGCTCACAATGAAATTGACATTTCTGTACAGTAATTCCAGAATCAAGAACTGTAGAGGAGGAAAAGTTTTGGCAAAGTTTTTTGGGTATTGATCTTACTGAGTGTAGAAATAGAAGGCAAAAGCACCATCTAATTCAACTATCCGATAAAGCATGGGAGACAAGCAAAGAAGAGCGAAAAATCTATAAAAGAGAAGCCAGAGAGGATTCAGACATCTCCAGCGCGACTTCCAAAGATCATGGATGTACAGTGGCTCTGTCTTTGCTTTCTTGATTACATGAAAGGAAAGAAGACACGGGCAGATGATAGCTAAAGCACAAACTGGGACTTGCCATCGGAGCCAGTACCCAACTCCTTCCGAAGTACTAGACATGGATGCATACAGGATCCCACCTGAACTGGTTCTTGTCTTGAGAGTTGACCACTTGAGATGAGAATTGAGAAGTAGGTAACGGAATTCCCCACTTCTGCTGGCAAGGCCCCTTCAGGCCCACCTCTTAATATAATTATTAAGACCAATATTAATATTATTATATCTATATCTATATATATTATCTAGACTTATTTCGATATAACATTACTATTTTAGTTAACGGATCTTTCATCACCGGAAAATTTTTAAAAACCCTACTGCACTTTCTTTTTTTTCCTTTCTTCGAAAAAAAGAAAAGGAATTATATTTATAAAGCTGTGAAGAGTTGCTTCTAATAGTAATATTTGTTAGTTGCTAATTTAGACACAGATGATTAACTAAGAACTCGAGTTTTTCGATAGACTTGACAATCTATGAAATGAATATTGCAAGATTGAATCTACAGAGAAAAGTAACCAATATACTTTACCGAGACTTGTTACGATCGAAGAAATCAACTGGTGTATATATATATATGGAGTTATATAGGATTTAAAATGAAGAACAGCAACTTACTCGGTGTAGTAAATGAAAATGGTAGCGTCCCACTCCACGATATCCCTCCACAAGAGTCCAGCCATGACCAGAAAGGAGATGGAGCGAGTAGCGAGGAGCCACCCTGGGTGCACCTGTTTCCAGCAACTGGTCCATAGCTGGGAAGAACCAACATGGTTCCCTGGCATTGCAGCAACCACGGTCCGGTCAGTAATATCCGGTCGAGCCACGAGGAGGCTCTGATATATGATGTTATCGTCACATTTTGAGGCAAGTTCTCTTCTCCATACCACCCAAAAGGACACCCCAAGAGACGCAGCAACAATGCCAAAACACACGATATCGTACCAGTAGATGACCAGAGCCATAGCCTCGCCCCACCTGGATCTTCTCTCCGATGGAGACCTTAGAAATCGAAATGTCTGAAGTGAAGGCTGAGTATCGGCACCATTGATGGTATCTGAAACCCTGGTTAGCTGGAACTGCTGGAAGGTTCGATGAAGGAGTGTTAGGTTTGACTGTTCGGTTTGGAAACTTTGGACATCATGCTTTGTGCTACTGGTTCCAACAAAAAAGAAAAAAGAGAAGAGGAGGTAGTTGATGTGACTAATTATCAGGGTTTAAACTTTGAAATTAGTGATTCTGGTCATGAATTTAAAACTAACCCTGGAGAAGTTATAATTAAGATTATAGTTTTTGCTCTTTTTTAAGGTATGTAATTGGAGTGACAATTTCATTATTTTAATGCAACACGTGTTTCTTGGTTATTATTTGGAATATAATTGTAATCATGTAAATAATTTAAATGTTTTTATTTTTAGTGTGTCATTGATGATATATATGGTTCATTTGTGTTCATGGGTGGGTGGATGATTCAGTTTGTCATTTTGTTAAGCACTTTGTCATCCACAACAATCCCCATCGGATAAATAAGAGATGAGACAAAGTGATGTGTATATAAATATAAAACAGAAAACAACATTGTAAATTACTTACCTGAACGAAAGTGTTCATAAATAATTAATTAATTATATATATAAAAAAATTAAAATATTAATTTAATTAACATAATTCAAATTCAAGATAATTTAATATATATATTACAATATCAATATATATTTAATTAAATACATTAATTCAAAAAAAATTAGTTCAATTCCAAAATTAAAATTATTTAGAAATATGTAATTTAATCTAAAAACGACAATAAATTGATAAAATGATATTTCTAAACAAAATTATAAACATGTATAATATTACGAGAATGTCATCATCAATCTTGCAAGTTCATTACATTCTATGATTGCTTTGAAATTTTAACATAATGCATATAAATATGCTCAAGAGACTACTCATAAAATTTCATCTCAATCTAACGGTCGGATTAAAAGATATGATTGATATTATAAAATTATTTATTATTTAAAAAAAAACACAATTTGACCGAAACGTTTCGGCCGGTATTTGGCCGAAAAATCCAGAATAGACCGAAATTTAAACCGAGATAAAAACGATGTCATTTTGTCTCGTTTTTTTAACTGGTACGAAACGTTTCGACCGAAACAGAATAATATCGACAACTATGTGATTAACCCAATCAAAACTTGATTTGATTTTAAAAAAAAACTCAAAATGAAAATGTTTTAACTTTTATTTTAAACAAATACTAAAATAATGATATTTTAGATTTGACTTGCAAAACCTATGATCCAAATCAATAAAGTTCTCGTGACACCTTTCTTGATCAAAATTGTTTTTTATCTTAATGAAGCAGATTAGTATTTAGCCATTTTAAAAAAAAATATGAAATTCCAGTGAATTGTTTTTTATCTTATTGAAGCAGATTAGTATTTAACCATTTTAAAAAAATATGAAATTCCAGTGAAACCCTCCTAGCAGCAACGGTTTTTTGTCTTTTTTTTAGAGATATAATGATTATTTTAAAAGTCTTATCGCTGAAGGAGTCGTTATATCAGCCTTTTTTTTAACTAGCTTCACTATTTACATCTTTCTTAGAAAGCACCCTCCCAAACAGGAGCTCGAGAATCAGTCGTTTCCTGGAAATAGTAAAGTCCACATACAGAGGCATCGTATTTGACGAGAAAATATACTCCCCAGTCAAAGATCCCTGGTGGGAAAGTTGGAATATTAAAATTCCAAAGCAACTTGAATTAGGCATGATAGCCAATTCCAATGCAACAGGGGTCTCACGAGCACATCCACTAGCTGAAAAGGAGGGGGTGGAAAGAGAACATAATAAGAAATTATTATTCGAACTGTACAGGTACATATCAAGATGAGAAATGGAATATATCAAATTTGGCTGCTAAGCCAAAACAAACCATCCATCAATAATAAAACATAGATCTGAATCGATCTCTACACCACCAGCATCCACATCCACCCCCCCGGTATGTACATCAGCCCATTACTCAATGCTTACTGTTTGAAAATCATCATCTGCAAAACTGCAAGCTGCTTTTTCTATCGTCAAACTGAAGCAGCCAAAAACAGTTTGTTTAATCAACAAGAGAAATTACCAAATTATTCTATGACATTCAGCGGTTGGCACTGCCTTCCAACAGGTTCCTCAGGCTGCATAATGCCTCGGCAGAGAGGCTACAACACCTTTGTTTCCGTTGCTTAGGTGTAGGTGGCGATGGCTCCCTATAATCAATAGAAGAGAAGCACACAATAAGTACGGTAAGATTGTCAAATGTGTTACGACGGAAGGCTTCCATGACAAGGTCCCTCGCACTCTGCTCAGGGTCATCATGCCGCTGCAGCCCATGGCGGACAAGGCTGACTGCATGCTGACTTGACATGACATCCCAAATCCCATCACAACCAATTATGAGAAATTCATCATCCTCTGTTAGAACAATCTGCTGGAATTCTGGATCAGCAATGAGAGGTGAAGGAGAACCCCGAGGGAGTTTCATGTCCCAGTCACCAAGGGCTCGGGAAACTGACAGTACACCATTAAGATACCCATCATCAATATACCCACCCAGTTCTTCAACCCGCCTTCGCTCTGATGGATAAATAGGCCTATGGTCTTGGGACATGTCTATTGCCTCTCCTTTACGACATAGAACTGCTCGGCAATCACCAGCATTAGCAACCATCAATAGCCTGGATTATGAAAGCATGATCAGGATGCTTGTGAGGGGAGAAAAAATCATTTCCAGGAAATACTGCAAATCTATCAATGGGAAGCACAAAATAAAAGGGCACTTGGAAGTTTCTAGTTTTTCAAAGTCAACTAGAGCAATGCACTGAAAGATGATGTGGGAAGGTTGGTATTGAGCCATCTTAACCATTAGTGGAAGTTAACTCAAATGTTTGCAGGTTCAGGTAAAGCATCATGTGTGAGACAAAAACAAGACAGCCTTAGTTAGCATAACTTCATAGATTATATGTGAAATTGATATATAATAGCGGATTTCATAAAACATTTATTGTAGATAAACTAGGTGGTGATTGACCAACATCACATCCACAAATATACCTAAAAACAAAACTTTGGTGAGGTAAAACAAAGCTTTCACATACACATGGTTATATTATCATGTTCAATAGCACATATATACCTTCCAAATACAAAAGCAGTAAGTGCAGTTGTCCCTGAAGAAGTGTTCACGCTGCGGTCATCTGCCAAAGCCAGATCAGCCTGATGAAATGCTTTCCGGAGGGAGTTCTCAACCTCCTTCAAGAATATATTGTCAACTTCAGATGTCTGAGGGAAATTTACATCTTCAAAAAATATTCTCATTGCATTTTTCCTGATATAAGCTGCTGCTTCAGGTCCTCCATGACCATCAAAAACCTGCAAATAAATTCATTATCAGTCAGTTGAAAATTCCTTCAACCTATCAAATAAATACAATTCAACAACCATAGGTTTGATCAACAATTACCCCGTAGAAAGCACTGGGCTTGGGAAACTTAAAGACCGAGCCCAATTGCGCAGATAGATCATCTATGCGTATATGCTCATCTTCCATGTATCTCCGAGGCCCAATGTCAGCAAAGCTACCAGAACGAATACTGGGAACAAACTCCAGGATGGCGGACTCCATAGTTTCTGCATCTGAAACTTTTTCTGAACATGTAATATCCTGCAAAAGGAGATGATTTACCATTAAGTTTTTCACCTACAGCACAACTAATCAAAATCTAAACATCTTTCAATCATCATTGACAATTTTTTTATCTCACAGATCACACATCGAATTCATAATTACAGTTGCAACATAGCATACTAGTAAATAATAGAAGGAACAAAGCAATTCATTGGAAACACCCAGAAGTGAATTTCTATTTTTATTTTCTGCCCCTTACAAATAAATTAATAAAAAGGTCGAAATTTTCATTCAGATTTAGCTGGGACATAAACAAAACCCGATCCAAACAACCCATTATGAATATTTATTTATTTATTTAAAAAAAAAGTTATTCAGCACACAACCAGTAGCAAATTCTCAATTTCTTTTATAACTAATAAATATTCAAGATTCTCAAACGAAGCAAACCCTAGCAAAAAAGAAAAGGATGCTGAAGAAGACTGACCAATTGAGAGGCGGATAACTCGGCGGAGATAGAATCCGAGACGCGAACTTGACTTAACCTTCTTGGGGAAGAAGAAACAGCAACAACAACACCTTCAATCTCATGCGAAGGACTGTTTCCTTTAGCAGCAAAATATTGAACATCCAACACCGGCACGCTTACTACCTCTGCTTCAACTACCATCTTTCATTCACCGAAAAAAATAAAATCAATCAATTTTCTCTTTTTAAAAGATTCCGACTTCAAATTCTCTTCTCTTCTCTTCTCTTTTGCTGGTAATAATGGTTTTGATTTTTGATTTTCTGAGTGATCAAATTTTGAAACTTATTGGTTTCAGCTATAGTATTTTATATATAACGGATTCAGTATTTTTTAAAATATTTTTTGTAAGAGAGATGACCGGTGGCTACAGGTAAAGTCAGTACGGTAACTGGACACGTGTGGGTTTTGAAACCATGGGATCTTGAGAGACCGTTGTTTCACACGCTAATCGAGTTGCTTCATTGACACGTGACTGCTCTTGGGCTGACGCGTGCCATTGCCAGGACCGTATCGTCCTTCTATGGAATGAGTTGTCTGTCCCCGTTGACTTTTTGGTTTTTGAGCTTGCCGCGGGTTGGGGGTTGTTGGTTGGATTTGGAGCGTGTAGAGGGGTCATTTGGGAGAAAGCGTTTGGTATGGACTATGGCGGTAATTAAAAAAAATCTATTTAAGATAAAAATAATTATGAAAAAAAAAAATTTATTTTTTAAAAAATTAGTTTTTTGAAATGCAATTATGTGTAGAGTTTAGTATAAAAAACAACAACTATTTGACTAATGGCATGATTGGGAATATGATATATATTATTTTTCAAAGTTTTTTTTTTCAAAAAAATATTAAAATAATTTTTTTATTATTGTTTAAAATTTATTTTTAATATCATTACATCAAAAAATAAAAATTAATGCTTTAAAAGCTTTTTTGTAAAATATTTTTAAATCACACTCTCAAACATCTCATAATATCTTCGTTTGGAAAGATAGTTAGATTGTGTTTTTTTCTAAATTATAATTTTTAATTAATATATTTAATGGGTTTTTTTATCTTTTTAATATGTTGAATAGTAAGGAATTTGAAAACTCTAGGATTAATAATTTGATTATAGAAATTTTTAAATTATTATGGGCTCGAATGAAATATTGTGCTTTTTTACCTTTTAAAAAAAATAAAAAATAAATTTTGTGCTACTTTAGCTAAGTGACTTTTTATATTCACTTCTTCTTACACATAAAGAAATAATTATAAAACTTCTTCCTTCAACATGAAGCTAGCCAACTTTTATTTAAAATCATTTTTTTTATCAAAATAATATATATTTAAAAAATAATTTAGATGGACCTTTGAATCCTCGATTTGAATTTTATAATTATATTTAATGGATAGTAAGAGCTGCACAAATACGGTATAAGTCATAGTTATAATACATGATTTGAAGGTCAATTTAGAAAAGAATATTAATCACCGAATAATGGAATCAAATCAATGATATAATATATTAAAAATAATTTAGCAGCACAACTATCAACCTCAATCTTAATATATTTTTTAATTAATAAAAACTAATAATTTAAAGGCTTTAAAGTTTGAATTGGCAAATATCCAAAATTCAAATTAAACTTAAAAGTTTCAAATATCCATATTATAACAACTGGAATCCATAGTTTTGTTATTAGAATCTGAAGTGAGATTATAAATATTACAGTGATTATTTTTCAAAATATTTTTTTATTTATACATATATTAAAATAATATTTTATTATAAAAAAATTATTTTTGATAACAACACATCAGAATAACTTACAAATATATAAAAAATTAATTAAAACAAAAAATATAAACTTTTTATCAAAAATATTTTTAAAACACAAAAACAAACAACCTATCTACTAAATTAAAATCACTTTGGAAAAAAATTGATAGTTTTTTTATTTTTTATTTTAAATAAAAAAATGTTTTAAAATTATTTTTATGTATTTGATATCAAAAATAACTTAAAAAATAAAAAAATAATTATTTTAATATATTTTTAAATAAAAATTAAATACGCCTAGCCTAGCCGGCGAGGGAAATAATTCATACATGCGGCAGCAAGGTTCGTAACCGTTTATAGGAGGGGATCCACAAGATAATTCTGGTCGGTTAAGATGCATCTGGACTCTTCGGGGATTGATAAACTTTATGACTTGCCTAAATAATTTGCTATGGTTATGTGAAAAATAACAGCGATGCCAAGAAACACAGTAGAGGACTGGGGATTTTTTTTTTATTTCTTAAGAATAATTGATCTTTTAAATTATTTTTATAATCTCATATTACTTAAGATATTTATTTATTATATAGATAAATTATATTTGAATAATGTATCTGTAAAATAAAAATCATTTATATTTAATGATCAAAATTAGCCTCTAAGATAAATAAAAAAAATGTAAGAAAAAAATCATTCATATTTAATGATAAAAAAAAAGCTCCTTTCATTTTCATGGTTGAAACTTGAAAGGGGGAAAGTCGTGCGGGGAAATAAAAAATCATTTAAATTAAATTGAATTTTGATATTTTAAACTATTTTGATGTGTTAGATATCAAAAATATTTTAAAAAATAATAATTTTAATATATTTATAAAAAAAACATTTTTAAAAACAAATTTAATATACTAATAAACACTCAAACAGTCACTACGTACCTTTGTGTGCCGCATATTAAAAAACAAAAAACCACAGCCCACAGCTTACCATAAGGCAGGCGTAAGTGGGTTTGTCGATCCAGCTAGCCAAACTATGAACAGTAAATTCGATCTCTCTCTCTCTCTCTAACCTGCACCAAGCAATAAAAAAAAATGCCCCAGGAGTCATCAGAATCCATAGATTCTCAAGTTCTTACAAAATTTCACTCGTGATCTTCCTGATTAGGGTTTCCACTACAGATAATGTGAAAGTTATTTTCGTTCTTTATTAATCAACAATCTCTTGCTGTTCTGATAGGGTCTTCTTCTCTACCTAAAAAGCTTTCCATGTCAGACATGGTGGCCATCGTCCATTCTTAAATTATATTTAACTCTCACTCGTTAGAAATATAATGCCAGTGAAATATTTTACTTGCAATACTCGCCAAATCATGCACTAATTAGGTCATATATATCCTGATGAATCCGAAAAAGTCAGCATCCACTGACTTCTTTCCTACTGAACTTAACGATAGAGAAGGTGATTGATTGTTCGAGACTACTGCCGGAAGCAGGCGTGGTGAGAGTATCATCGTAAGAGTTGTGTAAGAAATTGAAATGCTCGATCGTCGGCCGGGAGAGAAACAGCCGACTTGTTAATTACCACGGCGTGCTTGGATTAGTTTAAGGATAAATCGTACAGGGAGAATATTTAGTCTTTTAATACGCTAACTTGAACATTAATTATTTTTAATCTCTTTTCATGACATCTTTCCACAAAAGAACGCACTTTCAAGAGAAAAAGACACAAATTGATTGATTAAATCTTTCATGTAACTCTCGTGGAATCAAATATTGACAAGTTATTTAAATCATGAAAAAATTTTTTTAGCTGCGATTAGCTATTTGACCCATGTTTCAGTGGTATATTTTTCTCAATAAAAATATTAGATATAAAAGTTTTTTATGTTTTGTTTTACATAAAAAATTTCAATGTGCAAATAAAAGCTTATACAAGTATTTAATTAAATAAATCAAGAACCATCTTTTTTTTTGATGCAATGAAATTTCATTTCTCGTACAGCATATTTTGTAGGTCTAGATGAGCGAGTAAAACTTTGATTGTCCTAAACTCTTTACAAAAGAGTGCACGCCTAACTCAAACTCGAGATCTATTATGCATATCATCAACCTTTTTCATCACTTCATACTCTTTAGAGACCAAGAACCATCTATACTAATAAATAAATAAATAGAAAGTCCTTCATGGCAACTATCAATAAATCTGAGAAAAGTCAATAAATGGATGCATATCAATATATTTGATCTAGCAACATGCGACATTTATCCATTTGTGTTTGGAAGTTGGAAGAGATGTAACTGTCCTGACAATTATTATTATTGTTATTATTATTATAAATATATAACCTTGAGGCGGTTTAATAATTGAAATTATCATGTGTGTCTAAATTTGTGTTGATCTTCTTGACAATACATCATGTGTAAATATTATTTACACATTTTAATCCTCTGACCCTATGTTTGTATCGGACAACAATACATCATGTGTAAATATCAAATTTTATAATGTCTCTACATTCAATACAAAATAATATGTGATTTTAATTGAAAAACATTAAAAAATATTTTACAATTCATAACACCAGTACCTGGATTGGTGACAGAAATTGGAGAAGTAAAAATTGAAGAAGGTCTTTATCTTCAGGTTTCACAAAGAAGGTCTTTATCTTACTTTCAAAAACTAACAATCATTTATTAATAAAGTTATGCTCTTATCAAGATTGCTCTTATCAAGGTTTTCAGAACCAATGAATTAATATTATGTTAGATTCTAAAGAGGTTCAAATATAGTTGTTAATTCCGTTCCGTTCTGTTAAAAAAACCGAGACAAAACGGCGTTGTTTTCGTCTCGGTTTTAATTCCGTTACGGAAATTCCGGCCGGAACGCCTCGGTTCCGTTCCGGGCGTGCCGTTCCGGGTTCAAAATCTATTTAAAAAAAAATATATATTTTTGACATATATACATCAAAATAATTTAGAAACACCAAAATATTTTAAATAAAAAAGAATTCAAATTTTAATTATGCTTGTTAAATTAATATTTTATATATATATATATATATATATATAATTAATTATATATGAACAATACGACACCGAAACGGCACGCCGGAACGCTCCGAAACCGGAACGTTCCGTTCCAATTGAAAAACCGGAACGGTATTGACAACTATGGGTTCAATAGAAAAATAATTTAATATATTTTTTTAATTTTATTTTTAATATTAAATTGATTATAAAATGGTATTTATAATATATTTTAATTTGTGTTTATATAATATTTAAAACTCTCCTAACTCGATAAATAAATAAATTAATAGCTTAATTTATGTCAATGCAATATACCTCATTCTCAATATTTTTTAAAAATGCTACTTTTTAGTTCACTTTCTTGGGGTGGCATTTGCTTAAAAATCGCGGCCATTTGTCCTAATTTGAATTGTGGGTGTGATCGAATTTGTTGGAAGCCATATATATAGTAATTGTAGGAAATTGGCTTATCATGCTCTTCCCGATACAAATTCTCTATCCATGGATAGAATATGGAGGCTTGTATGGAATTGGAATTGTCCTCAAAGGATTAGAGCTTTCATAAGGCTAGTGTTACACAATGTGCTGTTAACAAATCGTATGAAGAGAAGGCTAACAGAGCTTTCCTCTTCTTCGTTATGGCATTGATGCTTC
This sequence comes from Salix udensis, assembly GCA_029204005.1. NCBI lineage: Eukaryota > Viridiplantae > Streptophyta > Magnoliopsida > Malpighiales > Salicaceae > Salix > Salix udensis. Next base: position 2,583,024 of record CM055020.1, read on the forward strand.
TGCTGTATGAAACTCTTGAGAGCTTCTATGGTATTGGAGAAATAAAAGTTTATTTGAACCTATTTTTTCCTTTCCAAATAATCCCATGCATTGCATTCTTGCTTATCCCATACGAGTGGCGAATAGTGCTGCTGCTGCTGCTTCTAATCCGCTGCTGTCCGCCATGAACGAGTCACCGGATGGATTCAGCTAGCGATCCAAAAGTTGGGTTAAGTTGAACACCGATGGGCTTCTGATAAGAGCTTGGTCACTGCCACTACGGGAAGCCTTTCGCGGGATGATTCAGGGACTTGGATCGGGGGCTTCTCTCATCAGATTGGTATTTTGTTGGGATCGGAGATAGGCTGGAATGAAGGGAAGGATACAGGAAAGTTTTGGTGGAGCCTGATACTGAGCTCATCTTCTTCGACTTCTTTACAGGGTGATTATGGCAGCTGTCTTCTTTTTCAACGCCCATGGCCGGGCTTATCACGGAGCTTATAGAATTTTGCAGATTGCCTTGCCAATCATGCGTTTGGAGTTTCCATGGCGCTTCTCTCCTTTCAATAATAATAGTTAAAAAAAGAAAACAGAGAGGAGACAGGGAGGTTTGAAAGCGGAAGAGTGGGGCCCAGCTAGGGTTGAACGGTCAAAAAGAAGGAAAGTGAAAATACAAGAACAACACACATATTTATGTCTTCTATCTATCTCTATCTGTGCTGAACAAAATAGAGGAGTACTTGCTAAAAACTTTCCAAAATCCAAACCAAAGAAAGCTACATCAAACTGCTTTTTCTAACCCTTTCTCTCTATCCTTCCCCTTCTCTCTCTCAAGAACCTTACTCGATTATTTAAAGCATTATGTTTGTTGAAATCCGGTCATGAATTGGCCTCTCCCTGAAATACCGTCTCTTCATTTCCTCAATTTCCTGACCTGATCTGCAAGTCTAAGTAAGTTCCTCTTTTTTTTCTTTTTGATGGATTTTTTACAAAGTGCTTTTTTTTTTTTGAAGTCGAGTCCTTTTGTTTTCAGTTTCTGGATCAGGCTATTTACATTGTTATGCTTTGATCTGTGTGTGCACCAGGAAGGATCATTACTTTTATTTCTTTTACTACTTGGTAGTTTATGCTGTTTTATTTATCCTTTTCTTCTTGTGGGTTTTGCACAGAATTTATGAGTCTTGTGGATCTTCATTATCTTCTCAATTATTTTTTCTTGGCTTTGCTTGGCCTCTTCTCTCTACTCAAAATGTGTTTTAGTGGGTTTCTTCTTCTTCTTCTATTTTTGGCACTAATTGGCTTTTCAAAAACACATTTACATTTTTAATTAAAAGATCTTACTTGCATTTTTGTTTAAGGAAAAAAATTAAAATTTAATAAATACCATCTCAAGCAAAATGCGGTTTTGGCTGCTGCCCTGACAAAAAACCATCTCAGTTAAACTTATTTTGCTATCTCTTATGCCTTTTAGTGGCAGGGATTATCAGAGAGATGAGAAAGAACTGACCAAACTAAGGATGTGGTTTAGCCACGCCAAACTTGTTTGAGATTAATGATTTTTGTGTATGGTGAAAGAAATTAAACATCTTTCACCTTTCCTTGCCCTTTCAGTGTCAAAATACCGCATGGATTTTAGTGTTCGACTGTTACGTGAGTTCTGAAGGAGCTTGGCTTGCGACTTTGTGTCCAATGGAGCCTGGCTATTAATTTCTATTTTAAGCTGATTAATTTCTTAAACTTTGATAGAATCTTTTATCCCAAGATTAATTGATCTTCAAATCTATCTATTTAGGGTCTGTATGAGGCAGATGATTTGGTTGAAAAATTATTTTGTTACTACAAAGTAATTTTTTATGACATTTTGATTTTCATAATCAGAGTACTTTCTCAACATGGAATTTTGTTACTTAACTCTTTGAGATCTTACTAAGGTCTTAATAACGACGCATTTCATGGATTTAAGTAGAATGCACTCTACGTGCTGTAATGCTGGCAGTTTGCATGGATGGCTCCTTATGCATCTTGTTTTTGTTGTTCTTCCTTGTGAAGATTGTTGTTGTGTGAAAATCATCTTTTATCATCTTGCAAACTGTATTTAATATTGAAGGGCAACTCATTCTGCCTATGCATTGATGATTTACTCTGTTTCTTTTACATGAAACAACTAACCTTGATTAATCTCTTACACAGGTGAGTTACTGAATTTTATGGTGCTGGCAAGGTGAATTTGTAAGAGGATCTTCTTGATTGCTTTCTTTTTTGAGCAAATGGCTTCTGTAAGTGTTATCCCTGCCTCTGGACTGCGAGATACAAGTGGAAACACAACTGGTGTTGATAAGCTGCCTGGTGAGATGAATGACATGAAAATTAGTGATGACAAGGTATGCAAGCTGCCATCTCCTCCAACTTGCTATTACCATCCTTCTCATTACCCATCACTTGTGTTGATTGCTTGGTTTCAATATTATTTACTTGGAAGGAAAATGTTTAATGTTGGACAGGAAATGGAAGCAGCTATGGTCGATGGTAATGGAACTGAGACGGGTCATATAATTGTCACGACCATTGGTGGCAAAAATGGCCAGCCAAAGCAGGTTATTATCTTTAAATGCTAGCCTCTTGGTCTAAGGGATTCTGGTGTTGTTTTCATTTTGTGACGACACAATTTAATCTCTGATGAATGCAGACAATAAGCTATATGGCTGAGCGTGTTGTTGGGCATGGATCTTTTGGACTGGTGTTCCAGGTAAGTTGTTATCTAGATATAATTTTGATTTTCATTTTTTTAGCTGTATGATTCTCATATCATTTGGATGAGGCACTAAACCTTTTTCTCTCTCTCTCTCTCTCTCTGTGGTGTGGGTATTCAGGCAAAATGTTTAGAGACTGGTGAAACTGTTGCTATTAAAAAGGTTCTGCAAGATAAAAGGTACAAGAACCGGGAGCTGCAAACCATGCGTCTACTAGACCACCCTAATGTAGTGTCTTTGAAACACTGTTTCTTCTCAACAACTGAAAAAGATGAACTATATCTTAACCTGGTACTTGAGTATGTTCCTGAGACCATCCATCGTGTAATCAAACACTACTATAAGATGAATCAAAGGATGCCTTTGATATATGTCAAACTTTACTTTTATCAGGTATGAGCTGTATATGTGCTTTCTTTCCTATTTGAATTGTGTTTGTTACACACTAGATATAGGTTGTATGATAAGTGGTTTAACAGGTGGAGTGTATTAGCTTATGGATCTTATCCAACCCTTTTTTTCCTTGCTCATTAACAGATTTGTAGAGCTCTTGCTTACATTCACAATAGTATTGGAGTGTGCCATAGAGACATAAAGCCTCAAAATTTATTGGTACGTTGACAAGGTTTACCTGGTTTTTCTTTTACTTGGAGTAGCACCTGCAATGTAGAACATTTGTGAAGCAAACTACTAAATGTGCTTTCAAGATCGCATTGTTGTATTCTTGTAATATGTCAAATCTTAATTCATTGTTTGTATTATTACTTTCTCTATTGTGAATCTCCTTTTTTTTTTTTTAATTTGTAATAGGTGAACCCACATACGCACCAAGTGAAACTATGTGACTTTGGAAGTGCAAAAGTTTTGGTATGAATTTTTCTATCCTGGAATAATTATCATTCTTTGAGTTATGATATGTATATAAGATATATTATTCTAATTCTGATTACTTTTGACAGGTTAAAGGCGAGCCAAACATATCTTACATATGTTCTAGGTACTATCGAGCACCTGAACTTATTTTTGGTGCCACTGAGTACACCACTGCCATTGACATCTGGTCTGCGGGATGTGTTCTGGCTGAATTACTGCTCGGACAGGTAGGTGACTGTTTATTTTACAAGTTTGTTTAGCTGTATTTTTTTGGGGTTAGTAAATTATCAAGTGACACAAATATTTTTATGGGTGACAGCCTCTCTTTCCGGGTGAGAGCGGAGTAGACCAGCTGGTTGAAATTATAAAGGTAAATAATTGTTTCTGATGCTTAAAAAAGTGCTACATTGGTCTGTATAAGAAAAACCCATTTTCAGTTTGTCATCCTTGCAATTTCTAATCCTATGAGCCTGTTTTATGACAATTCCCATCGGGCACAAATGGTCAAGAGGTGAAGTTTTAATTATAATAAACTTGGAGGGAGCAGTCCTTGACATGTTGTTGAGATTTGAAATTTCTAGATTTCCTTAACTGCCTGTGCTGTAAGTTCTTTCCTTCCTTACAATTTATGTGATTCTCTTGCAGGTTTTGGGTACCCCAACACGGGAGGAAATTAAGTGCATGAATCCTAATTACACAGAGTTCAAATTTCCTCAAATTAAAGCTCACCCATGGCACAAGGTACCTGAAAATATTGCTTCTACCTTGTCTCTACAAAATAAGCTTTGTATGAATTTTTCACTTATTTTTCCTACATGTGATTGCCAGATATTCCACAAGCGCATGCCCCCTGAAGCTGTGGACCTTGTCTCAAGACTATTACAGTACTCTCCAAATCTCCGAAGCACAGCTGTGAGTATAAAATTCCAGCTAGATCAAATGAAAAATTATTCTTTGAATGACCTTTTCTTCCCTCAATACCTACTGTTGTATTTTTCTGTTTGTAAAGGTGTTGTGTCCATGTCAAAGATACCTCCAAGTTCATGCCCGTGACTCTTTGTATTTTCTTTCCTGAAGTCATTCCAGTCAAATAATGCATCTTTTTGTCATTGACTCAGCCGTACCGTTTAGGATATGAGACAGATATCAGGAATCCCTGCTTTGGTTGTGCTGCTTTTCTGCAGATATTAGGGAAATAGGGAACCCCAATTAGGCATTCACCTTCTTGACTTGTAGTTGAGCTTTCTATTGTACATGCGGTGTAGGATCGATTGAATGAACGAGTTCTTTAGGTTTTAGCTGTAAGCTTTTGTTTTGTGGCAATCCTTTTGGTTTATTTATTTATTCTTATAATTTATTTTGTAATGCAGCTTGAGGCTTTGATCCATCCCTTCTTTGATGAGCTGCGAGATCCCACCACCCGTTTACCTAACGGACGCTTCCTTCCACCGCTGTTCAACTTTAAGCCTCATGGTATGACCCTGTTCTCAATATTCATTCATTAATTCCTTTGAGAAGTTCCTGTTTATGATTGTTGATTTCTCTCAACTCTTGTCAGAGCTGAAAGGAGTGCCAGTTGAGATGCTTGTCAAGCTGATCCCAGAGAATGCAAGAAAGCAGTGTGCCTTCCTTGGGTTGTGATGATGTTCTTTCTAGCGGGATGCTCCTCGCAGAAAATGGTGCGTGCTCCACTGTAGAGAAGTAGCTAGTGGTCTGTTAATGTGAACCATGTTCAAGCTGAGTTATTCGTAATGCATCCCCAGCTCATTTATTTCAATTTTTATAATTATTTTTTAGTTCATGTTCATCTTCTATCTGTGTAGAGAGCAGGTAAGGTTCTGCGTAGTATGTTATTAAAAACCTCCATGGCATTACTGACCCTTAATCTTAAGTGAAAGACAAACTGCAACTTTTATAATTTTCCTGGCTACAATTCGATCCCTTGTGACGAGGTTACATTGAAAGAAGATTTCTGTTGAATGCAACCCCCTCCTTGCACGATTCATGGATTCCAAATATGCTTGTCCGTACATGATTTATTCAATGAGGGTTAAGAATAAATGGCGTTTTACATGAGAAAGTGAATCAAATCAATACTCTCAATGCGAGGTTGAAATTTTTTATGTTTTATAAGTCGGCAAGGCATGCTACGCAGCGGATTTTCTGGGCCGCAAATTTCAGAGGCGAGCAGCAATAAAGTCTTACTTTTGTTCCTAGCTACAGCGCTTTTAGACATGCGTGGACTGGAAGTAATGATGGAAGTGGAACCGCCGTCCCATATTCTGTTGATAAAGAATAGTTAAAGATAAAGAATAATAATGGGGCATCAATATGGACTTTGCCTCTTCTCCATCCTCATCTGAAAAATGATTAAATAAACCCCACGTAGCATAGCAGTGGAGATAGTCTCTGTTTTTTAAGAAAATAATCTTCAGCAGGCTTCAGAAATCTTTCTGGGGTTAAATTCGATCTATTCTTAGAGCAGAGCTATTTCTTTCATGGTGTTGAAGATAAAATTCGATCCAAAACGATTAAAAACATGTATATATAGATTAATTAGAAGATAAAATTATACTACAGAAGATGGAATCCATGCAGCATGTTGTAATAAAATAATAGGAACCTTAGTGAAATGCTGAGCAAGGTGATCCAAACCAATCTTCCCGTCAAGCATTTGAGCACTGGAAATGGACTGGCTATGAATTAGTGTGCGGCTCTGTTCTGCTTTGACTAACTTGCAGAAAATGCTACTTCGTTGACTACTAGAACCATATTGCTAGCAGACATGCTTCTAAAGATTGTTCATGGCTACAGATGACAAGCACTAAATTTGCATTATCTTGAATTCTTTTCTGAGAAGAATTGAAATCCCTCGAGTGGTATCCAATCTTCCATTGAAAGCAATCAGATCGCATTTGCAGAAAATAGGAACATCACCGAAAGGGGCGAACATGATCCGACATGTTTGCATTGATCTGGTCGGTTATAAAATAAGCTTCAGCAAAAACCTTACCAGAGTTCTAAGTGAAGTTTCCACTACAAGGAAAGATAACTTAATTTTAGCCAGACATTCATTTGTTACTCTGTTTAGTTTATAAGATGTGATATCGCTGAAATAACCAAATTGGAGACCGATGAAAGTGAGAGTCATGGGAGGAACATGGGGGGTTTATCGACTCTTGCTATCTTTTTACACAGGTTATCAAATCTGTTCTGTTTTGTCTAGAATGACCGGTGCATTTTGTTTTAATTAAAAAACTTGAGTAAATTAGAGCAAATTTTATTTCGCTCAGAATTTCAGTTCGTTTTGGAAATTCTGCTGGGAATGTTCAAGTCATTTTTTTTTAAAAATAAGGAATAGTTTTACAAGATCAATCATATCTCTTAATTCAATCGTTAGATTGAGATAAAATTTTACGAAGAGTCTCTTGATATATTTATATATATTATGTTAAAATTTCAGAGCAATTAGAGAATGTAACGACCTTGCGAGATTGATTATGACATTCTCATAATATTATCAAGATTTATAATTTTGTGTAGAAAAATTATTTTAATGGGTCTCTATCTAGATTAATTTTTTCTTAATTTCATTATTCAACCACGAGTTTATTACGAATTAAATTTTATAATTTATTTTATTTAAGGTTATCATGGTCTTATAACGCAAATCACATATTTGAAAGGTTCACCAAGGTTGACCCGAGTTGATCCAATATATTGTCGTATCAATATTTTTTAATTTTTCAACTTGATTTTTTTATTTAAACTATATTTTTATCAATTTTCTATGTTATCTGTAAACTCATCAAGTCGAATTTTCCATGTTTTCTTTAAACTCATCAAGTTGATCGAGTTATATCAGTTTGACTCTTTTTTTATTTATATTTAAAATTTAAATTGTATAACTCTAATATTTTTATTTTTGGATTTAAACAATTTTTTTTTCCCGAACAAACTTGCTTTCACTTTTTTCTCGAACTGTCATCTGCAGACTCCACATTCTCAGAGAAAAAACAGAAAAGAAAAGCCAAGGAATTCGGTCGGTTCCCGCCGCAAATGTTTTTCAAAGCCACCTCCACTATCCACTCTTATTATAAATATGGAAGCATGCGTTTCTGGTTCTGCATACTTTCCAAAGCCAAACCTCGTCATTAATTAGCAAGTTGCTCGCAGTGGTCACTTGAACAAGCCACTTGCTTGTTTCGACTTCAAATAACTCAGGGTGCATTAACTGTCAGGCAGTCTTTTGATCTACTTCTGATAGTTCGTAGAGCAAAAGCGATTCAAACAGTTTTTTTTTCTGGTTCCGGCAAGTGAAAAGACTCGAGAAGAGTTCTCTCTTGTTTCCACCATTAAAACTTGAACCAGGTCGAGCTTAAAATGGAGCATTCTCGTCTCTCTTCACTGGTATTTGGCATTTCTTTCATTTGCTTCTTCCTCTGCACCCAGGCTAGATGGCATAACCATACAAAACACCACAAACACAATGATGATCACAAATCACCCACGATTTCCGAACCTCCCGCTCCTCCACCTGAGCCCGCTAATCCTTCAGATGGGAGTGGCTACAACTCCAGTGCTGTTTTTGATGTACGCGATTTTGGGGCTATAGGTGATGGTATAATAGATGATACGGACGCGTTCAAGATGGCATGGGACGCGGCCTGCAACCAAGTTGATTCTGCTGTCATCCTTGTTCCTTCTGGTTTTGATTTCATGATCCAATCTACAATTTTCACTGGTCCTTGCCATGATGGTCTAGTGTTTCAGGTACTATCATGATTGTTCTTTGTGCCTTTTAACGTTAATTTGAAAAGACTTACTAGCTCTGGAAATTGATTGGTTACATTCTGTTCACTGTGAAGGTTGACGGGACTCTTATGCCACCTGATGGACCTGATTCCTGGCCGAAGAAGAACAGTAGACGTCAATGGCTTGTATTTTACAGAATAAATGAAATGTCACTTCAAGGAGGTGGTGTAATAAATGGAAGAGGAGAGAAATGGTGGGATCTTCCTTGTAAACCCCACAAGGTACTGCTGGAATAATTCTTCCAAGCTGAAAAATTTGAGTTGAATTCGTGTTAGTGATTCATGTCAGGAATAAATGGGACACATTAATTTTGTTAATATATGATAAAATTTTCTAGCATCACTCACAAGCCTGATTCTTTACATTCATGGCACAGGGAATAAATGGAACAACAATGCCTGGACCTTGTGATAGTCCAACTGTAAGTCATCTTCAATTTTCACGCCCGATTAAAAACTATTTTTGGGGGTTTTTTTCAGTAAAACCTAACATTTGAAATGCAGGCCATAAGGTTCTTCATGAGCTCAAACCTAACTATCCAGGGACTTAAAATCAAGAACAGCCCGCAGTTCAACTTCAGATTTGACAACTGCAGGAATGTTCATGTAGAATCGATTCTGATCACCGCTCCTGCCCTGAGTCCCAACACCGATGGAATTCACATAGAGAACACCGATGGTGTTGGGATATATAATTCAGTGATCTCTAACGGTTAGTGATCATCAGAACATTTAAAAAATCCTTCTCATCTCCATTAGCAGCTTCCCTCAAAACCTCACTAATTAACACCATGTTTTTCAATATTTACCTGTTCGTAGGCGATGATTGTATATCAATAGGTTCAGGTTGTTTTGATGTGGACATAAAGAACATCACATGTGGGCCGGGTCATGGAATCAGGTATTACAGAATGTTCTGTCACAGTTTTCTTGGACTCATTGGCTAATAATCTTTCTGCAAATTTCCCCTTTGATCGTGTCAAAATCAGCATCGGGAGTCTAGGAAATCACAATTCACGAGCCTGTGTTTCCAACATCACAGTCCGGGACTCGGTGATTAGAGTCTCAGATAATGGAGTCAGGATCAAGACATGGCAGGGTGGATCAGGAGCAGTATCAGGAATAACTTTCAGTAATATTCACATGGACAGCGTCAGGAATCCGATCATAATCGACCAATTCTACTGCCTCACCAAGAGGTGCAGCAACCAAACATCTGCTGTCTCAGTATCAGAAATCCTCTACGAAAACATCAGGGGAACTTACAATATTCGAAGCCCGCCGATGCATTTTGCGTGCAGCGACTCGCTCCCATGCACCAACATAACACTCTCTGATGTCGAGCTTCTTCCTGATAAAGGAGATTTAGTACGGGATCCATATTGTTGGAATGCATATGGGGTTTCACAAACTCTAACTATTCCTCCAGTTTCTTGCTTGCTTGAGGGCATTCCCGGATCAATCTTCAATAATGACATGCATTATTGTTGACTCCATGTATGAAGTTTGAGTTAGAACGTGTATCTCTTGTAAGAATATGGGATAACCGAGGTTTTACTTGTTCACTTGACTCATAAAGTACATTTTCCGAGGAATAAGATTTCCTGGAATCCAAAAAAAAAAAAAAACATGACTGTGGTATTATGTTAACTACAACATATAACAAGTTTAGTTTCAACTTTTTGCTCAAAATTTCTTGGCATGCATACGTAGAATGCCAAACACCCACCAATATTTTCCCAGCAGGTCTAAGATTTTCTTTTCTGCTCCAACGAATAGCAGCAAGACAAAAAGCCTAACAGTGTGTGGTTCAGGGATTTCATGTTGATAAAGCATTCATTTATCAGTGATGTACGGCACCAGTAAACTTATCATCGAGCAGAATATTCCAAGTCTCCACATGACATGTGAGGTGGTGTGTGGGGGAGATGACGGCAAAAACTCCCATATATGCAGAAGCACACGAGAGATGAGACAAGATCGACGTACCTTGTGTTGGGATATTTTTATTATCATTTTATTATGAGTTAATTAATAACAATGATCTATCTTATTTGCTAACAATTTACGAGACCAATTTATTTACAATCTCTTCATAACTCTTGAAATTGAATTGAGTACAACGAGTGGAATTAATTCCAATGTTTTGATTCCAAATAAATTTTAAAAATAAACAAAAAAAAAATCATAAGGAGACTATTTTATTTTCTACTGTAATTCCAAATCAAAAATACTATTTCAAAAATACCTCTCTTTCTTTTCTCTAAAAAACCCTATAACTTCTTTTTATTGTTTCTTTCTTTTATTCATAAAAGATTTTGTTTTTTCTTACCTCAAGAAAATTGCCTTCATCGTAAAAGTGTTTTGTGGTGGTGTTCCTAATTTTTCTCTTTGTGGTGTTGGAGAAAAAAAACAGAGGAAAAAAAGAAAGATCGAGAAGCGAAGCCATAAAAAATATAAAAGCAGTTTCTTGATTGATCTTGTTATGGTGTCGAGATAATAAAGATATATGAATATAGAAACTGTTATTGGGTTTTATTGAGTGGAGTAGAGTGAACCTAGAATGCCTTTTCTTATTATTAATAAAAAAAAATGGTCTTTAGGGAAACTATATGGTTAGTTTATTATCATGGATTTATAAATTGTGTTTCTTTGATAATACCAACATAATAGTTTATATATATATATATATCATGGTGAATAGCTGATTTTAAAGTATATGAGATAGTTTTACTGTGTGCAAATTATATGAAAATTGGTATAGGAATATCTTTATTACTAAAATATAATATGATGTTGTCAGAAATAATAATCATTTATTCGTAATGCGCTTCCATGTCATTCACGTTAATATTGTCTATTGTGTTTATCATACCATACATCATGATTTATCATAAACTAATTCAATACGATTCCACATGTATTCCAAATAATATAATTGAATTTAATTATATAGTCTAATATTTTATTTTAAACATAAAAATTATAATAGATTAATAATTGAATTCAAATTATATATAGAATTTAATTTAATTCCTCATGCTATTTGGCTCAAAATAAAAAGTTAGTTTTAAATGATTTAATAAAATAAAAAAATGTCTTCTCAGCTTTCATGATAATATTATACATTATTATTGTTTTAATTGAGAAAACTAATGTATTAATTGCATGCCATCAATAGTAATGATAATTAATGGTATTTTTCCAGGGTATACTCGGGAACAAATCCAGTGGCATGTAGCCCTAGAGAATTTATAGCATGTGGCTACAAACCACAATGTCGAGTTTCAAATTCAACCTCATTCAGATCATGAAATAGAAAATCATGATCATAAATTATTTAGAGGTGATCTAGTAGTAAGAGTTTGCTCCTATGTGATCTCAAGTTTGAGTCATTTGATTGTTAATATGATAGTCACCAGAAACTTACATGGTCGTTATCTTCAGAACCCGTGAAATTAATCGAGGTGCACGTAAATCGGCTCGAACGAGTTTACTCATTTTTTTGGACACAAGACTATACCTTTGCTCCATTTGAAATAGGCAAAGACAATCTATGGCGGACAAGAAAAAGAAAAGCAGAGTGTCAAGATTCATGGTTCGAGTCCATTCTCTTGTCTGCAGCTTCTAAAGTGAAGATATCACTGAACCTCTCAATGCTGCGGAAGATAATGGAGGCAGGAATATTTCACTAAATGGGTCAGCATAGAAAGCTGTCGAAAGAGTCAACAGCAATCTATCTGAGTCTCTTCAAAAATTTAAAAAATAAAACATAAATAAGAATAAGAAATAGAAGGTAAATTCATCTGAGTCTCTTCTAAGAGTTTATTTTGTTTATTTTTTTAGCCAGTGAGAAGTTCATCGAAAAAAACATCCCTTTAATTTTCCTGCTGATCGTAGATATTGATGACGTGTTATTTTTCACAACAGTCATTACAGTAATTTGTTTTTTTTACTTTTAAAAAAGGACACAGGATATTTTTTCTTTAAAAAATGAAAGATGACCTTAGGTGTGCAGGGTCTGGCTGACCCACATGCCTAGGCTTTTTAAGGCCTAGGCATGCTGGGCCACTTGGGCTGAATGCTTAGCCTAATATTTTTTTGTTTTTTTTTTTTTTCATCTTTTTTCATTTGATTTTTTAATTTCAACTCTCATTACTAGATATGTATTAAGTTTATTTTCTTTAAATTATGTTATTTAGTATTTTTTTTTATTCTGAATTGATTTTCATAATTTATTTTAGTTAGCTTTTCAATAAAGGTTATTAGAGTCTCAAATAAACATCATAATATTTGATTTGTACTAAATTTTACGAGAGTATAATTTTTGTTATCGTATAATTAAGTAAAAATAGTCTTTAAAAACATCCTTCAACATCTGTGTGTTTTTTTTTATGAATTTTGTTTTTTAATTTTATTTTTTCAGAGTTTGGTTAATTAAGTAGTTTTCATAAAAAAAACAATTATTTTCTTTTTGTGAGGTAATTTTGGTTTTATAACCTTGGTCATGAGTTTGAAAGTTAATTTATTTAAGTCCAGGTTGTTTTTTTTAATTTATTTGTTTTTTAATTTTGTAATTTAATATTAGGTTATTTGAAAATTGAGATTCATGTTTTTTTTTACTTACTATAGAATTATCAGAATCTCATAAATTGGGTCATGAATATTTTTGGCAGGTTAATTTGCATTGACTTGAGTTATTTCTTTGTGTGGCCTTTTTATTTGAATTTTGTTTTCAATTTTAAAATTTAATATTAGTTAATTTAAAATTTAACTTTTTAACTTATTTTGATTTAATTTTCATAAAGTTATCTGATCTCATAACTTAAATTACGAGTTTGTAAAAAGTAATTTGCTTTACACTTGTACAAATATTATGTATGATGTTGGGCCTTTACATATTGAAAACTTTTGGAAGTTTCAATGCTTTTTAGTCTAGTCGTTCACTGAGTTATACAAGTTGATAAATTATTTTTGAAGAATCAAAGTACAAATTAAAGAGATCTAACGTGATAGGCCACCAACCAAAGTACCTTTTATCTTTCTTATGTTTGCTTTTCTTTTATTTCTTAATGAACAGGTTACCTTACCTTTTCTAATCATAGAATAAATAAATAAAAAAATAAATCAAACTTTCATATTTAGTTATACCTCTAGTCATCGAGAAAAGAAGTATTCGATGCTTTGTTTATTTATTTTTGAGTGATAAAAGCCGGAAGAAAAGCAACCAGCTGATCCATTCAATCCCACCGTCCCGGTGTGAACAAGCTCCGGCAGATCAACTCCATGCCAATCACCTCGCCGTGGGCTCTCACTGCCATGGCCGTCGTCTTCTTGTTTTTTCGCCGGCCCCGGTGATTCAGAGTCTTTACGAGTGGCATTATTTGCTTGTAATTAATCAGATATGTTCTCTTGAAAACTTCCCTAACCTACTGTTTGAATCTTCGTGTCTTGTACTCACTTTAATGTAGTAGCCCACCAATACCTTCTGTCGGCCTCCATGAGCTGTGCTACTCATTCTTCATTATACAACAACAAGAAAGTGATGAAGGAAAATGGTTTTTGGTTATATATATAATAGATTATTTGTATCCACTGTGTTGCCGATCGTTAATTCTTTTATTTGAAAAAAAAAGACAAGTGAAGATGGATTTGGTGTGATTAGGTCAACTTTATAGATCAAAAATATTTAAATGATTAGTAAAAATATAATTTGATTCTAAATAAATATAGCTGGCCTATATATATATATATATATATATATATATATATATAAAAAAACTAGAGTCAACCCACCAAACTCATTATTGAGGCCATAAATTCAGAATAACCTAAAAAAAGTAAATTAAAAAAAAAGAAGCAATTTCAATCCTTAATAAATCTAATATTAAAATATTGAATTGAAATTACAAAATATATATTTTACAATTAATATTGAATTAATAATTAAAAAAATATATTTTTCTTCTCCTTAATATTCACGTTTATATTTAGCAATTGTTGGGTACATCTAACGAAGTCTTTGCCGAGTCTTCGGCTGTTGTGATCAATAAGAGTTCTGAAAAGTCCAAAAGAATCACCTTCAAGAATATTTATCATGCTCTCAGTAGGATTACCAATCTAATCTCTCTCTCTTTTTCTTCTTCTTTTCTTTTTCAGAATCTAATCTCGTTAAATGGAAAAGTTAGAGCTGAGAATTTTAATGAGTTTGATTGGATGAGCTTATCTTGAAGCCATAAATGAAGAATATAGCTCTTTTAATGAGTTTAAATAGAAAATAGCTAAAAAATGCAGAATGTTTTTTAATAATTTTTTTAACCTAACATGTATATAAAAACGACACCAATTAGTTATAGCTAGCTGACCTACTACAGATAAAAACGACATATAGAAGATGTAGGCTAAACTTTAGTCTATTCAAAGGTTAGGTGAGAAATTCTATTTATTTTTTTGTTAGAAGAAGTGTTTAATATGTCTGGACTTTTTATTAGATTTTTTTAACGTCCCCCGTCAATTTGTTTTTGTTTTTGTTTTTTTCCTTTATAATGAAAAAAACACTTGGCATTGTGTATTTGGTAATATGATTATATTTTCTTAAAATAAAACGATATTTTTAGGGATTTATGCAGGATGTAAAATAATATGTAAAGTATAAATAAAAGAAAATTAAGAAAAATAAAATATAAATAATAATAATAATAATAATATATAAATTGATGTATTTTAGCAAATTACTTATTACTTCCCAAAAGATGATGGATTAAAGATTTTATCACAATACCAAAGAGAGTAATATGTGTGTTTGTCACTGAGTTTTATAAACATGTGTTGATATCAAAAATAATTTTAAAAAACAACCTCAACCACACTCTCAAACAACCACTTACTGTCTCAAAGTCAAATTACACGAAAACATTGACAAAACCAGTGTTAAATTATATACTGGATCCTAAATCACGACATTAAAATAGATTTTTTTTTAAGAAAATAAATATAAATGCTGTTTTGATATGCATTAACAAACACTCCCTTTACTCTAGTGTTTGCCTTTTCTTCAGCTGCAGAATCTTTTTTTTGAGGAATTTATAAAGTCAGTAAAGAAACAAAAACAACAGGGCATATGGACTGGTGTGAAGAAGCATGCGTCAACTCTGCATATGCAATGACGTCGAGAGATTCTGTGCCGTTTTCACCGCCGAATCTGCTGTTGAAGTATCACCGGAATCTCGGAAACAACTGTCTCGGAGCACCAACTCAGGAAGCTAGCGGTTTTCACCGCCGAATCTGCTGTTGAAGTAGCACCGGAATCTCGGAAACAACTGTCCAGAAGCACAAACTGAGGAAGCTGTTGAAGTAGACTGGAAAAAATAAGATCAAATTAGCTTTAACGTAATATGATTGAGTTTGCGACTTTTGATATTTCGAATTAGCTTTAACTCAACAATTATAAAAATTATTATTTTTCACAATAGTTATGAAATATTTACAAAAAAAAACTCATTAAAACTAAACTATTTTTACTCATATAATTATAATTCCAAACTAATAAATTACGTTAAAATTTAAAATATTTTTAGATTGGATCTTAGTTTTTTTGAAAAAGGACATTTAGTTATGTTCTTATCTTATATTTGAAATCATTAAAAATTAAATGATTTATTTTGTTTGAGAAACTCTTTCAATTAAAAAAAACCCATGTCCAAAGATAACATGCATGCTTTCATATATGTACTATAGTTTTGATATTTTCCTCATATTTATTAAAAAAGAAACTCTTTAATATCTGTTGTATATTTATTAAAAAAAAATACATAATTATGTTACAATTCACATCAGCTGGATACAAAGAAATCAAACAAGATATGGGAAATGATTGAAAGGTTGGAAAAATCTGAAGTTTTATGGGGTTACCTAGCATTTGCTTTCTTCTTGACATTGATTATTACAAAGAACTCCAAGATAAAAGTAAAAAGGATAATGAACTGGGTGGTTGATTAGAAGAGGGATAAGGCTACTAACACAATCGTCGGTTGATTAGACGGGGAATTTGTTTGTACGATCGGAATATTCTGCCCAGGCATCTTCCTGTCGACGCGCACACACCAGATTAATTAGATGCTAATTAGCAGAAAATACCTGACGCCATTGTTCGATCTGGATTGGAAGCAGGATTGTTTTGTACCTCAAGATAACTGAAGCACAAAAAGGTTCCTTCTTCTGAAATGTCTTTGGGATTAAGGAAGAGATGAAATAGAATTTAACAGTGAGAGATTATGCAGTAGTCTGCTATTTGAATTGTTTTTTATTTAAAAATATATTAAAATTATTTTTTTTCAAAAATTATTTTTGAATCTTCGTGTCAAATATCTTGCTAAACGACATTTTTTCTTTTCTTCTGTTTTTTTTTTTTTTAAAAAAAAAAAATAGGGACAGCACTAGCACCAATCCACATGGGCACTGACATGGTGAGCGAGGGGGTGTTTAGGTCCAACGAAAGTGACAAATCACTGTGCATGCTTGACCCTGACCTTGTGTACAAATAAGGGTCTCGAAGAAGAAACGGAGAAGCAACCACCAACCAAACTCATCATGGATGGTGCAGGCAAGAAGAGAAAGCTTTTCAATGACGATCTTGACGAAGAAGATGAAGAAGAAAAAATAGAGAGATTCTTTGCGCTCATCAAAGGCATCCGCGAGGCTCGTGATCGACTAATGAACGTCCCAGATCCCGCTTTGAAACCGGAGATAGATGGCAAGAACAAGAAGAGAAAGCTCGAGGAAGAGAAGAAGCAGGTTACTGCTTGGAAACCCTTGTTTCAACGTGAAGATTTCATGGAAGAGACTGAGAAGTTAAAAGAACTGATCCCGGCTGCAGCTGTGTCGTCCACCTTGGTGGATTCTTCTGATCAGAGAAAGGAAGCTGTGAAGAACGATGATAATAAAGCAAGCTTGGACCTGAATCTTTCTCTTTGGTGCTGATTTTAGCAGCACTTTCTTATTGTGTTTTAACTTTCTAATTTTAGATTGTAATACGCCTGCAGTGACTGCTCACTAATTCCAGCAAACAATTAATGGATTGTAAAACGAATTCTGATTATCAGATTGTTCCCTTTGTCATATTGATTGTTTTTCTTAAATTTGAATCATCAGCTGTGGAATATGTGACATGAAACATACTGGCTTCAGATCTAAATTATAAAACTCAAAATTAATCGTGAGATTTGCAATCTTGATCGGCCATGCTCGAGAAAATCCAAATCTTGAAAACCATGATCGAGAGTTATAAAACTGTTGCTTGATATATATATATATATATATATATGTATGTATGTATCTAATTGATTCCCTGTTGTCCCTTATATGTCATGTCTTCTTTTCAGTTTACGGTTTGATGGGAACTTCACAAGAGAATCAAGTTCCAACGATAAACATGAGCACTGAAAACAAAAATATTAAGGTTGTTCTACATTTGTATGAAGTCTCTGTGTTCATATGGAGTGTTCTACTGTAACATTTTTGGTTGTTCATCTGGTTTCCACTAGCAGTGTGCCTGAACATTTGCAGGTCAAAAATGGCTGGCATGAAGGTAAAAGGGAAACATTCTATGAACATATTCCCTCTATGAATGATTGCTTTTGACCCAGTGGTCATTTACAAGCCTGTTGCTGTTTAATTTATATCAGGCCATCGAGTTTTTTTTAATATAAGAAATCCTTCTCTCACCTATTTAGTGGGAAACCACCATGTCAAGACTGAATAGCATCCTGAAATAAAAAATTAAAAAAGAAGACGACGAAGAAGAAGAAGAAGCGTGCTTCATATTTGAAAACTCTTACCACCATTAGAGATCTTTAATTGAGCTCCCTCCTTTAAGGAGCGTGATTTCAGCAGTCACGGGATTCCATTTATTATACTTTTTTATTCTCTTACAAATTATGAAAGCGTAGAATTGTTTTTCAACAAAATGCTTAACAATATGATCGGAATCTCTTGATTGAATTTAACAACAGGTTTGAAATCTCTAATTTAAATTTTAAATGAAATTTTATCTTTGAAATTACTTTAAGCCCTATAAATTCAATTTTAAATTGAATTTAAACTCTAGAAATTTGTTTCTAGGGAAAATGAATGGACATAATTATAAATTGTGCCACTTTTATTACCATTTTGTATGGTAATACTAAAAACATTAACAGCATGGAAGACAAATAATTTTAAGTTTTATTTGGTATGTCAAATAAAATATTTATTGAAGCAGAGTGGCCATGACTAAACTTGACTCTATAGGATCGTACTAGACAAATACTCGTTTTGCTTTGTGTTTGTATGCTTTGCATTCGGTTGAACAAATTTTTATTATTTTTATTTTTTTTATCAAAAAAGTTTTTTTTTGATCAACTCGAGTTAGACCATATAAACTTGGAACTTAAGCTTTGCCTAAGGTCAATCATTGAATCAAGTTTCTAAGACTGTAATAATAATAATAAAAAATATTTATACAATGGTTCGAGTCAAGTTAGGCTGACCATCTCAACCTCTGACTTGGACCTTATCCCAGGTTCAATTTCAAATCGAGTTTTAAAAGATAAAATAATGAAAAAAAAATTTTTATTCTTAAATTAACTCGAATCAACTCAGGTCGGCCCTTCTCGGCTCATGACCTAGGTCTTTTCCCATGTCAATCTCTCATTTAGGTTTTATGATAACAATCAATTTTTATTTTTATATTGCAGGTAAAACAATGATAACAATTATTTTTATTTTTATATTGTTTTAAGTGAAACCCACATTGACTATCATGACTTGTGATCTAGGCCTTGTTATAAGTCAACACCATAGTTAAGTTTTAAAAACATGTTAATAACTTTTTTTATTTTTATATTGACCATTTTTATTTTTATATTGCAGGTATAAATAATGATAACAATTATTTTTATTTTTATATTGTTTTAAGTGAAACCCACATTGACTATCATGACTTGTGATCTAGGCCTTGTCATAAGTCAACACCATAGTTAAGTTTTAAAAACATGTTAATAACTTTTTTATTTTTATATTGATCGGGTCAATGGCTAACCTAATCTATGACTTGTGTTTGGTCTCAACTCAACCTCCAAGTTAGGTTTATCATTACATTGATATGGGTCAATGATCGATTTAAATTATGACTCGAGCTTAACCTCAGGCTGACTCATGAGTCGAGTTTTGAAATTATGATAATAATCATTTTTATTTTTATACTAATTAGGGTCAATGGTTAAACCCGGACCTTGCATTGGGTCACCTCCTTAATTAGATTTTAAAATTATAATAATATTTATTTTTATTTTTATATTGACTCATAACAATTTGAGTTAACTCTTGTGTATAGAATTAAATAAGTCTATTCTACCCTTTTTAGTGGGACTAAAAGTTTTTCATTGGAACAATATTGAACAAGATAAAGATTTACTTTTTATACTATCTAGATAAACATCAAACAACATCATAAAAAAAAATTATCATGTTTAATTCCTCTTTAACCATGTGGATACATAGAAAATCACTAATCATTTATGTTTTTTTTAAGAAGACCTTTATTTTAAAAAAAATAGATAATATATTGTGTGATGAAAACTGGATTTTAGTCATCACTATAGTGGTTAGAAATCATGAAGTATTTTTTTTAAATTAAATATTTTAAATTAATTTTTACCAAAAAACATTATAAAAGCCTTAATAAATCAATCTCTCAATTTAAAACAAATCTAAATCCATTCAAGACAAAAAAAAAAAAAAAAAAGAAAAAAAAAAAAAACTATCTCTCTCCCCCAATCAAAGCTCAATCGATATTTTTTAGGTAGCATGTAGAATATCAACTCCCCCCACCAAAAAACTTATCTTGTTAAATGAGATATTTTGACCTCAAAAACTGTGGTTTTTAAAATTGCTCCAATTATTTCTCCGCTGCTGTTTCCTCACGCGGTATGATCATCATCCCGTAGAAACTGCCTGCAAGGTGACGCGTGTTGAGCGGTCAAAATCAATGATCAGTGATAGTGCTCCGCGAATCACGTTAGAAAAGCCAGAAGAAACGTAGGCCACACGTCAATGGATGATGTCATGCATACACCTCAGCAAACCCGTCAGCTGGGGAGGCGCGTGCTGTTTCCTTGCCTCGGAAGACTGGAATCATTCCACGCCTACGACTCTTTGCTGACGCACCCCTGGTAGCGTCACCATCTTTATTACTTTTATGTCCTCGATCCAGATGCCCACCAAACTCGGCCGTGGTGGCTTTTTCATCCTTTCGTCCTCGTCGACGACAACCCCCCCCACTATAAATTGCCTAACTTCGAAGAAATTTCAAAAACAAGAAACTCCATCACCACCTATAAAATTTGCAGATTCTCTTGCTTCGGAGCCCATTTTCTTCTCAATTAGCTTCTTTCTGCAACCGCTTGTGCACTGTAACCTAGAATGGAAAACGAGAAAGGAGAGGCAAGTACTGCTTCCAGCAAGGGCGAACTCGACGAGCAGGAAGACCAGAAGATGGAGCAGTTTTTCGCGTTGATTAGAAGTTTTCATGAGGCACGTAGCAGATGGAAAGATGAACTGGCCATGGCGGAGAAGCCAAGGAAGAAGAAGAAGGTGAGAAGGTCAAAGGATGAAGAACCGCAGTCAAGCTGGGTGCCATCTTTTGAATGGGAAGATTTCACAGAGGATATTAAGTTTACAGGGCCTCCTCTCATCTTCCCTAGTCCTTGTAATAACAAGAAGAAATTAGATGGCAAGAAACCTAAAGAAGAAGAAGACGATTTAGAACTCAGACTCACCCTTTAATGCTCTACGTCGGTGCTCAATTTAATCATTTCATGGTTTCTAACGCTGTCCCTTTTCTTCTTCTTCTTTTATGTATCATCTGCTTCTTATTTTATTTTCTTCTGGGATTATGGTTTTAGAATTATATCTTGGACTGAAAAATGTGTTGTAAATAACCATCAGACCGTTACAACTTTCAATCGAAAGTATTTTAGGATTCAAACTTTCACATAAATCAACACTATTTTATGTTAATTTTTATAAAAAAAATGGCAATTTTTTTTATTAAAGCATATTAATATTTAAACCTGTAATTATTAAATTAATCAGACTTTAATATCATGTATTAATAACTTGATACTAAATTAATTTTTTTTTAATGTTTTAAGATATTTTAACGAGTTAATATTAAAATAAAAAATTTAAAAATAAAAAAAAATATTATTTTAATATATTTTAAAATAAATAACCATAGAATTTCCTTCGCAAATTGGTGTAAGGTTTATTTTAGTTAACTTGTTGAAGGGGGTCGATTATAGCATTAATGATGATAAAAAAAGAAGTTGAGAAACTTCGTGTCGAAAAAAAGCTCACGTCTCCGCCTCGGAAAAGCATGGAGGCTGAACGAGCTTGGTCAACTGTGGTTAGATGCTTCAAAAATCAAAAGGGGTGGTTCTTTCTTTTGTGGACAGGAATCGAGAAGGGTTACCTTGTATTTATATTTTATTTTGTATTTTCTTTTCGTTAATTATACCTATTTCTCGGTACTAGGGCAATATATATATATATATATATATATATATATATATCATTCGTTTGATATCTTCTCCTTCATGTTCTTTAAACTTTAATTAAATTAATTAAATGAAGTATTGCTCTTTTACTTGGGACGAATGTATTTGATGTTGGGATAAGTCTTGATTTGTAATGTGTTTGATAATGCGTTTCAAAAATATTTTTAAAAAAATCAAAAAAATATTTTTTTGATTTTTATTTTAAATTAAGTTTTTTATATTTTTAAATAATTTTAATTTGCTGATGTCAAAAATAATTTTAAAAAAATAAAAAAATAAATATTTTTGATGCATTACTAAATAAAAAAAATATTTTTTATTTTTTATTTTAAATTAATTTTTTGATGTTTTTAGAAAAATTTGATGCGCTGATGTCAAAAATATATATTCTTAAACAGGTATCAGGAGTGAGACAAAAAATACTTTTAAAAACAACTTTAACCATACACTTAAACAGGCATCGGGAGTGGGACAAAAAATGAGTTTGTACGCGTAAAATAAATAATAAAATAAGGGAAAAGCAAGTTACTTTTATTCAATAAAACTAAATTTAAAATATAATTATATATGGGATTCATGGTAATAATGGATTGATATTTTTGTTTTTGAATTGTACATTAATTTCAAAAATAAAATTTTAAATAATATTCTTTTAATATATTTTCAAATGATAAATACTTTAAAAAATAATAACCATTGAAAATTACAAAAAATCTTATTTAAGGATTCATCCACATGCTGCTTGATATCGATCTTGTAGCCACAATCTTTACGTTTATCTTGATTCCCATTTCCTTGAAAATCAAATCATCTAACATAATATATATATATATATATATAGTGTGTGTGTGTGATTTAATGGGATGTTAATAAGATGAACATAATATGATTTTTTGAATACTATAAATTTGTATTTTTTTTAGCTTATGTACACTGAGTCATAGTGTAAAACTATTTAGAAAATCCAATTATAATTTAATATATTTGAAGTACTGAAGAAATACCATTGTTTTAGTATATTCTACTTTTTTTTTTTTTTTGTGTGTGTTAGTTGAGTTTTGGATTTTTTTTCAACATATACGTTAGAGTGTGCATAAAACAGGGATGGTGAGCCAAAAATGGCATCTTTTCAATTTAGCTTCAGCATCGGAGACGATGCCCTCACCTCACCAAAAATTGCGAGTTGTTTGCTATTTTGTCGATTTAGCTAACTATCGTTGATAGTGTGCTAAATGCAAACTCTCTTTGATATAGAAAGGAACCTCGGACTTGGTCGTATCATTTGAATTTCATTTTAAGACAAAAAAAAATCCCATTCCATTTTTAATTTACGAACTGGATTTTTTTCTACAATTTGAGAGTGGAATAAGAAACACATTTATATGATTGGTTAAATTTTAATTATTTTTAAATCGTTTTAATATGTTAATATTAAAAATATATTTTATTATATTTTCATGTGGAAAAACCCAAAATGTCTCGAGGAATAGGAATAGTGAAGGTGGTCAAAGGAGGGAGAATCGAGTATATCATGACATTTTGGATTTAATGGGCCGGTCAGCCTTGGAATAATTGGACTTGTGTTTCATTATCGAAATTGGGCTTTAATTTGGTTTCTATCTCCATATTCTGAACAGTGGGTATCTGAGCCCATTGTAACTCATCCTTCCCTATGAGTTAATTATATAATGTTCGGGTTTTTATGTTTTTAGAAAATCTAATTTTTCTTAGAAAAAAAGTTAAATTTATATTTTTTTAAGCTCCTCAAATGACCTCTCTAACAAAAATAAATAACAAATATTGAACTTGTTCAATTTTTTTAATATTTTAGTTCCTATTTATGAATATAATAGATGTTTTTCTTAAAAAATAATTTTTATTTTTTTTTTAAAAAAAAGCACACATATCTTATTCTATAGCCCATTACTTTGGTTCTTAGGCCAAGAAATATACAGTGTGATAAAGACTATGTTTGACACTACATTTCAAAAATATATTTTGAAAAAAAATTTAAAAAAATATTTTTATTTTTTATTTTAAATTATTTTTTGTAGTATTTTTATATTATTTTCATATTATAATATTAAAAAAATATTATTTTAATATATTTTATCAACAAAAAACACTTTAGAAGAGAAAATATTTTTAAAAACAAGACAAACGAATCACACTCCCAACACACAAAGTCTGAGTCGAAAGAACAAAAAAGAGGAAAAGAGAAAAAGAAATAATTAAAAGGAAACAAAGCAAAGGAGGAAGGCACGAAGAATCTTAGCTAATGTCATCTTTGATGCTTAACGTATTTTAATATTTGGCTTTTCGGCCATTACCAAGGCAAACTTCGACAAAAGGAAACGTCAATAATTGTGGGTTCTCATTTTTTTTTATCATTTTATAGCTTTCCAGCTATATTGAGAAGTTGAAAACTTGAAATACTATTTTTATATATAAACAAAAACAAAAATATATTTAATATAATTTTATAAAAAAATATAATTTTAATTGAAATTATATCATTTCATTACAACTTATAAATAGTTGTACCAATATCAAATAGATGAAAAAAAATATCATATTTATAATATTCAAAAAACTATATTATCAATTTACTTCTACTAATAACTTGCTTGTTTTTTTGTGTTTTAAAAAAATATTTTTCAAGAAAAAAATTTTTTTCAAGTGTTTTTTTTGGATTCTTTTAATTATATTTTAAAAATATTATTGTAGTTCAAGTTTTTTTTTTAAAAAAAACTTCATAATAATAATAATAATTAGAAAGTGAAAGGCATTCGTAGACAGCAAAACCAAGAGGCATCACTAAAAGACCTTTCCATGGAGACCAACAGATGACGGTGGCCATTCACGAAGTGCGACGTCTTACTCAGGTCGACGTGTCAATGTCTAACTTGTGAAGAGCCTTTCAGCTGCAGCAGTGATATCAAGTATCACTTGCACAGGATCCCTGCTGACCGCTAAAGTAAAGTGGCATAACGTGCTAACAGTAAGTTTACACTGCCGGCCCCGTCCCGCCGGTGCAAACTTCTCCCTGAAGTCATCATGAGATTCTGTGATATACGCCGCTGTAGTTTACCAAAATGACCACGTACTTCCAAGATTGAGGTTGTTGTGTCATCTACTTTGAAAGGCTAATTTGGTCATCTCAGGAGCTCCCCGTGTATGTTTCTCAGAAACTTCTCCTACCAGCCACTGTCCATAAATGTTTCTTAAATTATGTCGCCATCTCCATGAAAGGAAATATATTCACCCCCTCCTGCTTGTTAATTAATAGTTAAATAAATATACCATCACCTTGTTCATGAAGAGAAAGTACACCATGGAAGGAGAAAGAAAAGAGGAATATATAGTGGTTGACGATGAAGAAGAAGAAGAAGAAGAAGAAGAAGAAGAAGAGAAGATCAAAACTTTTTACAGTTTGGTTAGAAATATAAGAGATGCCCGTAATCAGATGTTGAATGGCTCCAAAGGGAAAGGGAGAGTGGAGGAAAAAGAAATGAAACCTACTTGGATCCCATCTTTCACTTGGGAAGATTTTGCTGAGAAGGATGATCATGGGCAATTCAGAGGCAATTTTGTAATGCTCCCGCTCCCTCCTCCTCCTCCTAAGAATATTGATGAAGAACAACAGCCCAAAACAGATCAGAAAGGGCAAGATTTAGATCTCAATCTTTCACTTTGATGGGCTCTTTTTTTGTTTCTCTATATATTAATATATTTTCTTGATATATCGAGGTAATTATTGATCATTCAACCATGCTAGACAGCTTAAGTCAAGCATATATGTTATTTCATGTTCTTCATCATTTTGTTCACTTACAATATCATTGCTGTTACTGTTCTTCTCTTTCTGTAACTTTAATTCCAAGAACTGCAGCACTAGAAGTTCTTAAATACTATGTATGGTTATATGGTCGATTGATTGATTCGAGTGTGGAGAAACAAAGCTTTTGTTCTAATCTGAAAGAGGTGGAGAACTATAGTAAATTTTCACCGCCACATATTTTTACACACCTAATATTTCATGATTTCCCCGTAGTATTTATTGTGGTGCATATGAATGGCAGCTGTTTCTCATCATATGGTTTCCTTCAAACTCAATAAAGTAAATCAAAACTTCTTGATGGTCAACTCCTTCGTCCAATCGAAACTCAAATCATCTGATCTCAACCAACTTTCTTTTTGCAAGGAATTGAAAGTTGAACACACACATATAAACCAAGCTATTCTTTTGGAACGTTTCTCTGAATTGAGCACCGACAGAGATACTGAAATCATTAGAAAGGGACCCGAGCTCCACTGTATTTCATAATGGCAGACGTGAAGAGCAATAGCCAACCAAGATCCATGTTATGGAAAGCACTCAAATCCTGTTCAGCAGTGTTCACGCACTCATAGTGTAGGACCTAGTAGGTTCTAGCCAACCAGCTTTCTCCTTTTCTATTCCTGATGGGATAAATTCTGACCACATCTTCTCTGTCACAACTATTCTAAAAGTCCCATTTTTTCAAATCAAGTTTGTGTTCCAGACCAGTCCTCTCTACATGATTCATTTTTCACTGAAGCGTTGACCCTAGGGTTGCAAGCATAACTACAGTAGAGCAGGCCTCACCCTCCAAAATCATGGTCCAGTTGTGAACAAATCCTTGCGTTTCAGAATTTCTTTCTAAGAGGATCAAGTTCTTCAACTATCAAATATACCAGTCTCTAAGTTTTGTTTTTCAGTTTTGATTATTAAACTGATATATACGATAGTAACAGAGCAACGGCATTGGCAGCTTGCTACTCAGAATATGGTTTTAATCAAAGATTAGGTGAATCTCATTGACAAATTTGCAATGATTCCCTTTTTTGGCATGCCTTGCCTGCAGTTGCTTAGGAAATCATCAGGTAATATGGTTGGAAGTAATATCAAGAAATTTCATCAGAAAGGCAGTTGCATTGAGCTACTATTGCCGGAACCGATATACACTAGCACACTTATTACAGCAAAAGCAACTAATCCATCGTAAGTCACGGTTTGGTTTTTTTCTCTAAAGAAGAAGATCAGAGAGAAGGAATATTTTACACTAGTTACAACCAAAAGAACACACTTGAAAGGGAAAGGGTGCAAGCACAAGCAAATCTAAAGCTACTTACTGGTAGATAAGCCAAAATGTTTTTGCCACTAGTTTTGTTCTGAACTTGAAGGACTCTTCCCCAGTTTAGACAGCTTTTGATCTCCAGTCCTCGGACTTGCAAGCCCTATTCCACCGGATTTTGGACTTTTCATCCCTCTCAATTCACTTACTCGAGGACTATATGTGTACGGGAGACGTGGGCTTTGATGGGTTTTAGTATTATTTGCTGGTGTTGCGGTGGAGCTTGTGATTTTGGGACTACTCGTGTGCCTGAACTCTCCACGGCTTCGGGTGATGACCTGATCCAAAATCTCTCCGTCTCCCCCATAAGCAGCTCCTTCCCCCAGCTCTGCCTCCTACAGACAAGGTGAAGAAATTGTAGATGTGAAGTGAAAGTGATGCAGGATGGATTTTCCTTTTGATTATGTTGGGGAAAGGGATCTTACTGTAGCGATATCAAATGGCAAAGCTGGTGCTTCCTCATACTCCGCTGCATCCAAGTCTTGAAGGTGTGCTCCTTTGAAAAACTTGGGAAGGCAGTATTGTCTTACTGGAACCAAAAGCATGATCATCAGAGGAAACATAAGGCCCGCAATCGGTATCCAAGTGAGACCAAAACATATCAGCAAATAAGCTGTCTGGAAAATTGTAAACATGGCAATTGTCTTGAAAGGAACTGTTTCTACGAATGTGGCATGGTAATCTTCCAGAACCCTGCAAGAAAAATGAGTTAATTTAAACATGAAAGACAAGTGGAACTGTGGAAGATGAGGGATTTGAAGTTATTACTTGTATCTTCTGCTTGGTGCAGTGAAGAGGAGTAATATTCTTTCCCAAAACTGGTTTCCAGGCAAACTTTCAATCGCCATAAACGCAAAATAGCCCCAAAGGACTGAGGTTGGGATCATTTTGAGAAAGGGCATGGCGGCAACACAACCTCCAACCATTGTGGCTTGAAGCAAATTACTTAGACGCTGTTCTTTGACCTCAACAGGCAACAGATCGTCAATTTCCTTCTCAATGTCGAATACTGTCTCATCGACTGGGGCGTTTATATGGCCTGTGCAGGTAGCTGCTTGGATGGTTGATTCTTTGAATTCCTTTAGACCCTGCACAAGATATTCAGCAATTCTCAATTATTTCTGCAAAACTAGATTATTTGATTTCATCTACGAATTCCGAAATTACGATCATGTTTACTTTTTTCAGGACAAAGCAAGATGGTCAACAGCAACATAAGTTGCAAAAAACATACTTGAGAGGGCTGTTGGTAGATCAAAGGAGTCTGAATTTGTTGATAGGCTTCTTGCATATTTCCATACAACTGTCCCAAGCTGGCATTCTTTCTCAGACTTCTACGTGCCGCTGCGACAAGTCTATTTCGAAGCAACTGCATAATAACCAATGATTTAATGAACAGAGTTACCACGACGACAGAACCAGACAATTTATTTCTTCGATACTGACTACTGAAAGAACCTTGGACTTCAGGGTAGATTACCTGGTACTTCAGAGTAGCCAGACTTTTTGTATGCATTGGAGATTGGGGAATGACTCCATTCGATGGTGGGATTCCAATGAGACCACACATTAAGGTCTGTAATCATCAATGAAGATATTAAGAATGTTCTGAAAAAGAAAATCCAGTAGGGATGGGACAATTCTAGTAAGAAGGGAGAATCTGCATACCAGAAATCCCAAAAGAAGCAAGTCATAATGGTAAGAAGATGGCTTTCTCAGATTGAACTCCTTCTGCTGAGAAAGCTGAGATGCTACACTATGGTCAAAATAGTACAGCACCGCGATCATCGTAGCAGGAATGAAAGCTCCAATGATATAGGAAATTGGGAACATCTAACATCTCCTGATGTGTGAAGAATGAAATCAATAGTCTTAGTTTAGTTAATATGTGGAGATGAAGTTCTTTGTTTTCCGGATGACAGAAAAATGTGAAGAACTTGCCTTGACTACAGTCCAATTCTCATACGCACCAGGGGACCAGGGATCTGGGCTGAAAAGACGCCGGGGGATTCCTTTGGGAACATTTCCTGTCGGAATATAAGAAACAGCTGTCCAAACTAGAACCATGAGGGGTACACCGTAGTCTGCTATTAAACTTCTAACCCAACCTGTCAGCAAAATGATTTTAAGCTTTAAAACAGAAGAATATGGTGATCTTTAAAGTGACCAAGATTCCCGACTGATCCTAATTAGCAAAAGCCCTCGGTATTCTATCTGAGAATCTGAATTTTGATCTACATACCACTCCCATAGCGCCATGATCTTGCCTTTCGGCTTCTTAATGCAGTGAGCAGGAGGCCAAATGACAGAACCAAGGCAAACATTCCATTTGCGAACCTCCATGAAGGTATAAACTCCATTGATCTTAGATCTTCTCGTTTTGGAACGCGGAATTCATCCACGAGGCCCTTAAAAACCAAGTCAGTTACTCAGTTTAGCTAGAAATTAAACAGAAAATGACAGGTGAAGTCTTTAACTAATCTTACTTTGATAGCCTGCTGCATGAAGAGCATTGCAATAAGCAGACCAAACAACTCTCCAGCTACACGAGTGAACCGATTGATAATTGAGCATGCTCCTAAGACAGACAGTAAGAACAGCAAGAGTGAAGTCCAAACACATACCCTGCAAGATCATATAACCAGATAAGTTTTTTTTAAAAAAAGAGATCATCTAAGACCAATAAAAAGGGATCAATGATCTCCTCACCATCCAGTCCATGCTAGAAATAAGTCCCTTCCTAAATCAGCTCTCTCTTTGGCAAAGTTGAACATAAATGTGTACATAATGACTGTCGGCTCTGCAACTCCCAATATCAGCAAAGGTTGACCTCCAATAATTGAGTGTATGATCCCACAAACTGCGGTGGATGCCAGGGTCTGAACTGCTGTTAGAACTCCATCTGCAAGTGAAGGTGGATCTCATGAAGTGCTAAAATTTCACAGAAGATCATGTCTTTTCTTTCTCTTCTTTTCACCTTAAGACTATAATGGTTTGATAAAAAGTTGGCGTAAGAGAAAAAAGGAATGTGCATGATCTCAGCAAACTGATACCAATCTTTTCAAGCAAAAGAATATTCAACAGAAGAAAAAAAATAGTTCTTTGCTGAGTTCATGTCGATACCAGTATTTCTCTCCAGTTGTTCCCCAAATGAAATTACCGGAATCGCGGAAGCAAAGAATATATATGTGGTGGGAGCCAAAATCCTGAAAATAACATTAATATATGTAACCAACAATCATAATGAAATTTATCAATAACGGAGGCCTAAAATGAAAAGAATGTATATGTCAGCAAAAAGGCAATTACTGCAAACCATGCACAACAAAGTTTTGTGTGATCACTAAAGAGATGAGATTTTACCTGAACCCTGCTCTGAATCCACCTGTCCAGTCTTGCTTGTAACACATCAATCTTCCCCGAAGATCATTCTTGATTCCACGGAAAGGCACAAATGTCTCCTCCATGATGTATCCGACAAGAAGCTTAGTGGTGAAAAGCACTGCACTTGATTTCTTCCTTGTTTGAAATCTTGAAACAGACGACTAGAATACTCAGACGTTTACAAGGAATACCCTCTATCTAGCGACAATGTTGGGATTTCAGAGGGATGGGATGGATTTGCCATTGAGAAACTGATTGGTGATACAAGTTACATAACTTGAAAATATTCAGTCAGGTCAACTTTCAGAAGGGTTGGAGCAAAAACTAAAAGAAAGATAAATCTACAGGCGGGCTTGCTCTTATGCTACCTGGCTCTACAAACACAAACGAAGTAAGTTAATGATCCGATGGCTAGCAAAGTGTGTACGACAAAAGAGTGCCAACGGGGAAAGCTTTGATCAGCTCAGGACAGAATTTGGTGGGTTGGTCACCACAAACAAGAGCACCAGACTTCTTGAAACTCCTCTCGGATTCAATGTGTTGGCACTTGGAAGAGAAGAAAGCTCCAAATATATATAGCAACAAAAGTTTCTTGAGCAGACAGCAATACGGGTCAAGAGGGAGTGGTGAGTCAAATGAAGAGTCATTAGCTGGGTGGGGGGCTGTCATCCTCTGCATCCCTGATCTTTTCCACGTGCATGCACTCTCCCCTTTAACTGGGCCACGTCAGGTTCACTGAGGTAGATGGATCAACCAGGAAGGTTCAGCTACATTTCATGGACTTTATTAGCCGAAAAGTGTCGGATACAGGCAGTACCGTAGTAGTAGTATTTTTTGAAGCACGTCTTGGCCATATTGTGAGCAATAGTTGACTTCCATTGAATTTATTTAGGTTAGAAATCATAGTGCCTAAGTTCATTATTCAGTAGAAAGATCATGACCATATGATACTGCCATATCTGCATAATTTGACGTGGCAAGATCAGAGGGCAAGCTTTGGTGCCTTCACTTTGATGGGGATTTAGTACAATACTAATCTGTCTTTTCTCTTCTTCTTTAATCTCGGAAGTGAGGATTCGTGCTCAGTGTTGCTTTATCAATCACACACGCACAACGATCGCATCTTTTTCTAAATCTGAATAAAGAAAAAAAAAGAGCAGAAAAGAAAAGTTCTACTTTCTGTATATGTTTACTCCATCGTAAGAACACTATACATGTTATCTCATCCAATTATTATATTTTAAAGAATATAGTGAGAATTATTACTGTTGAAAGATGGGAAATCCCTGCAATCGTTTGTTCTCCAGGAATTACACAGAATCACCAGATTAAATGATCTTGAAAACATGTTCGTGTATGCCTTTCGTCGACGATAATAAAACCTGTTGGCCTTTACTTGCCCATCCAAATATTTAAAATTGATTCATTTCCATGCGTCGTTGAGGGCAGACTGAACACTACCAGGAATGATCTGAGAATTTGTGTTGTATTCTATTGCTGTCCATGTGCTTTGAAACTGAAACAACTCATCTTCCTAAGCACTCGTATTATGTTTCGAGTGCGCTTTCGCGTCAACAATCAACCTTCCATGCTTTTCTTTTCCTTTTTTTTTTTAGTTTTTTTATTATAAAAAATTACCGATGTTTCAAAATTTTATAGGCTAGAAAATGAGATTTTTTTTAGTGTTATACAGTATGTAATCACATGTTCATATCAATATTCTTTTTTACATAGCTCACAAAGTTGATGGTTAGGAATAGAAAGCCTAATACCACCTAATCAATCCTTTTTGGTGGAGGCTAGAAACTTTCCGATAAGAAAAATCAATGACTCTTAACAAGAGAATGCAATACTTAAGACACTACTAGAAAATTGACTAATTTATACCGAAAATGCAATAATTAAAAAAATTCTTTCTTTCTGTATTTGGGTGTGAACATTACTGAAGACAAGTTTTTGT
Source organism: Salix udensis (assembly GCA_029204005.1). Taxonomy (NCBI): domain Eukaryota; kingdom Viridiplantae; phylum Streptophyta; class Magnoliopsida; order Malpighiales; family Salicaceae; genus Salix; species Salix udensis. The sequence goes on from CM055020.1 coordinate 2,615,535, forward strand.
TGATATTTTTCATCGGTATTTGGTATTTACTGACGGGTATTTATGCAAGTCTTTAGCGCACGCTATTATCACAGAATGGTTCTGTTGGTAAATGCTGATAGTAAAATGAAAAGATCATTAATGAAAATTGTATTTGTTTAATTAATTTAATTTAATTAATACATGATTATTGTATATAGGTTTGATATAAGTAATGAAATATTATTAATGAAATGTATCGTGAATCATCTCAAGAGTTATGTAGGATGGATTATTGCAATGAAGTTTAGGGTTTTATTAACTACGTAATATCCAATCTAAGAAACATTAGTAGGGACTATATTAGATGTCCATATAGAAAAGTTGCAAAAAACAAAAAAAAGTATTGATCCAAATGTTGTTGTGGTGCATCTTCTATTAAAAGAGTTAATGGACTGTGTTGCTATGCACACAAAGAAAAATTCGCTCCTAAAAAAATAATGGTGGAAAGGATGGTTGAGTCAACTTCTAGTTCCAGCAACATGCATGGAGTTGTAGATGCCAACAATAATCTTTATAGGAATATGGTTATAAATATGATGAGAATGAATCAAAGTAGTGTAGGTGAATGTCCAATCATAAATGAAGAATCTAATGCAAACACGACTAAGTTTTTTTATCTTTTAAAAATATGATGAACCATTATGGAATGGTTGCACAAATCACAAGAAATTATCAGACATGATACAAGTGTTGGCATAAAGGTAGATTATGGTTTAAGTGAGACCAATTATGATATAAGTGTCAAATGGGCTAAAAACATTTTATCTAAATGCAATAGGCTGAAAGAGAATTTTTATGCTGTCAAATCCATGATAAAACCTCTTAGGCAAGTATACTAGAAAATCAACATGTGTCCAAACTTTCTGCATGTTGTACTACTTTAAAAATATAGAGTTGACCAAGTGCATAATATCTAGGCATCCTCGTTATAAACTCAGAACTAGCTGGGGATGGACTTTTCAATCACACATAGACTACAAAGGTTATTCATGTCACCATATAATGTTGGACACATGATATGCCACCATTCACGTAATGTAACTAATAGAGTGATGATGATGCACCCTTCTAATGGTGAAGTCTAGAAACACTTTAACCATGTGTATCCTTAATTTTTCAGTGAAAACTATGTGTCTTGATTTATACACAAACAAATTCAATCCATTTGGTTCATTTGTCGCACTTTATTCCTATTGGTTTGTGGTACTCACGATATATAATTTTCCACTAGAGATGTGTAAGAGGTTGAAGTTCATGTTTTTATCAATGATCATACTCGATTTTTGTTGTTCGGGCCAAAATATTTATGTTTGTCTTCGACCATTGAATGGTGATTTGAAACAATTATGGTCATTTAGGGCATCGACTTATGATGTATCGAGAAGATATATTTTGTGGATGAGGACAACTTTTATATTGACTATCAATGACTTTCCTGCTTATATAATGCTTTTATGGGCGGGGCATGCATTGAAAACTAGCATGTTCATACTGTATGGAAAAATAACAAAGCATTCACATTGATGAACAACGACAAAATATTTTTTTTTATTGTTAATGAGGTTTTTTGCCAACATATCACAAGTACAAAAAGGAACAAAAAAAGTCTATTTTATTGGAATAATTGAGAAGAATTTTACACTACCGCTATTGTCGAGTGAAGAACTGCATCACATGGTTTTAGAGTAGGGTGACATTCCGCATGATTTTCAATTTGGTAAGTAGAAGTTTCCTGATTTTGGTTTGATTTATAATTAAGTAAAGCAAAGTATTTTCTAAGAGTTTTCTTATTGGAAGACTAATCTTCTCTGTTGTAACCTTGATGTCATCCATATAGAAAAAGAAAATGTTTGAGAACATTTTCAATACGATCATGGACATGAAAGGGAATACCAATGACAACATCAAAGCTATAATGGATATATCGTTTGTTTTGTCATCGTAAAAATATAGAATTGGTTTATAATGAGTCACGGGTTGTGAAGCCCAAGGTCAATTTCACTCTAGACATGAACTTACAGCTACTAGTGTACATATGACTTAATATGTGTTTTCCTGATGGATATGTCTCAAACATATCAAAGTTTATGAATTTAGAGGATTGCAAATTTAACCCATGACTGTCATAGTGTTTATAAACATACTCATTACATTAGCTTACAGAATTTATTGTCAAAAGGGATACAAGATGCACTCATGGAGATTAATCCCTTGAAACAAATATCGTACAGACAATCTACAAAGTATGATAACTCACTAGACCTATATGTAGTTGAGTTCCATATATAGCTAAATGCAGAGATACTAGGTTCGACGAATCACTAAACTCATATGTATTTGGGTTCAACATGGAAATGAACCTGGAAAGAAAACCGAAACGAAGCTGCATGTGCTTGATATTCTATCAAATACACATACATATGTATGTATATGCATATGTATATGTATATATGTATATTTATTGAATTATCTGTAAAAGCACTAAACTTAAATGTGACGTGGGACAGAACTGAAGTGGGGGAACTCAATTTTGTTTTCGGGGACCGAACTGAAGCAAAGGTGTGGTGGTTACACCAAATTCGTGGCACTTTGTGAATGATTAAAGAGTGGTGAAAGACATCTATCTATCTATCTACTAACATCGAAACCTCGCAGAGTTAGGCAATGGCTGCCAAAAGCCATGCCAAGTGCGTTTAGATTTAATTATTACGGTAACAAATTTCAGAGTCAAATCAGAAAGAGACTTGTCCTGCTTATCCTCGTTTCTAAACCGTTCATGTTCTTGTAACCCAGATAAAGGCTTTCCACTTTCGTTTCTCTTGATGCAAGACTACAAAGAAAAACCAACGATAGAAATCTCTTACCCGTTTAAAATTGCTTTAGATATTTTTTTTTATTTTTAAATATTTTTTATTTTTTAAAATTTATTCTTAATATAAACTCATCAAAATAATTCAAAAATAAAAAAAATAATTTAAAACTGAAATAAGTTTATCTTTTCTTAAGTAAAAATACAATCAAATCTTAGTGACTATTTTGGAAGTGTGGTTGTAGTTATTTTTAAAATGTTTTTTATTTAAAAATACATTAAAATAATATTTTTTATTTTTTAAATATTATTTTTGATATTAGTACATCAAAATCATTTTAAAAAAAATAATTTAAAATAAAATATTTTTAATATTTTAAAAAAACACTTTTTACAAATAGGGTTTTAATCTCAAACAACCATTCGTTGCTGAGCATAATCAGGCACTAAAATTTATTATTACCCTTCTTTTAGTATTGCTTGCTTTTACGAAAGCGCAGCGGTCAAAGGCTTTTTAAATTTTTGTTTTTATCAAAAACGACAACACATTAAATATTTTTTTATAGTATAATTCCAATTGCTTTTGAAAAAAACAATTATTCAAAAATATATCAAAATAATATTTTTTATATTTTAAAAAAAATATTTTTGACATCAACATATAAAAATAATTTAAAAATATAAAAAAAATAATTAAAAATAAAAATTAAAAAACTCATTTGTTTTCAAAAACATTTTTAAAATGCAATATCAAATACCCGAAGTTATTACTGATGGTAGATTGTTGCATTTTCTTTTGGACCTGTAATTTATATTATATAAATAAATAAATAAATAAAACTTGTATGTATTAACATATATATATATATATATATATATATATATATATAAACATATCATATCGTAAATTTTAAAAAATTGACACATGCACTCATTTTGCTGCTCATTGTTAATCTATCCACCAAAATTGTTAGGCACATAACAATAGCAACTGGTTAATTACTGTTTAAAATACTGGTGGCGTTGAAAGTATTGGAACACTCATCTCTGGCTCCGGGTATTGGGGAAGCACTGAAAAGTATTTTAAAAAAAAAATATTAATTTTTTAATGTTTTGGACCATTTTGATATAAGTAAGAAATTATTTTTAAAAAAATTAAAAATATATTATTTTAATATATTTAAATAAAAAATAATTTAAAAAATAATTGAAATTACCAATGGAGTTGGCTTTACGAGTTATACTGCATAGATCAATGATTTTTTCTATTTTTTTAATACAAAGATAAAAGTTCGAGAGTTAAATTACACCAAGCCTTTCTATAATTGTTTTTGTTTCTTTATTTATTATTTTAAAAATTACACTTTGTATTGCGGGTAGAGTTAAATTTTAAAATCGAATTAAATAACTAAATTACATATTTATTGTCATGAAATAAAATCGGTTATTTATTGATCTCTCCCCCATCATTCACAGCAACTCCAGTAGTAAAATTTCTCAGGTTGAAATGGTAATTTCTCTTAATCGAGTTTGACCAGAAGAATTCCCAGGCACTCACAACACAAGACAAAGCTTTGAATCATTTCCTTTTGGCTCTTTTGCCCTCAAGTCACGAAATCAACAATGGCTAAGCTGCTCCATGGGTTTGATCTTGCAACCCGTGAACCAAAAAAAAACACCTCCAAAAAAAATGGAGATGGTGAAGGTTCATCTGGGTGAGATAAAGAATTCTATGATGATGGCGTGCCAATTGAAGCACTCCCCACAGGTTGGTTGAACAAGAAAGGTAGGTCCCTGACCTATCTTTTGTTTGATTTGACAAGAAATGTCCATCTGAATCTGATCCCTTTCGATTTTTGTTCCTTCTAATTTTGTACCAGAGCTTCAATTTCTTCTGAAGTTACTGGAAATAAATGTAAAGAAAACATAAATATAAGAAAAAGAGACTAGGATTTCATAATAAATAACTTTAATACATGATTAACTTCATATAAATACAGAAATGACTATATATGTGCTAAAACAAAAAGATTATTCTACTCTTAATAAATAACAAAACAATATAAATAGTAGAATCGTGACTATTAGAAACAAATCCAAAGGAAGATATCTCAATATAAAATTTCTCAAACCAAGTATGAGATGCTTATTTGAGACCATATAATATTTTTTTAAGATTGCAAACATGCCCAAGATCATGTGACATCAAGAGCGAAAACCATATAAACCTTTTCTTGAAGATGTTTATTCAAGAAAGCAATTTTAACATCAGGTTGAGAGATATATCACTGACAAACTGAAGCTATTGCAGTAGAAGTATGAATAACAATAATTTTAGTAACAAGAGCATATATCTCCTCATAATTCATACCATACTATTGAGATTATTTTCTTGCAACTAACATAACCTTGTATCGCTTAATAGATTCATCAAAATTAATCTTATATACCTAACAACAACAAACAACACTTTTACCAAGAGATATAGGAACCAAATCCCAAGTATCTATTTTATATAAATAGAAAATTCATCATCTATAGCTTGCTGTCAAAGAGGATTAATAATTGTCTTTTTATAAGAAGAGCGTTAAGAGAGACAATGAATAAACGTTAAAAAGAAAGTAAATTTTGAATGATAATAAGAAGTAACTTAATGGACTTATGTATGCGTATGGATTAACATGCGTATGGATTAACATAGAGATGGATCTATAATCTTAGATGGAGTAGGAGGGGATCATAGAGGAGAATGGTGCTTTAGTTGTGCTAAAGAGTAAAGTGTTAGTACCTGCATAATGATTAATATGAATTGATCAAGCATTAAAAGGGGTAATTTAAGTACTAAAAATCTAAGATGGTAAACTATCAGATCTCAACAACAAAAAAAAGAATCTATATAAATAAGATCTTATCTAATCAAACTATGAGGAGTGGATGAATAGAAAAGAAAAGTATATACTCGAGAAAAACAACATGATTATATATATATAAAGTTTTCTAGCTATAGGATCAAAACAATTATACCTTTTTTTTATCTTCACTATAACAAAAAAAAAATACAAATAGAAGATTGATAGGATAATCTGTTGTGCTATACACGAGGACAAAGAACAAAATAAGTGAAACAAAAAACTATAAAGAAAGAATAATCATGGTATACTTTTCAAAAGGAGATATCTAATATGAGAAGATAAAATTGTAAGTGCAAATTTTGCAACCATGATAATAACATCGATGGAGTTGATGAGATAGTTGCTGTATTATTATTATTTTTATTATTTTAATTTTAATTAGCAATGGAGTTAATATACCTAAAGAAAAGAATCTGATATTCGATACTCATGATCTTCTCTTCCAATAATGCTCCTCGCCGTTTGCTTTACACTGTTGGGAAAGGAAATCAGTGCACCAACTTCCTCGCTAGAAGAGGCCTTTGTTTTCATGCGTTGGCAGTTCCTTCCTGTCCATTATCATCTTTGAAAAATAATAATAATAATAATTATGGTGTGAAACTAGAGGAAACAGCAATGAAAGGGATCCCATCGAATCATCAGCTTTAATTAAAAGGGCTGGCAAATGAGCATCGCTTTCAGATTCATGAGTATCCACCACCTCATAGTTCTTTAAATCCTATGAAAACTTTCGCACCCTAAAGCAGCAGAATTAGATTATTCTATGATCATTAATTATGCAGCTAGATTCTGCATTAATTAATTATTAGTAAAGCTAAAGGGAGTCATGTTTCATTAAATAATTACTTGTTTTAACTTCTTGTTTGTAGCTAACTTCTCTTTCTTCTTCTTTTTCGACTCTTTTTTTTTCTCGTGGAGCACAACCTCGTTTCCCCCCTTCTCTTTCGCTTCGATTGAGGTTACGCAACTTCATGAGTTCTTGCCCCATTCTTTTTTCTTTTCTTTTTTTTATTTGAGTGTTTCAGTTTTTTGTTTTTATAATCGACTGTCTTGTCGAATTATGTCAAAAAAAATGATAACATTGACATGTCATGAGTGAGTTCTTTTTTATGTGATGCTGCTCTCTCTCTCTCTCTATATATATATATATATATTGCCCGCGCGTTGCCGCGGGCATTCTTGTGTATATAATTTAATATAATTAAATTCACAACGATAAATTTATATGATATAACTACATAAAAGTTATAGATTAGGAGATAAAATATATAAATTTTTAAGTATAGTTTGTTGCGCAAACATAGAATACATCTTTTAGAATGTAGGTCCATTTATCGATCCGCTTTAATTGTTTTTTTAGTTTTTCTTAAAAAATAATTGTCACCTTTATTATTGTTTTTTAAAAAAAGAAGTAAAAGTCATGTTGTCTGTTTTGACAAAAGACATGTCGTCTAATGATATAGATTTTGCCACAAAAAGGTAGCTAGAAAATCATGTCCCAAGTTTGTTTAATCCAAAAATCTATTTTTATTATTTTTCACCAAACACACCTAATAAATATCCTAAGAAACTTAATAAACCAATTTCTCAAATTAAAACATTCATAAATCAATCAAAAAATACAAGATTAAATATAAAGAATTCTTTCTTAGTTCCGACTAACCTTTTTCTAGTGATATAGAAGCTTAAAAACACCTCTATACCACTTCTCTCATTAAAATGAACCAAATGATAACAAAGTTGCCTTTTTTCTCCGGAATTAAGTCACCCTTAGAAACACTTTTTTTTTCCCTCCTCCATTTATAACGACCCTCTCTCCTTGCAAAATTCAGGGATCAAAGTATAAAACAAATAAAATGTAGGACTGAAACATCAAAACCAAAAAAAATGCCTTAGAAACAATAAAACGGTAAAAGGTTGTTTTTTTAGTGTCAAATATGGTCTCATAATTTCAATTTGTTTTAAGCAATAAAATTAAGTTCTATCTTTCTAAATTGAACATTGAGTTTAAAGTCAATATGTTTATTTAACATTGTAAGAATCCTATAGATTGCTAATTGAAACAATTTATTTAGCTTAAGTCCCCATTAATACAATATAAAAACATAAAATTGAAAAAAAAATTAATTATTGGAATAGAAAATGCTTTGATACTAAGCAAATCCATGATATTTTTGCCACCCTATTTGGTTGTCATTTTAATTATATAGAAAATTAAATTAAATGAGAATGATCAAGTAAAATTGAATATTTGATAGTAATATGTTTTGAATATTTGATTTAAAGGTTAACTTTTTTATTTTTTAGAATATTACCTAGAGATAGGAGAATGAAACTTTCTAAAAAAACATGGAGAGAGAAATTAATTGATTGACATAAATTTTGACCATAAAAATGTTTTTTTATGTCAAATAATTTTATTCAATAATAAAAATTTTAATATGATTATTTTTTTACTTTTCACCTTATCAAAAACCATAGATCTAGGCCTGAGAATACTTATCAATTCAGGTTGCCACCTATGTTTGATTATTTGACAACCATATGTGGATTTATTTTAGTAGTTAGGGTGTTTTCATATAAAAACTACTTCAAAAATAAAATTTTACATCCAAAAATCTTTGTAGATTTTCTGGCCAACTTTATGTTCGTCGTATTCTAGTAAGAAAATGATAGATATCCTAATCATGTAGTAGGTGGTAGTGTGATACGAGTTTGAGATTAAGAGGTGTTTGATTTTCTTGTGATCTAAGGTTTGAGTTTTATGGTTGTTAATATGATGGTTACTAGAAGCTTATATAGTCGTTAACTTCAAAGCTCATAAAGATTAATCGAGATACGCACAAACTGATCTAGACACCTATATTATTAAAAAAACAAATGATAGATCATTTGTTTGTTTTTTTCAAAAAGAAAAAAAGAAAACAGGGCAAACTATTGCCTTTTATAAACACAAACAGAAACACTGGCCCAAGCACACAAGCTTGCCTTACGCTCATGCTCCATATTTTTTTTATAAAAACAATTTGGCACACCGGCGTTGGGGTTTTTTTGGCACTTTGGTTGTTTATATATATAATTGTTTTTGTCTTGTTTTATGCATTATATCAATTAATGATATATTTATTATTGAATTTTATATTTTAATATTAAATTGATTGTAAATTAATTTTTGTGTTTTTTTACTATACAATATAATAAAAAATCAATAGAATCCATCATTCAAAGTCATGACTTGAAAGATCGACTAAAATTAATCTGACTTGTTTTTTTTTATTTAATTTATTTTCTCTAGAACTACCAAGCTAATAGGATTATATTAAAACAACTTATATATAATTTAAATTAAAACACGAGATAAGTAAATAGTCATGAGTTTTTAAATTTCAACTCAAGTTTTATAAAAAATACTAAAAGCTTTTACATGCTATAAATATTATTTATTCTCTTAGGTTGATGCAAGCCGCAACCATAACGTGAGAAATAAGAAGTCGTAGACAATTATTGAGCTGTCGAAATCGTCAACTCCATCCCGTATCGCATGGCATTCAAAATCAGTATCATTACGTACACGACGCTTTGCATCTCTTTGGTCAATGACATCATTTTATTTTCCGTTGAATTATTAGTGTCGGGATGAACCTTACGTCATCACATCTTCATCTCTACACCTAAGTGCATGTTTTTTTCACTCTATTTTAAAAATGTTTTTTTTTAAATAATTTGAATTTTATTTTACTTTTAATTTAAATTATTTTATATAATGATATTTTAAAAATAATTTTTTAAAAAATAAAAAATATTATTTCAAATAAAAAAAATATTTTAAAAAACAATGTGAATCATAATTTGAGCATCCCTCTCAGTAGTGCGTGCCCTTGTTGTGTTGTTGTGTCTTCTTCTTTCTTCTGTTTTAAGTTAAATATATTCTCTTTTGGACCCTTTCCAAACTCTTATTCCTTTACTATTTGCACTTTATTTCAACTCTTTTACTCTCTCTCTCTCTCTCTCTCTCTCTTTTTATTGGTTTTGAATTAGGGTAAACTCAACACTTGCAAGCCATCTTCACGAATCATGATGGCAAGCTGATCCGTGTCCTGTGTGTGATACAGAGAATATCTTGGCAGTTCACTACCGCCCATCTCCAGCCATAAAAAAAAAAAAAAACAAGATGGGCTACGAATTAAATTCCACATTTAGTTCCTGTTTACCATGGTTGTTCAAAATGTTTTTGAAAACAATTTTAAAAAAATACTTTTCTACTTTTTAAATTATTTTCATATGCTGATGTCCAAAATAATCTTTTCAAAAACAACATCAACAATACTCCAGACAAGTATTTAAAGTAAGTTTCCATACATTTTTTTTCCTTTTCTTTTGGGGATAAAATAAAATAAATAGAGACTGGAGTTGCACTCAAATGATTTTGTCTAGCACAGGAGCTTTATTCCTGCTCATAATTGAGAATTGTGAGGCAGAGACAAAACCATTTGTCCATAAAGGAAGATGTATCATTTTCAATCTCAGCCATTGACTAAGTGGTAGGCCCGTCGACATGATGATGCATCTAGCTTTTCATAGGTTTCTTCCACAGAATCCACACCACCAATTCCAACCGCAATCTTGTTCTGGGCTGTCCCATTTCCGCTGCAATTATTCCATTGGAGAGCTCTAGAACTGGGCAATTCTCATCAGATTGTTGGATTTGAAGGAGCAAAATATACTCTCGATGCATCATTTCCAGCCCCATGATGATGTAGCTTGGCAGGAGATAGTGTCCTTGCAAAGCAAAATCATGTTTCTGCTGTTCTTGATGCACCACTGGGATGGAGCTGCATCGGTGGGGTGTTCAAAGTTGACTTCTTAAAATGTGCTGCCTCCACCTTCAAGGTTGACCACCGATGATCCAAATATTTTGCAAGATATTGAATCATGTTCTTAAGCTTCCACCCAAATCTCTCTTTAAGCTCCTTAATTTTCAATTTAATTTACTTTTGATTAGTAGAATCACGAAAACCCTCAAGTGTTACGTTTCTTTCTTTTATGGGTATTTTATTTTCTGGACCTGCAGACCAGGAAGATGATTGGGCTGGGTAGAGAGCATAATGGGCTTTATTACTTGGTGTGGGTTTGCTGCGTTGGACACTCCAGTACCTCAATCACATTCAACTATTCAAGTTGATTTGTGGCGCTGGCGTTAGGGATAGTAAATTAAGATTTGAAATAAGATTGAAAATACAAAAAAAAATGCAAAAAATATTAAAAAATTAGACAGTAAGAACCGGGTTGTAACAAAAAGTTTTGACAGGAAAACCGGGAAGAAAATTATTTTTTCTTCAATTTTGGCTTCTGATTTCTACCCCTTCAAACTATAGATTTCACTTCACCTCATTTAACCCCCTCCATCTCATTTCAACCAATTGACTTGGTAAAAAAAATATTATTATTTTTTAAATTCTGATCTTCTCAATTTAATCTAAATTAGACTCTCAACTTAATTTCCCACCAATTAAGTCATTCATAAAATTAATTTAACCAATTCAAAATATAATTAAGTTTGTGCACTTAATTATATCCTTTATAATTGGACTCTAAATTAATTCTTAAACATAATTATACTTTTAAATTGACCCATGAGTAAAATCAAATTGGCATATAAAAATATAATTATGTATTTTGACTTAGTTTTTAAGCAGATTTAGCCAATAATTATTCACTTTAGACTTGAATTTGCATTTCTCTTTATTTTTTGGGCACAAAAGATGTACAAAATTTCTACCAACGCCAACCTCTTTTAATTATTTTTTTTTAATTTCAAGTAAATTTTAGAGAATAACTCAGAAATATATCATTACACTATATATAATTGGTTACACACATATCAAGTGGGATGGTTTGAGGAAATAAATAACAAAATACAATAAAATAAAACCAAAAGTTTCTACACTCTCTCCAAGACAAAAGAGTGAACCAAATCTCCTCCCCAACTTGCAAAATCCTTTTCCCAAATTAGAAGTTTGAAATAGCACCGAGGCAGGACCACATTGAGACCCATACGAGAATATATTCGGTCGGAGGCAAGACAAACATTTATTTGACTTCCACAACTAAGTCAACACTGTTAGCCATCAGTAAAATAATAATTCAGATAAGCTCGCACCTATTAGACACCTCTGAATCAATCGTTGCTGAGAAATTTGAAGCATGATCGATTTACATCGAACTAGTTATTGTTTCTTTCGAGTTTCTTGCTCCCGATTGAAAGGGGCCGGGGAGAAAAACAAACAACAAAAGTTTATCCACCGAAGATCGAGAAGGGTTCTCTCTAGAAATATTGCAAATGCTACTAACCATTCGCCGAATCACATGTCAATTATATAATAGTGAAAATTTTCATCTTGGTTTGCTTGTAAAGTTCCTGCAAGTGTTAAATTTCCAAGGATATTGCAGACCAGCAATTCCAATGAAGCTGCCAAAGAGCTAGTTATTACAGAAATAATCGAACTTAATCTGAGGAGTAGAGTAGTTCGTCGATAGAATCTTGGAGGCGACGACTGCATTGGCGGCTTCTGTGTAGTGAACTCCATCCCAGCTTATGTACTTTGATCCTTTCTCGCACACATTGTAACCAGCTCGGCTGCAGGTAATATTAGGGTTGTAGTTGTATGGCTGACCACCATAGCCGCAACATGCCATCAATGAACTCTCAAAACCTGTTGATTTTAAACGATTGTCAGCTTACTCTCAAGTGAAGTTTTTTGGGCTTGAAATTTGTATAATTCCATATTATCTTGTGCTTGATTTTTTATCAAATAGAATGAGGGTGGTGAGAATCAAACTCGTGATAGCTGGATCAACAAGATTCTGATACGCATGTTAAAGAACCATCTCACTTAAGAACTTGAGTTTTTAAATCATAATTTGAGATCTCACCTAACAGCTTAAATTTTTAGGTAAGATGGTTCTTTAACATGGTATTAGAGACTTATTGACATAGCGGTCATGAGTTCAAATTTCACCACCTCCATTCTATTTGATAAAAATCAAACACAAAGTAGTATGGGCTTGTATAAGTTTCAAGCTCAAAGGGCTTTCACTTGAGAGAGTGTGTTAGAGAATAATATAAATGATGTTTGGGGACCTCACCTAATAACTTAAATTCTTAAATGAAATGATTCCTTAACAACAAACACAAGCACGATGCGCGCACACACACACCTAAATATGCATTTGATTTCCTCAACAATGAAACTAAAACAAAGATCCTAGATTTGATTGATGAACTTTATACAATTTGGGAACGAGACTATATACCATATGTAGTAGCATTCGCAATGAGGTCATACTTGATGGAAAACATGTCCACGTACACGATGGTGCTGTTCTTCAATTCAGATCTAAGTTCTTCGCATAGTAAGCGTAACTGGTCGTTAAACTGTTTTGCTGCATCATTAAGAGCTTTAAGGCATCCATACTGATCAAAATCACTGCCCCTTTTGTCGAAGGTAGCGAGTTTTTGTGGCAGACAACCCAGAGGTCCCGTATTGTGTATCCAGAAGTTCCTTCCACCATGTTGATATATATTCTACACTTGAAATCAATTTTCCATGAAAAACACTTCAAAGGGCTAAAAAAATCATAGTTTATACTGCTACTGAAAAGTGAAAAATCACCTGCATAGCGTAGTTGATTTCTTTTATGAAAGATGAAATGTTTTTGATAACTTGTTCGTATGAAAGGTATTCGAATGAACCGGCAAGATCGTTCTGTCCAATGTCAATTATATGAATTGCATCCTTGAAGGCATCTTCATCGACAAAATCTTTGTAGCCTAAAATGAAAAAAAAACGAGAACTGAACTCTATTTGGCGTTCATATTCTTCTTGGAAGGAACATATAACTGTAGTTTATTATTCTTTAACAATGTACCTTTTGAAAATAGCTCAGGGGAGCGTGCTCGGAACCGAAGGAACTGAAGAATTTGGACGTCTAAACTGAAAGGCTTATATCTGGGTTGAGTCGCAGCACCACTGAAAGCAAAATTAACTCCATTTCTGAAATCTGGATCCATTGGTTCTAGATAAGGGGTCAAGTAACTTGTATTCAAACTTTCGCCTGCATTATACACATAATAAAATTGCGAGAGAGGAGCATGTTCGGGTCAGTTCTCCAAAAACTCGGGGCAAATCTAGTTTCTAGCCTCTGCAGATTTGGAAGAAAAAAACTTCATGTTGTTTATGAACTTGGTCCATCAAGAAGATGATGGTAGTTCTCTGATTAGTACTGTTTAAAGGTTGTGGAGGCAAGTTCAGAATGCACAAACTTCATGCTGTTTATGAACTCGGTCCTGATTATAGAATGTTTGGAGTGCTAAATGTCAGAAATCTGTGCGTTAGATGGCAATTTTGATGCGGGATATTAGCATTATTCTACGTAACATTCTGAAAGAAGCAGAAACTCTTCAATAACAAGGAACGATGGCTAACTCTGCAAAGGATTCAGTAGGACTTACATAAGAGATCAATGAGCAATCGTCCATCGCATAATCGACCTGATGGCTGATTAAAGTATGTGCGTCCGTTGGGAACTCCAAACATCAAACCAAGACCAGAATAATAAGCTCCAGTATCCGAATTTGAGTCGCCAAAGATGAATATTACTGGGTTTCTGTTGCACTGACAATTAATCAGAAGGGGAAAGAAGAAAAACAGGATCATAGTGGGTGTGGAGGAAAAAAGAAGTGGATTTTTTGCACTCATTTTGGTCTGTGTTTGTTCAGAATGGCTAAAAAAACACCGTATTTATGTGTTTTCTGAAGTGAAGTTGATCTAGGCATTGAAAACTACGCCATGGGAGAGAATCTGGACGCAACTTCTAAATTCTGCGTGGAAACAGAAGCATGTCAAGACAAAGACAGTAACAGTGAAGTATATTACTAGGACATGATTCATATTTTTGGTTTACTTGATGAGTGATTCTCATTACTTGAGATGAGACCCGTGATGAAAACCCGTGATAACTAGCCAGTAATTAGACGAGGGAGGGGGATGACCTCATTATCAGTGTTTTTTGTTTGTACCTTTTTTGTCGTCTGGTCAACTAGTGGGTGATGGTAAATAATTTTTTTTATTTTTTATTTAGTTTAGAAAAGTAAATAATAAGTTTAATAATTTTAGATTTATTTAATGAGTTGTAAGCCCTCAATTGAAAGAAATATTCTGTAATAAAATTATATATTAGGGTTTCTCTGTGATCTTTTCTTTTGAAAGTTTAGTAATCTTGTGCTAGTTGTTTTTCTTGTATTGTTTTCATTAACATTCATTGATAGTAGAGTGTTATGATTACAAGTGTTTAGTTTATGTGATGTTGAATAATCATGAATGAAAGAGGTTGGCACGGAACAAATTATGCTCATCTTGAAAAGGATGAAGTGTTTCCTCCTCAAAAAAGAGACATTTAGAAACTAATTATAGAAGACATGGAAAGAACTGACTGCAAAATTTACCCATTAGTTAAAGGTGATAAGATGTTGAAAGGCAAGTTTGAAGAATTATCTTGTCAATTAATGGGGATGAAGAAAAGAAAAATAAACAATAGATGAGGAGAGTGATCATGGATCCATGAACAATTTTGAGAACCCAAATTAGAAACATGAACATAATAGGCAATTTTTTTTATCATGATGAGTCTCAATGAAAGTTTTGGTGATCTTGTTTATGATGAGTGTAAATTGATATTTTTCATCGATTTATAATGTTTATTTTGATGATGATTATTCAAGTGAATTATAATTCATTTGAACAGTAAACTATGATCATGTCAATAATAATATCATATACAATGATAATAACAATAATAAGGATATCATTAATGATGTTCCCGGCTGCTCGGGGATAGTTGATTAGATCATAGTTTATTTCTAATTTTTAAACTATGCTAATTTTTTTAATTACAAGTTTATTTCTATCACAAAGATAGATGTTTTCAAGGATTATGTGAATACAACACATATTGATAAAGTAAAGCTTAATGTTTGCATGTCTCTCTGTATGGTGTCCGGGTTTATTTTTTTAGTCTTCACATAGTTGATTTAGATCAAGGATTGCATTTGCACTCTAGAAGATCCACTTTTATATGCGTTATCATTGATTCATTCAAGAACTTGGAATGGACTATCTTCTTTAGGCTGCAACTTAAGATCTTATATGGGCTGAAAATATTTTCTTCCTCGAATTCAAATTCAATCATTTGTTCAAAAAATAACATATTTATAGCCCTTTGTTAGCTTTAAGTGCATATTTTTTAAAAACTAGTAGTTTTCTTAATAGTTTTAGTAAGTAGTGCAATTAATATAGTGGAATTTCTAGCAAACCATTCATAAAAATCATCAAGCCATATACTTTACCACTTCGTCGTATCGCGGCTTCTATACAGGCGTCTCTAAATCCATGAGGAAAGAGACCGACCCTCCGGCAAAACAAAATGCGGTGAGCGTGGATCGAACACGCGACCTTCAGATCTTCAGTCTGACGCTCTCCCAACTGAGCTATCCCCGCCATCTGTAAGCCTAGCCTTACCTTTTATATATATATATATATATATATCTTCTGTTTTTAAATAATCTTCTAGTCTCGATAATACAGCTGCTTTCGAAGGTCAAGATTTCTGAGAAATTATTATCACGGTGTGTGTGTGTGTAAACATGACAGATATCTTCAGCTCGTATGCATTCAAAATTTGTTATACGCCCAGCTATTGTGGGTGAGAAGAGGTGGACTTGGAAGTCTCCAATCCTCCACCCTTTTTTCTTGGGAGTATTATGAAAATATTTCGTTCATCCCATTGAACAATCACAAGGGCTTTCCAAGGTGAATGTGGTCAGGCAGACAATTCCCTACTACTATGTTGATAATTATATTAGATCCTGCATAGTAGGAAACTTTTAATCATCTGTTGTGTCATGGATTTCTACATATAGTCCATTGCCTGCCGAGTATTTCACTTTCACGGCCATGCTGAAAACAATGTAAGAATTATCAAATTGAAACTCTCTTTCATTAGGTCCATTTCGGTCACAAATATCTTTCTTCTTCTTCTTTTTCAGCACAGAAAAATGTTAAATCTCGAAGCAGAGCAGCTTAGTTCAGCAAACTACAACTGAACTGGCCATCTGTTAGAACAAGCTTCTCTGCTTTGGTAACTACATCTAAAGGGAGGGGACTGAAACTCCGAGAAGGGCCATAGAAATGAGGGAAGCTGTTGGTACCGTCCACGACTTCGTATATCAATCCATCCCCGAGCTGCAACAAACATGCAAATAAATTAGATGTCCTATATTTCAGTGTGGAGCTGAAACCATGAGACATTATCACTGCCAGGGATTAACATTGTAACCTTGTAATCCAATTTCTTGTATTATTGATTTAAGACTTCATGATCAATTCAACCAAAGGAAACTATACATGTAACCTGATTCATGTACTCCGAAATAGGACCTGAAAACACAGTCTTGCTCACCATTCAATACTTATTCCTTTCAAATCGTGGCCTGAGGTCTGAACTTTTAAATCCCTCCACTCCTAATTCTACACATTCTTGTAATGACTGCTTGTCCTTCCATTATCACCTTCAAGTCTCAGCAACTTGAGCCTTCTGAGACTTCATTGGTGAGTTTGGAAGTAACCCTCGGGAGCAATAACTAACATGCACTATTCCATGAATTCTGATAATGAAAGTGAAGTCCAATATCTGATTAATATTTCTTTTTTTCCGCCCAGTTGATTTTTTCTATTATAACCAACTAAAAAAAACCCTCATTTAACACTTTTATTACGAGGGAAACTTAAATTTGCTTTATCCAAAATTGAAATCTAAACCACTTACCATATTGTTGATTGAGTTTAACAGCCAAATTGAGTACAGTACAACTTAAAAACTTCAAAATGGGTTAGATGTGTTAGACATGGAGCAGCCTGAGAAGAAAAGCTATAAACTTTTTATCAGAATTTATCTTAGATGCTAGCATTCATAAAGTACTTCTACACTTCCAAATTACAATTGTTCATCATCCCCTGACATGAAATTCAGTTTGCTATACTTTGAACACATGGAAAATCTGCAGTCTTTCCCTTCCTATTTTTAATTAATTATCCCTCTGAGGAATCAATGAAAGACATAATAAACTTAAAATGATAAAGTACAAACCTTTTTAGCATCAATTTGAAGCAGATACAAATCCACTTTAGTATTCAAGGAAAAAGTTTTTCAATGTTGACATCACCTGCATATATATATATATATATAGATAAAGACATCCCATAAATAGTTGAGCATCCTTAATTCATCCTCACTAAAAATGGATAGATATCAGACGAAAAGAAATTGCCATCTTGGGAAGCATGCCACAGTTTGGATACAGAATACAAACAGAACCACCAAATTTCTCATTTCATAGACAGAGTATTTTTTTTTATCAACTAATCCCGCATTAAAATAAATCATAAGATGTTCCATAACCTCTACCAATTCTAGTAAAAGCACATAAAAAAGCAATTAAAAGCCTGATTTCTGTTTTTGTTCCCGATTCTTGCCAAGATCAATGCTATGAGGAAAATAAGAATCCAGAGAGGTTGCAAAATTATTTTTAGACAAGTAATCGATGCAGAAGAGCAATATCTATAGAGAGAAGGGGCGGAAGTGGAGGAGACCTGGTCGAGCTTGCTGAGATGGATGAAGCCAGAAGATTTGTCAAGTTGTCCACCAAAACAAGATCCATTTCTCTGCAATTCTTCCCACTCTTTGTCTGTGCTTATTCTATACACGTGCTCTTCTTCTTCTTCACCTTCCCTTCCAATCCTAATTTCTTCCTTTGCAGCCATTTTTCTAGCTGATCTCTCAACAATCACCACCGCCAAGCTGCTTATAAGCCAACGGAAATGGGAAGTGAGAAGATGTTCAAGTATGAATGAAAAAAATAGTGACTAAAACAAGAATTCAAATAATAAAATTAAACTAAGAATAGTAGAGGGAATTACTGTTATGCCACTGCTCTAATATAGACTAGCAGCATGTTCATCCAACTTTCTAGTATGCATTAAAAAAAACTATACTTCAAAAAAAAAAAAAATACTTTCTAGTTTCTAGTATATTATTTGACCTGACTTCATCCATTAAAATGAGATAATATAGAAATTATATATATATATATAGTAATAGTTCAAAAAATCTATTAAATAAATTATATTATTGTTGATAACTTAATTTTAATAAAAACAAACTACCAAATAGCCTAATTAAACTTCATGCATGTTAAGATCTAATATATTTAATAATAAAATAAGCGAAGTTAGTTTTATTTAAAATATTGAAGGTTCCTAACTATGAGATTCAATGATGTTTAATTATAAGAATAAAAATTATAGTTAGTTAATTTTACAATATTTTAGATTATGCTTTCTTTTAAATAAAAATAGTTTTCCATCTTAAAAAATATCATTTTTTCACACGTTTTGAATTGAAAAAAAATACATTTAAACTTCTTTATAATAATTACTGTCTATTATAAGAAGTTAATAATTTAAAGTCCTAACAGATAATTTTTTTTTATGCACCAAAATCTGCCAAAACGTTATATACGTTAAATTAATATTATGCACCCAGAATAGAAAAGAAAACTAAAGATATACAAAATTGTAGATTAAATAGATAAATTAAAAAAATAATACTTCATGAAAAAAAATGAACAGTAGTGATTTTCTTCATTTTTATTTATTTATTTATTTATTTATGTATGGACTCCTTTCCTTTTATTTTGGACTATGGCTATGTTGGGTGAAATAAGGTCAATGAGCCCAATAAAACGGAGGCCCATCACAGCTCTTATTTTTATTCAAAGCCTCCCTCATTCGTTCCTCGCGTCATTTCAACCAGAAAAGTGGCGTTGATCTCAAGGCTCGCTTGCTCGCTCGCTCAGTCCGGCGTCGCAGCATCTCCATTCTCCACTCCTCGGTCTAGAACAGAGAGCATAAGTTGCTAATTTGTGGCTTCCATTCTTCAAAATTCGACGACAATCCAATAACAATGGCCTCGGTAGTGAAACCAGGCTCCCTCACTTCTCTTCAATTTCACTCTTCTCCCAACAAACAACTCCCTTCCCTTTTGAAACCTCTAAAGTTGAAAAATTATCGATTCTCTCAGTTTAACTTGACCCTAAATACCGCACGAAATTCGTCCATTGTCCCTACAATTAGAGCGCAAAGCTCCTCTGTTCCTGGTATGTGTTAATTTAGTTTTTTTTCCCACATTTGAATTTAGAGATGGCATGAACATTAACGATTTGTATGTTTGGATTGTTCAGAGTATGTCCCAGATGCCAAATTCTACAAGGTAGAAGCAATTTTGAGGTAATCTTCTTCCTCGGTTGCATATAAGATATTACTGTTTATTGATATATTTATTTATTTTTGTTTCTCTAATTCCGTTGAATCTGGGATGAATGAAATAGGCCCTGGAGAGTTTCGCAAGTTTCCTCGGTAAGACTAGACGGGCCCGACCCAATGCAGTTTGCTATGATTTCATCTCATTGCTTCGTTTACTTATATTTCCATATTGATCCATCCACTACTACTTCTAAAAGTTCGCTGCCTTTACTTGACTTGATGCATCTAATATTGAATCCATTCATATCATAATAATATGTCGAATGAATAGCTAGCTCATTTCTGTTTGTTATTTATGCCTCTTAGCGTTCTTGTTTGGATACTGCAGACCTAAATTTGATGACGACCCACCTTATTAGTAGGATAAATTTGAATCTTCCTCGAGTATTGTTTTAGTCTTTCTAGATAGAGAAGGATTCCAGGGATTTCTAGCTTGGCACGCTACTGTTGGAGCTTGTGTCATTCTAGGGATGATTAAACCATTTTTGTATTTTGAGTTCTAGCTACCAAGATTTTGGAATTGGGTGATCGAGAGAACACAATTAGAAGCAAATATAAGTTTGAACATTTTACAATGTTCATTGGATCTTGTTACTAACCGAAAGTTTATAATTTGGACTTTATCTTTCTTCGATGCGGAGAAACTGAAATGCTGAAATGCTTTCAAGTTACGTAAATTGATGATTTTGTACAATCTCATAATTGCAAAAAACAGGGTGCAAGTTTTATTTGACCATACGGATTTCTGAGTTCATTATTGCTGCAACTTTTGTCGGTTATATCAACCCTTTTCTCTTGTACTCTGCAATTGAACTTCTTAACACTCTTTGCTAAGCAACTTAGTTGATTACATTTAGTTCTAATTTCTATTATATTTTTGAAAAATGAAGGCTCTGTTGAAAATTGGTATTCGTGGGGTTACTGTTTTCGATGTTCGAGGCTTTGGGGCTCAAGGTGGTTCAAAGGAGAGACATGCTGGTAAGCTTTTTACTTGAACCACTGAAAAGTTTCTCTCTTTTTGTATATCTAGATGTTCCATAATGAGATGACTTGATTATAGTTGTCTATTATTGAATCATCTCACTTTCTGTTTTGTCTCCTTTCGCCCTTGTTTTCTTGTTCTTTACAATTTTGGCCCTTTTGGTGAATACTTTGTGTTAATCATATCTATATGGGTGGGAGTAGTGAAAGTATTTATAAACCATACTTCTTGCTTTAACACTGCAGGCTCAGAGTTTTCTGAAGACAATTTTATTGCTAAAGTTAAGATAGAGATTGTAGTGAGAAAAGACCAGGTACTCATGATACCATTAGCCTAAGTACTGTTTCAAATATGATATGTGCACTTAGAATGATTATTGTTTTTCTGTTATTATAGAATTATTGTTCACATTGCTGCACTTGAATAAAAAAATTCCACAGATGTCCATTTGGCGAGTAATTTTCCATTGTCTTTTACATTATGCTGTTTTAGGTTGAAGCTGTTATAGAAAAGGTCAAAGGGGAGGCATGGACTGGAGAGATTGGAGATGGCAAGATTTTCTGTAAGATTCCGAAATTAATCTATATGATAGCAGATTCCATGATCCTTTGATTTCCGTTACACTTAATCTTAAATCTTTTATGAAAGACCTTGTGGCTGGGATGCAATTTATATTACCCTTTGAGTATGCGAGTCTTGTGTAGGCTGTATGAAGCTACAGCTATTGGAAGTAGAATTGTTTATAGGCAAATAGAGAAATAAGAAAATGTGAACAAATGAATAAAGGTTATTTTCTTCTGCAGTATTACACTTGATAGCCTCCCAGAGTGAATCTGTATTTCACATGTGGTTAGAGCTGTGTTAACATGAAGTCCCTAAGCTGCATTTTGTTTTCCTGAATAATTTTGATTGCACAAGCTACAACAGTTTGGACTTGGATGGTAGATTAAAACATGTGCCTTGTATTTATTTTGTCCCTTGAAGTCCCATGCACATTTTCTTTCCATGTGACTTCTTACTCGGTCACCCTTTAAAGGATTAAATTGTAAAAAGTATTAATTAGAGTTCTAGCAGTTGGATAGATATCAAATAAAATTGGTGAACTTTGACATGCTCTCTTGTCAAAAACCATAGTTCATAGCTGCATCTAAACCTCACCTTGTGAACTATCATAGAGACACGCTATATGCATATCTCTTTTGCAGTGACACTCACCATGGAGTTTAATAAAACTGAAACTGCATTGTGCAAGTCCAGGATGCAACCTTGGAATGCGAAACCAAACTTGCTAACCATTTATTGGGATGAATCTAAATGACTGAAAGTGCCTTTCTCCATTATAATTTAAATCAATTATACCTATGACTGAGAAGTAGAGAAAGGTAACATGATCTCTGAATTAGTAGATGGCTTAGATATATTATCAGCATTTCTAATGAGGTTTATTTGATTTGCAGTGGTACCTGTTGCAGATGTAATAAGAATTCGCACTGGTAAGCCATTGTTTTCTTCCAACAGTCATGCCTTTTTGCTACTATTCTTGATGGATTAAGGCTTAAGGCATGCATCTTCCTAATTATCCAAACCTTCCTGATGATATCAGACTTTGTGCTCGTCACAATTTTGATAACACTCTTTCCACCGTTGCACCCTTTTCAGGTGAACGTGGAGAGAAGGCTGAAAGGATGGCAGGAGGGTTGTCTGACATGACATTTCCTGCTTGACTGGATTAAAAGCAACATGTCCAACTCAAGATTTGCATCTAACGCTTTCCTAGTAGCAGTCTAGCTAGGCATCCATCCTCAGCACCCCCTTGTCCGAGTCCTTGCTAGAAAATCTGATTCCTCCTTTTTTTATTAGAGTCTATCTTGTGTTGAACGACTAGAAATGAAAGGAATGTCTCTGCTCGTTTGTTAGAAGGAAGTAATAACAATAAGATGGGATGTGTCTGATCACATGAAGGATGATTGGGTTCGCCCTACAGTTGGCATGCGAAATTGCTGAATAAATGCTGTGGGGTTTGTACTGAGGCTATGATTCTACTCCTATTTATTTTATTCACCGGTGGACACTTCCCTCACTGTCCCATCTTCTACCAGCACAACAGGTTCTCACTCCTTTTACCTAGGCGTTGATGGTGCTACAGGTGGTCATTGGATCATGGACTTTGTTAGGGTTTCGATAACTTGAGTTTAAAAATGGTGTCTAGGTTCCAGTAGAAGCCGTAAAAGCTTGCTACAAATTGCATCTGCAGAACAAGAAGCAGAATTACGAAGTTGGCATTGTGTTGATATTCATCGGTACTTCACTTACAAAACAGAAGAAAAAAATAATTTTGATTAACAAAAATCATGTAGCAGCAAATGACTGCACTGCTGCCAGTACAAGCCATTAAGAATCATGTCCTGGAATAAATGAATTGAAGAAAAAAAGCATCAACCGAACCAAATCAGCAGGGCATTCCACAATTATATTCCAGTAATGCATCTTCTCCTTATTCCTACCTCAAACTTTCCCACTGACCCTAAAATAGGGGCAAGTTGTCTGGATCGCACGGTAGCGGGTGAAGAAGATGCTGTTGGTGATGGGAAAAAGAAGAAGACGAGATTGTCCCCACTTATTATTTTATTTTAACTTTTGAAGAAAAAAAGTGTATCAACGGATTGATCACGGATTCGGCAAAAATTGCATTTTTCATGCAATGAAGGCCGACAGGAAACTGGAGCTTGAATTAAATAAGAGCCTGATAACAATTGTGCGCGGCCCAGCTCTCAAACCTCTTCAATAAACATAGCACAAACTGAAGCAAGTTACGAGGCAAAGAATTTCAAAGTTCAGGGATCAGAAAGCCCCGATCCCGAAAATGGGAAACGCATCTCCTAGTTTCCAAACAGGCTGCAATCTACAACTAACGCAGGCCACGGCGTCGTATTAACGGCGTCACAAGAGTAACCACCCATTAATAGGCAACCACATGGTCACAGTTATTGACGGCGTATTGGACAGTTAGAAAAAGAAAAAAAAAAAGGAAAAAGATCCCGTTAAGTCCTATAAATACACACAAGAACGTGTAAATATTTGCCCTGTAAGACAGCTCCTCCCTCTGCTCTTCATTTTAATTCCCCCTTGTTCTCTCCTCCGAGGTAGATCTCTCTCTCTCTCTCTCTCTATTCTCTTGGCTCCTTGTCAGGTAAGTGTTTGGCGATTCCGAAATTGCGAGCCCTAGTAGATCCTGATCCTGTGTTCGATGACTCTTAATCGAATTGTTAAATGTTTGTCTGTTGGGTTCTACGTCCTGATCTAAGATTTAGAGCACGATTTGGTTTCGGAATGGCTTGATCTTGATTATGATGTGATGTTGTCTCATGGATCTTGCTTCATATTATGCTTTTGTTTTTGCATGATTTGAATCATGTGATGATACCTTAGATTTGGAGATCACTGGATGCAACACGTCCTGCTTGGTACCTGATCTGCTGGAAATGCATGTCTAAGCTATCGTTTTTAATGTGTTTTGAATTGAATACTTGAATCTTGTAGGTTCATCGTGATTGTTTTGTCTTTCGCATGTGTTGTTGGGATGATTCATTTATCAATTAGGTTTCTGATTTGTGATTATTTTTTGGAATGTTAAATGTTTTAATTGAAGCTGATTGAGATCTAGTTTTTGATAATGGTGTGGAATTGCATTTGATTTAGGTTGGGGGATTTACAATTAGTGATTTGATTTTTTGATATCGGCAGACGTGAGAAAATGGGGCTGTCTTTCACCAAGTTGTTTAGCCGATTGTTTGCTAAGAAGGAAATGCGTATTCTGATGGTGGGTCTCGATGCTGCTGGTAAGACCACCATTCTCTACAAGCTCAAGCTCGGTGAGATTGTGACCACCATTCCTACCATTGGTAAGTATCACTTTATTATGGGGACAAGATGGTGATTACCTTGATTTGAAATTATTTTTGTCCTCCGTATTTTCTCTGTTGGACTTAGATCTGATGATGATGGTGTTTGATCAGGATTTAATGTGGAGACTGTGGAGTACAAAAACATTAGCTTTACTGTTTGGGATGTCGGGGGTCAGGACAAGGTATGTGTGTCGTTTGAGTACTGATTTGGCCTTTTATCTTTTGCATGAAGGTTGTTATCATTTTGGGGTGTAGTAGTTATAGCATCCTTTTCCCTTTCAAGAACTCAAGCCTCTATGGTCAGAAGGCCACTGTATTATTGAATCTATGTAATTGAAAATGAGTTCTTATGGACGGTCTAGTGCTGGTTTGGTTCTCCTTCATCAGCACTTAAAATAATCATAAGCTAAACATGTTATGCCATGGTACATACTTTTCTACTTCCTTCGATTATCCTTTATTTGGTGCCTCACGGTTTGAGACATTCACTAGTGCAAGTGTTTTCCAATAATACTGCCTTTTCACTTGACAACATCATTCGCTGTATTGTGTATAGCATTGTTTGCATAAATCTTTTTCTTAGCTATTGGAACAGCTAAATGCACTACCGTGGCCTCTGCCAAATAATCCTAACGATGCTAGCTGTCTCATTCTTGTGCTATACAAAGATTCCTGTTGAAGTCTTTATTGTTATGGTCAAATCATAAATGCATATATATATGTGCTTGCTTTTATAACTCCTGTCTCCAAGCGCTACTGTAGCTAGCCACTGCAATAATAATGTGCTCTTGATCTGGATCCCTTACAACCAGTCTAAATATGTTGGTATTCTAAACCCTTATTTTGTTTATCAACTGATGCCCTGTTATCTGGCTTCCCCAGATCCGCCCCTTGTGGAGACATTACTTCCAGAACACACAAGGACTTATCTTTGTTGTGGATAGCAATGACAGAGATCGTGTGGTGGAAGCTAGGGATGAGCTACACAGGATGTTGAATGAGGTACCAGACTGCTCCACATTGTACAAGGATCAGCAAAATGAGTCCAGTACATGTGAAACCATGAAAAGTTGCAGAGATATACATGCTGTAATTCGACCTGTCACCTTTGCATGATCTCTGTGATAACAATACTTTTTGTTGCATTTGCAGGATGAGTTGAGGGATGCTGTGCTGCTAGTGTTTGCAAACAAACAAGATCTTCCGAATGCAATGAATGCTGCTGAGATTACTGATAAGCTTGGCCTTCACTCCCTTCGTCAGCGTCACTGGTAAGCCAGTAACTTATTACAGTCGGAGACCCTCTTCTCCCAGCAATCCACCATCCTCTTGGTAACTGACTGTCTAAATCATTCATTGCAGGTATATCCAGAGCACATGCGCCACTTCTGGTGAAGGGCTGTACGAGGGATTGGACTGGCTCTCAAACAACATTGCAAACAAGGTATAGTCATGTGGTATCCCTACACTTTTCCTTTTCATTTGTGATTATTCATAATTTGGCTGACTTATTGTGTTGTCGTGACTGCAGGCGTAGATGACATAACTCCAAGCTCTGAATTGCAATGAGTGCTGGAATACCCAGTCTATATTTGTTTTGTATTCTGGATTTTCCACCAGCTCATTTTGTCTTTACCTGTCTAAACATGTTTGTGGTTGCTTTTGCAAACTTTGCTATTTGTTTCCTGTAGCTTCAGAATATTTCATAAGTTTTCGTTTTCTTCGTGATTTTTAATTAAATAGCATGTTTTGTTTTTCAGATATTTTTCGAAGGTAATGAATGTTGAGACATTTTTTTCCCCTAGCTGTCAATAGTGTTGGAGATAATACAAAAATATCAATAATATCAAAAAACATTTTTTGAAGGTAATGAATGTGTTGCCACTCGATTTTAGGTCTGTTTTTCCCCGGTGGTCCACCTAAAGACGAACCATCCTTGCCCTGGAGTCAGGGGTACCATAGAGCCAATCAGGCTTTAGCGCGTAAACAATCTCAGAATTAAACAAGACATTTCTCTCCGAGCAGGCAACATCAAAGAGTACTATCCAACGCTGTCAAAATCGAGATTTTAACACGATATGAAATTGGTTTTTGAACTTGGATTGAAAAGTATAAAATCACATATAAAATATTTCTATAGTAAAATTGTAAAATTATAGCTAAAATTATGTGGGTAGAAAAAATTATAAAATTATAAGTAAAATATTTTTGAAATACATTACAACATAATTATGGTTATAAAATTTTACTAGTTAAGGTTTATATATGATTTAAAATAACTTAAAAATATATTACAAAATAATTATGTTCATAGAATTTTATTTAAAAGTTAACAAATTTAAAACAAATATTTTGTTGGTTTGCTATGTAGATTAAAATCAGAATGGATTTATCTTTGTGGGTTAAATTGATTTACTTGTAAAATGGATCCAAAACCTATACTGATATACCTAAAAGTATAAGCTCAAACAAGCCTTTGACACAATAATTGAAAACCAATTAATAATTAAGTTCAAACATGTTTTGGATCTTAGCTACTTCATTAAACCTAAAGTATAAATCATATCTTGAAACTTTACGTAGAAAATTAAAATATTATATAAGATGATTTCTTGACATGTTATATATTAAAAAAATGACTGAATAGTAAACATTTCAACAACTTAACCATCAAATAAAAATAAAAAAGTAGACTCCCATGATAATCAATATATCATACACTAATTTCTAAGATGATTTAAACCTCAAAATAAATAATTTTATAAACTTAATGGGGAAGAATCTTATCAACAATTATCAAAGTAAGCTCCGATAGCTTAATAACATTGTGGTTATCAACTGATATGGGTGACGCACTAATAGGATCTCTTTTATAAATATTCTCACAGTCTATAACTTTGTTGGTTCCATCTCTAACCCTATCGATCACATCCCAGTAAGCCTTGCCGTCCGACGAAGAGAAAGCACCACGGAACTGCCGTAGCGCATCCGAATAATCAGCCTGGCAAACTCCAATTCGTTGCTTGCCAATGGGGTCACTGATTTGACCAAGAATGCTAGCGATGCTATCCGACGTCGTTTGTACTTGATCAATGGTCAATGAAATAGAGATCAGGGCTAGACCATCCATGGTGGCTGCTTCAACCCGTGGGTCAGTGGCTAGAGTCCTGTTGCAGAAGTCGGGGTCCTGTGACTCGTTGCATAGGCTCTGGACCAGAGCCGCATCGGCTTTGTTTTCAAATCTAATGGCTGCAATGTGGGAAGGGAAGCACGCCCATGTGACCACCAATGGGAGGGCTAAAGGAAATAAACCGAACCGGAGAAGCCATCTTCATTGCTTGCTTTGAAAAGTAAACGTGAATCTAAGAATTAACACTGTTCTGCGTGTGAGAGAGAGTGGGTTTTTGTACAAATATATACAGACGACTGAATTTAATGTTATGAAAATATAAGGAATTATTAGGGGGGATAATTCTTCCCTAATATAGTTTATTTATCTTTCTATATTTAGTTTTATTTACTAAAGTATTTGGATTCTCTAGCTATTCTATTTTAATGGAGTATTTGTTTCCTATTCAATATTAATAGGGTTTTTTTTTCCCTCTTATGACAAATCTCATTAATTGTTTTTCTTGACCATGTCAATTGGTTTTAGAAAAAGTCCGATTTTTAATCTATTATTTTGTAAGGTATTTTTATGTAATTGATAAAACTTCATGCATATGGAGAAAAAAAATCATCTAATGTAGTAAAAGGAAAAAAAAGTTTCTCAACATAAAAGAGCTCTTTTTTATTTTATTTTTTTTTATAATAAATCTAGTCAAATTCTTCTTTTCTTCTTCATATAATAGTGTTTTTATTAATGTAAATGAAAAAACTTATTAAGCATATAAATTGGAGAATTAGTTGAAATATAATAACAAATTGACAATAAATAAATCCATGGGTATAGATTAAAACTAGACGAAAAGTATAACAAATTGAAGTTTTTTTGTTTTTTCTTCTTCTAATTTTAATGAATCTAATCACCAAAAATTGATAACTCCATGGTTTGAACTCAAAGTTGGCCAAACTAGACAAGATATTGAACTTTTTTGAATAATTTGAAAAACATTTTTTTTCCCAAAACCCTTACCTTGATTTTTTAGTCATTAAAATGATGGCTAGATTCTAGAAACAATAGGTTACCACAAGTGACATGCCATTTACTTAATTAAAAAAAAAAGATAAGACAAATAAAAAAAAATCAGGCTCAAGTCTAGGCTTCAAGGCCCGAATGCACAATGAAAATACATAATATTTGAGAATAAAAAAGATTATGTTCAGAATATAAATAATAATAATAATTTGATCAAATTCTCATGAAAAATTTATTATCAGAATTAATATTTTCATACCAAATACATAATAAATGAAATGTTTTTATTAAAGTTCAAATAGAAATTTATAATATTATTTAAGAACTATGTCAAAACCGAAGAGTAAATGAATTAGCAACGTAAATATTTTTTGAGTGTCAAGAAAAATAACCAAAGAAGGAAAGGAAAGAAAAAGACTAGGTTTAGATTGGAGACCATGCCACACGTTCGACCTTGCTTTAGTTTTATTAAGAGGGTGAATGACATATCAATTATTTGTCTTCTAATATTATAGGTCTACCTTAATGTCAAGGCTGATCGCATCCAATTAGACTAGAAAAGGATTAAATTGAAAAACAAAAAATAAATAAGGATTAATTTTATAGGTCACCTAATTTTATCCCATATTAGTCCAGGTATATACTTCAATAACAATACGGAGTTGTAAGGCCTCATTAATTAATACATAATTTTACATAAAAGATAAATAAATCTAAGGTTGATTGAAAAATAATAATTAATTAATCTACTATTTTATTTTTATCCTCTTAAAAATAATATTATGTTACTCTATAAATAAGGATTTTGTTTCCTGTATTCCAGTGTGATTAGTGGATTTTCATCTCAATTGTGAAGTAAGGATTCATAAAAAACTGAAACAAATGCATGATTGAGCCCAATGGACCAAGAAAAGTGTTTACCGTAACTAAGTAATCTAAGCTACAGCCGAATCCTAAAAAGCCTTTTCATTTTTCTCGTTAAATAAAATGAACTGAAAAGGCTAGTGTCAGGTCAGCCGATGCTTCGTGTTCTTTGAAGATCTGAAATCTGAAATGAAATGAACCAGTACTAGAAGTAATGATCATAAAATTTCTATAATGGGTTTTTCCCAGGTTAACATTTAGCATCTTTCCCGTGTTCACTTCTCAGATCATGATGTCCTTTGCATTTTTTTTCCCCGCAGATAATTGACCTGATTTTGAATATCTTTTGCAGCCCGTTGGAGAAAGTTATGCGAATCCAAAGACACGTCTCTTTCACGTAGACTTCAAGGTTAGTTCTTGTCTGTGATTTTTGTTTGTGGAGTCTACACCACACACACTTCCATGTAATTAACTGTTTTAATCTTTAATGGCTGCAGCCCTGGAAATGTACTTTCTTTCACCCTGTTTTTTGATATCCTTGTCATTATTATTGTGGTCACGGTTCTTCTTTCTGCCCTTGTTTTTTTGGGTTGTTAAGAATGTCAGCGGCCGGATTATAGTTGGGCTTAGATGGTGGAATGAATTAAATTAGCAGGGTGAGAGTGTTTGAATGCCTAGACCAACAGGTTTCAAGTTCAAACGTCATACTAGTTTTAAGTTATCATGATACTAATTTTTTGACTTCTTGCATTTCATGGTTTTTTCTTTTTCTACTCTTCTTTTAAGGAGTCATTGGCTCGCATGAACAAGAAGAATCCTTCGCTATTTGGTGGACACTATACCCTAATGTGAGTTCATATTGGATGGCTGTTGCGTATAATCCTTACCATACGCATGGTTCTAGTGCATTGGTTTTCTTAGAATGACGTTGGAAAATTTTTTATTTTGCAAGTGAAAATCCTAGGAGCATACCGAATTGTGACCTGCCCCTTCTCAAATTCGTGAACATATCTGAATTTAGATGAAATAGAGTAGAATCAAATTGTTCCGAGACACTTGTGGTTTTATGCTCTGACTTTAATCATCGAAGTGAAGTATAAATCTTTTTTGATATTTTGCGAAACACCAGGGTGTGCAAGAAATAAATAGCGGGATCTTTTACTATATTGAGATATTGATGTAGATGAGTGGTAAGATATGCTTGAAATGCTTTGCATGACAGCTTAATGTAGAAAACAATGGTGTCTGCAGGCTTAATTGCTTCGTTGTATTCGTCTCCTTGTAGGAGGAAATATATAGACAGAGTATCGAATCCTATTCTAAGAAAGTGAAATTATTCTGTACAAGATTTGATACAATTTCTGTAATTTAAGCAGATCCTCACAATTACTGCAGATTCTCACAATTACTGTCTATACAAGATTTGATTTGAATAGGCAGTAATCAGATTACAAAATTGTGATCTATTTCCTATAATTGCGCAGATTACCGAGTTTCCTTCTATTTGTCAACACTTAAAAGCTTCAACAGTGGTTGAAGAACAAAAACTTTGAATGTGTTAATATTATGGAGCAGTATGGTTTCCACATTCTATATATCAGGGCAACTAACAGCAGAAAAAATATAGATTGATATGGTTACAAATGAAGTGATGCTGCACTATTTCTTGAAGGGCACTATTTAAAGAGGCATCCTTGTGCCTGGACAAAAACCCTGTTGATTGTTTTTCCAATAACTACTTTGGGAGAGGAAATAAAAATGAAATAATATTTGGTAAATTTCGTGGAAGTCTGATGCATGGTGCCCTGAGTTTGATAGAGAACTAAATGAAGTAAATGAGATGAAAATCCACTAATCTCATGACCTTGGGACATAGCATTGTGTATACTGGATCCTGTTTGCATTAAGTTAAAGACAACAAACATTTCTCTTGAATTATCATCTTTTCTTAATCTGGTACTTCACATATTTCTAATTATTATAGTTTGCTGCTTGGGTCATCCTTGAAATATTTTCAGCCATAAGGCTTGAGATGTCCTAGTAGTCGCTGTTTGTGCATGCCTCAACATAGCAAACATTGTTGGACTCACCTAGTGCTGCAAAGGTTTGGATATTTAAAACTTTCTGTGTCAGCAGTATCCATCTTTATTGACAAGGTAAAAAAATGTAGCGAATGGTCTCAACGTTGTTAATTTTCTTAGAAGCCGTATCATGTCAATATTGCCATGTTTTTTTTGGTGGCTTGTGCTGAAGATGAGATTTTCACTGAAAGTTCCCACCATGCTGCTCTGAGAAGTCCAGTTGTCATAAAATTTCTGCTTATTGGGAAGATGGGTACCTCCTATTACTGTAATCAGCAGAACTGCCAGTGACTTTTTTCTTAAGCATGCATTTAACTGTTACAATCTTTAAAGCAATGTTCTTGATTTATAATGGGAATTGGAAGTGTACTTTGCTAATGTTCTTGATTTATAATTTGAAACTACACAGCATCAGTCCTCTTAACATTATTAGCACGAACTATTTTACCTCCATATTACTGCATTTTATTTATCTTGGCTGCTATGTGAACAATTAAATTTCCTTAAAGCAATCTTTTCGATGGCCTCTTTTATCTTCAGTCAAAATTTGAAAGATGTGTGTGTGCATCTATATATATATATATATATATATTAATGTACTGAAGGGTACTCTGCCCATATTCAGATGCCAAGAAGAGAATTTGAGGATTTGCATCCCAGGCTATTGCGTCTCATTTCACATCTACCATAGGGTCTGCAATTAGTGCAGTGTAAGTTGTCTGAACAGAAAGATTCCAGATATATTACGTTCTTCTGTTTTTGTTATGGCCACTACAGGATAGCAACTAGTAGTCATTTTGGAATTTCTATATCCCTTTCATTTTTTAAAATACACGGACAATGTGAGAGAGATATGTAAAGATAAAGAGAACACAGAAGGTGTAAAAGGCTATCCAAATAGATTTGTTCTTTTATCAAACTGTGTGATTTACTCTTACTGTTGTTTTCTCCCTTGTCATTATGCTTTCGAGAAATGAAAACCAAATTGAAATATCTTTGAATTTGGGAGTTAGAAAGAGAGATCCATCTTGGTTGCGTAGGAAATAAATTCACCAAGCCATCAAGTGGATATAACTTGTGAAGAACACTACAGATGACCATTTTTTCTGCAACTCGTAGTTCTTGACATGATCTTGTCGTATTCTCTTGGATTCTCTTTAATAGAAAGTGGGATTTGACAGTTTGAAAATGGATTGTTTCCATAACGTAATTCACTTGATTGTTGGCAAGGGATATATTCATGGAACACTAGGATTCTTCTTTGCTTAGCTGTGGGTTCCCTGGCGTTACTTCTGTTTCAGAATGGGTAGCATGGGGTGTGAACCCCATAACCTCATGTTCTTTTCAAAAAGGTAATCTCTGAAGTATTTTGATGTTCATATTAACGCCATGAGTGAGATCGTACCTTATCTCACGACTTAAAAATAAAAATCACAGCCCCTTAATTTTCTATGGGTTTGAAAAGAATTGAAGGTGGACTCGGTGTTGGTGGGGTCTAATGGTGCATCTAGCGAGCGAATAATTGAGATAGTGGTCTGTTGAATAAACAAAAACTTAATGTGAAATACAATGTTTCCAGGCACTGATTGCGGTTTTAAAAACTATAATTTAAACGAATATGTTCGTAGTAATTGTTGAAGCTTTCTTCGCAAGAAATTCTAGAGCACTTTTTTCTTTTCCTGGTGCAGGCGAGGGACTGTTCATTCGGGTCATTCAGTGGGCTAACTTGGATTGATCTAGTCAACATAAAAGTAAAATTAATTATTATTATAGTTTTGAAATTTGATTTGGGACGGGGCTTGGGTTATAAATGAGGTTGACCATTAATTAAAGTAAACATAAATACAAAAAATAATTATTACTATAATTTTAAGACCTGGCTCATAGATCGACTTGAGGTAAGGTCTAAGACAAGTGTTAGGAAGATTAACATGAGTAGTTGACCCTGATTAACATGAAATAAAATAACTATTCTTATAATTTTAAAATTTTAGTTGGGGATCAATTTGGGGCAAGATTCGAGTCACGGATTAAGAGGGAAAATCCGGGTTGATTTAAGTCAATATATGAATAAAAATAATTATTATCATAGTTTTAAAACTCGATTTAGGAGTCAATCTGAGACAAAGTTCAATTCATAGGTTGAGAGGGTCAACTTGACTAATCTAAAGTTTTTATTTTCAAAAGAATTAATGAGATTTTTTACCTATATTTTATCCTAGGTTGACCTGAGTTTTTGAGTCAAGTCGAGTCAATCTTTCCTCTATTTTTTCACGAACTCCAACAAGTTTAGATCCGAGATCAACTCATTAAATCAATCATGATTTTATAACTATAATTATTATATCATTATTAATTTCATCACACAATATAAACTAAAATAAAAAAATGGAATTACGTTACTATATAATAGAATTCTATCACGATTTTATTTTTTTATCTTGTATTTCCTGTCTTTGGTATCTATGTATCTATTTCAGGATAGTAATTAAACGCTGTTATTTGACAATATAATTAATTAATTTACCTTGCTAAAAATAATTAATAAAAATATGGAATAATTTGATAATCTGTTGAGATGCCACTGAACCTAGACAATGAAGATGCACATTTCGTCGTCGGAAGCTTCCACTGCCAATCCTGTACAGCTTGGGACAAAAGAATAAACCATTATTATCTTTTCTCACACCTTCTAGAATTTATTCTTTATCTACTGTACTGCTCTCATCCTCATCAACCAACGTCATCATCCTCGTCAACCAACGTCATCATCTTTATTGATTCTCATCGGTCGGAGGGAGAGTTACTAGCTCATGATATAGCATTTTCCCTCTGATTCGCAGGGGGGTATTAATAATATGTAATAAATAAATAGATAAGTTGCTCATGAATGTTTAATAAAAGTTAAACAAGTATTTATTTATTATCTCAATATATTAAAACTTGCTTTTGAAATCAGGACTAGGTTCTTATATTTAATACATTAATCCTTACAATTAAAATATATGCATCTGATTGAACTAATAAAGAGATGTATTTTATAATAAAAAAATAAAGTTTGATATATATTTTTCAACTTATGTCAATTGATTAAATTTATTAACAAACTTTTATTTTAATTGTTCTTGCCTTTTTATTAAAAAAAATACATGTTGCTATTAAAACAATTATTCCATTGTAACTAAGAATATTAAGGCTTTTCTCTCTGGATAATTATATTTTAGCTTGATATGAAAAAGCTAATCTACTCATTAATACTTATTAAGAATGAAGTTCTATTTTCTTAATTTTTTTATTATAATATATTTTTTTTCTTTCAAATTTATAGTTCTCGTATTTCTTTCATATGGTTTTCGGGGAGATGATTTGATTCATGATTTTTTTTAATAAGTTTTTTTTTAGTTACAAAACAATGCTTATAAAAAAAACATGTTTTTTTGTGGAAATAAAAAATTATAATAACAAAATTATATTTTTATTAAAATATATGCATTTTTCATTTTAGTTATAATTGCTATGGTTTCTTTTTATCATATTGTTGTTGCTTTTTTATTCAATGAACTACACAGCTAATAAAAAAAACTTTTGTTGTAAAAAAAATTCATGAATCAGAAAAGGATAGTTTTGATGAAAGAAACTAGTTATATATCACCTAAAAATACATAAATAAAAAAATACATGTAAAATTTGTAAAAGTTTACTATTAAAATTACTTTAAGAATAACATCAATTAGTTGTTCAAATCATATGAATTTTATTGAAAAAATCATTTTGCATAAAATGATGAGCCTTAAATTCTTAAAGAAAAAAAAATTATAATCCACAATAATAAAAATTTGTTTGGTATATTAAGAGTCTGTTTGGTATTGTGGTATTGGTTACTTCTCATAATCTATTAAAATAATATTTTTTATTTTTAAAATTTATTTTTTGATGATCTAAAATTACAAGCAAAAAAATATTTTTCTCAAAAATACTCTTAAAACACGAAAATAAATAGATAATTGGCGTGATATAAGAGCTTCAATGAGCATAAAAGATAAATAAATAGACATGGTTTGCGAGTGTTCATAACTTGGATTTTACAAATCGATCGTGAATGGTCAACAAATCTATAAAAAAAAAACATAGAATGAGAATATTAACTGTGAATATTTCGAGATGCATTGATGATCTCTTTTAAATAGTAGTCGAGGAGAAATAATTAATCTCTTCGATAAGTGAGCATCTATCTCTTTCTCACATGTTTTTACGACTCATGGCCGGTGTAAGAAAGCAGCTCTTTTGCACCCATTTATTTATTCTCTGTATAAGTTATTGGACGTTCAAAGATATGGTCAAAATTACCAGATTCCTGTATCCCCCAAGTATCCAGAACAATATATATATATATATATATATATATAGATATATATATACTTTCATTGTTTTTATGGTGGTTCAATAATAATGACCGTTGAGTCATTTCCTTTCGTTTGATTTATTTATTTTTAACTTATGATAAACCTAATGCATGTATGACTCTCGCAATATTCTAGAGAGAAACAAAGTAGAAAAGCTAAAGCGAGAGAAATTAGCGAGAAAGAGAGAGATCACACCTTGGATGGATGAAAAGAAAGCTTTAGTGCTTTGTTTGAAAGTGTGATAGAGATTATTTTTAAAAATGTTTTTCGATTAAAAATATCTCAAAATATTTTTTTTAAAATTATTTTTGATATCTCTAAAAAAATCAAAAATTTTAATTTAAAATAAAAAAAATCATTTCTATTCAAAAAGTTTTTGAAATATAATGTCAAAAATTGCCTAAGGTATCTTGATATGTTGTCTCGATTGAACGGGCGATGCCACGCTGCATGGTCATCATGATGTTTAAATCGTGTATACAAAACACAAAAACAGGAAATTTAATTAAGGAAAACAAAAATGGATTTCAGACAAAAAATAAAAAAAATTAAGGTATCTTCCTCCAAATTTTTACTTGCACGAATCTTTGGAAAACCAGTTAACGTCGTGGCTAAGCTGGTTTTCTTTTTTGAGGGATCAAAAGGGAGCAGCAAAATCACGAAAACTTAGTCTAGGAAGTCCTTAATTTGGAGTACTTATTCCTACCGTAATCCTACGCACCCTGTTATCTTTCTTGTGGAATCTTCTTCCTCATCCATTGTGGGGTTACTGCTATTCTATTCGATAGAAAATGCTTTCTAACTTCCTAGTCTTCCTCTTTCTCACTATAATATAGTTTATTAAATCATAATTAATTAATTAATTCACCAATGTTTTTATACTCGTTTATGTAAATCAAAATGCTTTAAAATCAAAACATTCCGTTCCAGAAATAAATGCCAATCAGAACGGAATTGAAAATCCTGGTAAAAGTAATGGTTACGAAGGAGATAAGGGAAGAGATGGGATACGTGTCAAAATAAGAGAATTTGTTCTCGTCATTATTGGCTTTTTATTCTATATATTAGCTAGTATCCCTATCCGGAGTAATCATGAGAATTAACTTTAATCCAAAAATCATTCCTTCTATTAACATATACACTAGGTGATTTAGGTTTTCTTCTTCTTCTAGTGTTTCACGGTTGATATAAACATAAGCACTTTAATTTTATTTTATTTGTAGACTTTCTTTATCTATTGAATCCCATACCCTAATGAGATAGAATTAGATTTGGTTTTCTGGAAAAAACAAATTTAAAAATAAAGGACCGGAAAATAAAACGCTGAAAAAATACACAACTCACTCCAAATTTACAATAATTTTTATTTTGATCAAAAAATTAATTAATTTATTTTCCAATCACTATGTTTGAGGGGAAAAAAAGTTGTCATAACAAAAAAAAATTTGGTTGTCATGACATTAGTAGTCAAAATAGCAATCTTGTTATCAACGAGGTCCATTCAACGAAGCGAATTCAATAGTGGTCGGTTTTCTTTAAACATTCTTGAAAAAAAAGTGAGTTTCATTCTTTTTTTATTTTTTTTATTTTTTTTTCTTATGATTTTGGGGTGTTTTGGGGTTGGTAGGTAATTTATAAAGGTTTTTGTGATTTTTATTAAGTGTTTTTTGATGAAAATATATTGATAAATAGATTTTTTTAAAGAGCGAACAATGCTTTGTTTTCTTTGCAGACGATGTGTTGTCCATTATAGCATTTTCAAATCACCAATTGTAATTGAAAAATCATGGTTTGAGTTCTTGGACTCAAAATCCATCTCCAACTTGATTTCATCAAAACAATTCTCAAAAACATCCTAAAAACCCATGAAAGATATTTTTAAACCTTTAAATATTCATTAATTAGTTCAAAAACTCAAAATTAAGTCAATTATATATATAAATCACAATTACCAATTATTTTT
Organism: Salix udensis; assembly: GCA_029204005.1. Lineage (NCBI taxonomy): Eukaryota > Viridiplantae > Streptophyta > Magnoliopsida > Malpighiales > Salicaceae > Salix > Salix udensis. Next base: position 2,654,051 of record CM055020.1, read on the forward strand.
TCAACATGTTTAAAGCACAAAATCATATATCTTTATTGAACTATTCTTTAGAATACAAATCTATTATCATGAAGTTCGATCTTTTCTATACTTGGAATATAGTCGGTCAAACACTTTCTATTACCGCTT